>MU224607.1:1546844-1563367 GCA_018584345.1 Thuja plicata | reverse complement strand
ATTCAGAGAAGAGTTAAATAGAAGTTGTTAATGATATGATTCTTTTTCTTAATCTGAATTGCAGTAGGAAGGAAAAGATGTTTCATTCCTTTGTTTTGAGGATGTGAATGAACCTCAGTAAGATGTGTTGTGGGATATTCGAAGAAGGATTCATTAGAAGTTTTCATCATTTCATTTATCGCTCTATTAGTAGTTGTTGTAGATTAGTTAGTGCTGAGTGTATGAATTCATAAGATGTGTGAGTTCTACAGCTCAGTTTATAGATTAAAAAGCTCTCCTTTCCTGGATTAAGTTCTGTTTAGACTTAATTTGGTTTGCCTCTTCTGGTCTCGGGTTAAGAGCATATCCTGTGTTAGTTTTAGGATCAAAACATAATTCATTGCATATCATTTCAAAAGGGAGCTGTACCTACCAATTTAGAGAAAAGACAGTAATCAGAGAACGGCTTTTCAACTGTTGTAATCAGATATTGTTCATAATTTGGGCACTTAGAGTCATATTTCTAAGAAGTAAGAAAGGACAAATCTGTTTACTAAGAAGATGCTGGAAGACCAGATGGAAACTATTTAGCTACTTGGCTGGAGGATGTTGGTTGCTAGAAGCTTTTTGTTCCTCGACTACTGGGATTTTTTGTTTTTTTTCTTTGTTCTGATCTCTAAAGTTCTATCTGGGTTTTAGCCCTTTCTCAGTGTATTATCATGCTTGACAGCTCATTGTTTTACTTGTTGCTTCCTATTTATCTTTCTACTTCTATGTAAAGGGTTTCGGGGTCCCTTCAAAACCTGTTGTTACCTTAATAAAAAACTCACAACATAGCTTCCTCAAAAAAATATAAAGGAACATCATTATTATTACAAGGTGGTTGTTCAAATACCATGTACCACCTATCCCAAAAATATGATTTCATCCCCCTATAAACACACCAATGTATAGGAAATCTTTTTGTATTAACTTCTAGGGAATTTCTAGCATTAGGATCGGTAAAAAGGGCACATATGTCATGTTTTTCTATGCCTTTTCTTTTCACATCCTCATAGGATAAACCATTAGCATAAAATGTACGACACCTATCCCTCCATGAACCTCATTTTGTCACTTCTTGAGACAGCTCATTTGCACTATTGGATATTTTCTCTAATGTAGTGGCGAGGGTAGAGTGATGCTAAAGACCAGAAGCCTTCAACCTATTGACCAATATATTAATTTGTGCACTATTTTGGTTAAGGCATTGCACGAGGTCCTCTTATGATGCAACTACATGACCTAACGACACATGTGGAGGGCATACGGGTGGCGATGGTTGTGGAGGAGGAGAATTTTGAGGAGGGTTTATGGGTGGAGATTGTGGTTGAGGGTTTATGGGTGGTGAGGGTTGTTGAGGGTTTATAGGTGGCGATGATGGTGCTTCTATCGGGGGTTGTCTTTCATTTCATTTTCATCTTTTTGGGTTTTTTTATGAATCTGGAATGAAATTAATAAAAGAAAACAAAAAATCAGTAAAATAACCTAATTTGATTACAATTGCAAAAAACAACAAAAACAAACAAACTTACCTTTTTTACGGGGCGCCATTGGTTGAAAATCTTGATTAAATCATTTTTTCTTCAAAGTACGATCAGGTTTTGCTATTGTTTACCCTCCTCCACACTTCTAGTCCACGGTTTAGGCATTAGAAATGGCCTAAGCCGCATGCTATTCTATTTTTGATATTTTTCTCATAACCCGATCGGGTTATGAGAAATTCCTCATAACCCGATCGGGTTATGAGAAATTCCTCATAACCCGATCGGGTTTTGAGGTGCACACAATTTTTTATATTATTTTCTAGGCTTGGTTTACCAAGTCTGGAATGATTTCAAATTTACAATAACCTGATCGGGTTATTGAAAATTTGAATTTTTTTTAAAGGTGTGTCCACTTTTTTGGTCCACAACTTGGTGCACACACCCCCTAAATCAGAACTATGGAATAGAACACATACATGGATAACTCTATGCAATGGATTATAAAACCCAAAACTCATACAATGAAAGCCAAGGAGAGACTTGAAATTGAGACACTTATATTAAGTATAATGAGTCAAAAGTCTATAAAAAATATGACCAAATGATTACACCATTCAATAACTTGCAAAAGATCAAAAAACTATCTATCTTATCATGAATTATAGTCTAACATGAATCTGCTATATCCTTGGAACTAAAACCTTGAATTCACACTTTAGAAACCAAAAATTATGGAGCCCTTACAACATAGAAAAAGAAGAGGATATATAGAAGAAGGCCAGATCTAAAGTTGAGTCGATCTGACATCATGTCCTTCTTCACCACTCTGATTTTTTGAAGCTATTCTTTCCACTGACTGATCTTTCTTCAAAAGATCACCAAAATCTCTGATCTAAAACATGACTGACTATCCAAGACATTCACACTGAAATCTCCCCCATGCTTCAAACTGAACAGGCATTGTCAACAACCCACCAATCCATGATGGACTGTAGAAAATAAACTACATTCTTATGTAAGAAAGGACAAAAAACTAGTCTGACGTTATCCAAGAATGCAATTCTATCTGAAAACCTTACTCATCATTTCTCCTCATTAATGCCCCTAAACTCTGCAAATTTGCACTTTATCATCATAATACAACTTGTAGACATGAACCATGAGACCAGATAAGTTTACTTGCCTCCTTTTTTTCCTGGAAAACAACATCCGTTTGATATCCTGAGAGAAAGTATTTAAATATTCAAATTTGGCTTACAACAGTGATGGGTGGAACCATATCTGGTATCAATGATCAGGACATATCTTCAGATCAACTTTAAAACAAGATTGTTGATCTTCATATTAAGTCACCCAGGATCAAAGTAAAAGTAACAGTCAAAGTCTTATTTATGTTTCCGGACATAGTCACATGGTGCCATATTACTAGTTCTGAACATTCTGTTACTTCTTAGTCACACACTCGCAACACATCTTCTTAACCGCCACTAATTGGTATGAGTGCATGACACTAACCACCAACGGTTAGTCACGCACTCGTCATTACTTCTTGATATCTATCTTGACCATGGAGGCTGCACGATAACTACTAGTCGTGCACTCACACACTAGACCATCAACCTCCTCTAAATTGTGCGACCTCGCGACCATTTTCCACCTGTCGGATCCTCACTCACTCGTGGCCCTTGGCCAAATATTATTTTCTACCTCGCAAGTATGTGACCACCATCAATCTTCCTCCTTAGCATCTCCTTCATGTCCACCAGCCGACCGCCCATGTCACCTCCCATCCACCGAGCTGTCTGCCAAAAGGCACATGCCTTTTGACACTTAAGCATTGAGTGCCTGGACATATAAACATGAAGAATTTCCTAAGCACAACTAATGTGGGACAAAGATCCTTGGGCACCTCTGACCACATACATACATATTGCGACATGTCACAATGACTTAATCACTAGATCGACCGCATCTTTGCTTCAAGCCTTTAAGCTGACCGTCGGATCAACTTCAAGTTACATCACTTTAATCTCTTCTTCACCACTATGTTGGGCCCGCCATGTGTCGTGTATCATTCAGGATTAATAGATTAAAGGTTAGATCATGTTCATCTCATCTCTAAGACTTTAAGTCGATTGTTAGATCTTTTACAACTTACTTGCCCCTTAACTTTTTCATTTTAACTTTAGTTGGACCCACTGGGACACATGTTCTACAAAAAATGGCTTAATTGATAGATCTTGTTCATCTCTGCTTCAAGTCATTAAGCCAACTATCAAATCTTCTCAAACTTGTTGTGTCTTTACTGCCTTTCTTTACCTGGGACCCATGACATCATCTGAAGGACAGATGTCACAATGGCTTGATGACTTGATTGATAGATATACCGCATCTTCGCTTTAAGTCATGTTAAGCCAACCATTGGATCAAAATTGAGTTGCATGACACATGATGTAATATTTAAAAGGTCTGTGGGGCATTTAGACTTAGGATAAAATAATTAAAGTGCTAGGCTATAAGATAAATATAAGAATGGCCCTATCCGACGACAACCTAAAGACATGACTTAAGTGTTTAAGTTACATAAAAAGTAACTTCATTTTATAATGCAACCAAGAGACTTAGGGTTTTTTGAAAATTTTAGGGCTTTTCAAGGGTTTAAGGATAAACAAGACATGAAACGAGGCCCATAATACTTTGATAAACACCAAAAGACACCATCCAAGCCAAAAACATTACACTCGTAATAGACTGTACCTTAAGACATGGTTCATAGGAATTGAAAAAAATGTAATAAATGTGATTGGGATACTACAAAACAGTTTTTTTTAAAGTATAATGATTAATGTAGGGGAGGGGACATGACAAGAGATGATATATTTAGGATTTCTAAAAAATAAGATGAACTACTAGAAGACTACATACAAAAATATTTTACAAACAAAATTGCCTCACTTGAGATTCCTTAAAATTAATTTTGCGATGAGGACTTAATGAGTCATAATTAGATTCTCTATAAATTTTAATAAGAATAAGAGACATACTCAAGTTCTATGGGACAATGTTTTCCAACTATTTAGAAACTATTCTAGTGCCATAATGAAGAAAGCATAGAGCTTGAGAGCAATGCCTACGAAAAATAGTTGTCAGTGTCTCATGGATGGAGCTTAGTAGTGTACTAAAGGACATGAAGTAGGGCATTATCAACCACATGGAAACCCAACTAGATACCCTACATTATAGAAAGACATAAGAAGATGTAGAAGTAACTCTAGCAAAATATTGTCCACATTATTGCTATAAGAAATGATACTCCAAGTGCAAATGGGTGACAAGAATTTTAGATAGATATGAATGACCATAATTCAAAGCATTGGAGGATGAGGATAGACAAGTATTCTACTTACATTAGTGAATAACATGGAGTCAATGACTAGATATCGCTAGGATTCATTATCTTCTAATGTTGCTTTCTTAAATTCCTTTGAAAACAATTCACCATATTCAATCAACCTTTAACAATGTAAGGAAACTATGGGTCACCCGAATGGACACCCCCTCATGGAGCCTAGCCACATTAATAGTATCAATTACAAAGCCAAAACCAATATAAGTAGCTACCTCAATCTTAATTGCAATAGAAAAAATGGTTGGGTGGGCAACCTTTGTGTAACCTTAATATATGCTACTTGCAACATCCATAGGTAATACTTCCACAACCAACTATTCTACCCAATCTCCAAAGAGCCACACAATTACCAACTTGTCCCTCACATAATCTTAACAATAAATTTGTTAATGGGCTTATGCAAATGATGCTACCCATACCATTGATATTAGGAATGCGTAACATTATTGAGGAGTAAACATATCTAGTCCATGTAAATTTGGTTTTATAATTTCTTATCTTATTGAAGAATGTGCAACACACAAACTCATTTTGCTAATCTAATTTTCAGATTTGCAAACATATTAATAAGTTAATATTGTAGTTTAACTTCACCTTAAAAACATTTATTTATTTTTATTCAGAGTTAAATATGAATATAAAACATAAAAATATAATAATATATTAAAATTAGTGCCTTCATAATTACGCTAAAGGCATAATTTATACTCACATATGGATGCAAATACGTTCGTCATTGAAAGTTATAAGCATTTAATTTGACATGTTTGTGGCACTTGAATGCATGAACAATTAAAAAATTACTTCCTTATAATTTTTTACATTTTATATTAATTTTATTATAAGATTAACATGTTGACATTCTTAAAAAATAATAATATAAAAGAAAAATATTTATATGTTATTTTAATTTTATAATATACTAAAATAGTGGTATAATAATATAATAAAAATAATATTATTATTACGAAGATTCGTTAATAAAATTAATCCTTTTATTAAGAATAAAAATAAAAATATAATCAGTAATAACTTAATATATTATATTAGTAATAATTTAATATTAATTAGAATATGGTAATATAATTATCTTAATAATAAAGAGATCTGATATCTTTAGCGTACTTACCTATCGATAATCCTATAATCCTTTATAAAGATATGTATGCTAACGATATCTTTCTATTAATTTTTTGTAATATAAACATGCTAGTCTAGCTATAGAGAGACATATGTAACGAGTAATTTTCACACGTATTATTTTTTAGTTACGCACGATAGGCTCAAGACAGGTATGTCTCTAGCGAGTACGATATGTGGTATATGTGGCTACGATGCCTAATCCTCCCCCCTTTGATACTATCTATTGCCCTTACCTCTTTGAAGGGTTGTGGGGCTATAAGTAAGCGGAGGCAGATTATCAATGATTTTTTCCATCTGGGATTTTCCATGTAAATCTGTTGTTCATACATGTGTGTTATCATTTGTTTTTTTTATATTAAAGATTAGTTAGATTAAGAAAGAATCACTTATATTTGTGATAGAATTGTTAAGATTTTATTTGTGTTGATTCACCCCCCTCTCGACACCTAGTAGTGTTCAACATGTAGGTCTACAACCAATGATCAAATGAAAAGATGAGGACCAAATCACAAATGATGGAGGTTGACATTCTGACATGTTTAAATTTGTGTTCCTTTTAAAGGAATGAGGGTACACTATTCCACTAAAATATGCAATGGAAAAAGTGGTGCAGGAGCACACCTAGCTCAAACCCTTAGCTCTTTATTTCTGGCATGTGCTGACTCTAGCCAATTCAGGAGGGTGTGTGTGGACCTTAGAAGGTCATTTGTTTTCCCTAAGATGGATATGAATAGGTCAATCCATGTCTAGCTAGGTTACTTAGTTGGTTTCCTAATTTTCGGTTAACACTGTCGGTTAAAACTATGTCGGTTAACACTATCGGTTAACATTGTGTTAGTTAACACTGTTGGTTAACACTATCGGTTAACACTGTCATTTAATTTAGATTGGTGGTTAGCTTTACGTTACTATTGCTCTGTAAAGTCAGTCATAATGGCCCATGAAAAGTGGATCTTGTCTTTTATTGACAGTATGGTTAGTTGTAACAATTCCTGAAGAGATGCTTGCGAATATGTAGGTAGTTAGGGTCGTTCCAATGAGAGGATGGTTATTAATAATATCCCAAGCCTTCATTTTAGAGAGCTAGAGAGAATAGAGGTTGAACAAGAGGAAAAGCTTCAGGAAAGCTACAGGAAATTATAGAGTTGCAGATTATTGTAGTTTTTGATTTCATTTCCAGTAATGAGAAGTTGCAGAGTGTGTGTTTAGTGGATATCAAGCTTTCTTTGATCATCTTGCATGCTATTAGATTAGGTTAATTTCTTTCTATTTTGCAAGTTATTTAGTTCTTCACCCATTCTAGGTTGTAAACAGTAATGACCCCTCAATATTCCTGAATCCACGGTGAGAGTCATGTTTTGGGATGGAACTCGAGAGGAGCCCTTATACATAGGTTCCTTTTTGTTTTCTGTAGGATAAGCAACAACAACAAGTCTGGAGATCTTACCCTAGGCGAGCTCGGTGATAGTCCGGCTAGGGGAAGAGAATGAGAACAATGTTCTGAAAAAATTGGTTGAATGAATCTATTTTTGTAGGTTCTGTACGCCTCCTCTTCATGATCCATGGTTCCCAAGCTTTTCAAAGGTGAGGGTTAGTAGAAAAGGTTTCACAATCGATATAAATCCAATACATAATAACTACTAAAATGAATAACTTGAAACGTGATCAATAAAATGTACAAGCAAGAGAAAGGAAAGAAAATAAATGCAAACCCCATGATGCTTGAAGCTTCTATTGTTTCTCTCTATTCCTTCTGAAACACTCTTCTTGATGCTCAATATTGGTGGGGCAGCGTATATGACTTGAGAAGCATCGAGAATTTGCTAATTGAAATGGGTGTGTGATCGCAAGATGGCTTAGAATACTAGAACCAAACTGACATAGTAATGGTGCATGAGAGCTTGAAATCCTGGATCCTTCAAATGGTTATGAAGGGTTTATTATATAGGAATTGGTGATGATACGAACGGTTGAGATCAATCCCAGAGATAGGGAGATGAGCGGTTGAGATTAAAAAGAACTAGAGAAGCCATCAGTAAACTCTACCTCTTCAATTGGTAAAGAGGAGTTGATTGAAGAGCTAATTGTGAGTTCCCTTTTTGAATTGAAGAGGTGGGTGAAGTTACCCATGTGGACTGGAGAGATGGGTGGAGTAACCCATGTGAGCTGATTGGAGTTATCTCTTTGAAGATAAATAAATATTTAATTCATTTATTTAATTAATATTTTCAACATGTGAGATAATTGAATTCTTTTTTATTTAGATTTGCTTTATTGAATGAAATTAAATTAATTTAATTGGAAGAATTTAATTAGTAAGTTTAAATATTTGAATTTAAACTATAGGAAATTGAATTTGATTAATTAAATTAATTATTTTAATTAATTTTGGGAATTTGATTAGATGATTTGGGGAATGAATTTAGAGGAAAATAGATGATTAATTAATGATTAAGAAACCATTAATTAATAGATGAAAATTAGTGTTTTAAATCTAAGGTCGCAAGCCTGTCCATTTTTGGGTGTCTACATTTGCCCCTCTTTGTTGCGATGTGACTTGTCGCAGTGTGTCAAAAAATTCTTTGATTTTGCCCCATCTTGCCCCTACAGTAGAAGGTGTATTTATGCCCCCTCAACAAATTTGAGCGAAAAGTCACGACATGAGCGTTGATTTGTTGAAACTATAATTTCTAAAATTTCCAAAATTGGGTAGATGACGGATTTGAAAAATACTTTAAAATGCCCCTGTTATTGACTGTTGAAGTTTCTGGGGACCGGGAAGAAATTTCAGAGCTCCTAGTGAAATTAGGGTTTTTCAGAACCCTTATAAATAGCCAAGAGAGCCATTCATTTGTCACATTGTGATCTTGGAGCTCTTGATTTCTTGGTGAGTAAGCCTTCGTCTTTCTATCTTTTTCCTCATGTTTTCTTGCGATGGCGGGCCTTCCTGGTGTGACCCACCTTTCTGACCATGTCTGGACCTATCAGAGACTAGCTGGCATAGGACGTCCGGTGAGTTTTATCAGTTTGTGTGTCATTAATTCTTGCATATATTGCTTTCAAAATTTGTACTTTTTTGTAAATTTTCACGTTGTGCCGCAATCGTCTGCAGTTTTTCCGCAATTGCAGTTTTAATGCCGCAATTGCAGTTTAGAGACCGCAATTAATAATTGTTCCACAGTTGTAGGGTTTTATTACCACAATTGATTTTTTAGCACTGTTTGCTTGATTCCTTTTTCTGATATCTGTATATTTTATCTTCTGATACCTTCCTAGATGACTGAATCTGATATTTTTCTGATTTATTTCTGTGTGCAGCTCACTGGGCGGGTTCTGCACTGTCGAGAGTCTAGGCTAGCGGGTCTTGTATACAGATTTCAGCTCTTAGAGGATGAGAGGTTAGTTATTAGAGATCTAGGGTTATACTAGATTTTCTATATGCCCATGATCACGACCAATAGGGGTCTAATCTCCACTCTTGTAGAGCGGTGGCATTCTTAGACATGCACTTTCTAGTTATCGACCGGTGAGTGTACTGTCACCTTGGAAGATGTGTATCGCATCCTCCAGCTCTCGATCTAGTGTGATCTTGTGGAGTATTCCACCCATACAGGTATTATTTCATTGACCAAGCTTTTTGGATTGCCTCGAGATCAGCTTGGGTTGGCTGGTGATTATGATATTCCATGGTCCAGATTCAGTTTGGGCCTTGACAGGCTGTCCACTTTACTAGATAGTTTGATATGTGACATCTTATGCCCCAATCATCGACAACATGGATTTTCTATTGGCTTCGGTAATGTGTTGCAAAGTATGGTCAGGGATCATATCGTATTTGCTTGGGGTCCATGCATGTTGGGCCACATGCATTTTCATATATTTTACGTGGCTTACCTTGATGGTAAGTTGCTTGGCTATGGTGCGACCCTCCTCTAGATATGGGCATGGGAGCATATTGTTGTATGTCATCCTATTCCTGCACGTGCTCTTTCAGCTGATAGGCCATATGTTTTTATGTATGATGGATCCATAGTTCAGACTCATATGGGGCATTGACATACTGGCGGCAGCAGTTGGACATGATTCCTTAATTTATTTGGAGAGACCCTATAGGGATTGCCTTGTATGGGATGGAGAGGAAATCCATCTCCCATTCTACCATCAACGGAGATACTTGATTGGCCGCATTACTGACCATATTCATATGATAGACTTTCACAACACCGACCGGGTGTTGCGTCAGTTCGGAGAGTAGTAGGACGTTTCTGATTCTTACACATACTTTGCTAGTAGGTCAAGGGACTCTACTGTCTAGGGTGGTGTAGTATCACTGGATGCTGCTTGTACTGAGTTTGCAGGATTTCTTCCTATGCATGGACATGGCGATCGACTACTATAGATGTAGGTTTGTCTCATTTTCTAATTGCTTATGTACTTCCTTTCTACTCTCTGATACTTGCTCATATCTTGTTTTGATACTTATGTCCCTATCTATGTGGGTACTGATATTTGAATTTGTCTTTTGCAGGCACTACACCTCAGTATGATGCTCATTGGGCATAGGCTCAGCCAGTTGCTCTTACAGATGTCTCACATCCTATTGCCAGGACCATTATGAGGAGGGCCGGCGGGTACGACATGGTAGGGGAGGTCGGGATGGAGGGAGAGGTGGTGGTCGAGCTAGAGGTAGGGGTTGTGATGGAGGTAGGGATGGGGGGAGAGTTGTAGGATGGGGGAGGGGAGATGATGGGGGAGATGATCCTAGTCCTGGGGGTACTGGTGGTGGAGTTAGGACTAGAGGTGGTCAGAGTGGGGGTCAGACTAGTACTCCTCAATTCAGGTTGAGTACCATTTTGGAGGATAAGGAGGCCATGGATGAGGAGGAACCCTAGTTGGTTCAGAGAGTTCACCGATGGATAGGTGTTGTGTTGGCTCCTAGAGAGGAGAACAGAGTTGTCTTGAGGATGTGGACATTAAGATTGGGGACATAGACATGGAGGCTCTTGATCAGTAGAGTGCAGATACTGGTTCCTCTACTAATAGTGGCAACACTGGCAGTAGTATAGGCGAGAGCTCAGAGAGTGATGATGATTCCTAGATTGTCAGGGGAAGAGTAGGTGAGGGATTGAGAGATAGGGAAGAGGAGGGGGAGATCGACGTGGCTATGGGAGGTACAGAGGATGATCCCTCAGAGTTACAGCACCTCACCCAGTAGGTACAGGACCTTCAGGCCAGGCTAGCTTCATCTGATGCACGTGCCACTGCTTTAGAGGCGTAGGTTATAGCTTCCAAGTCTAGAGAGCGCCAGGCTCGAGCTGAGGTTCATTCTTTTATTGACAGTGTACAAGATGTTTCACACTGAGATATTCTAGATAGATACTATAGATCTGGGCGTGATGTGCAGAGAGAGATTGACTATTGGTGGCACAAATATGAGGGTGCAGTTCCAGCAGAGCAGAGAGTGCCTAGTTACACAGCTTCCTAGAGATCGAGCAGGGCCCAGTGATCACAGAGCAGCGACGTTAGATCTCCTGTCTCTTCCTAGAGGATAGATTCTAACATGCCACCCCCTCATCCACCTCCTGGCGAGGGTGGGGGTAGCACATGTTGATTTATGTATCATGTACCATTTTTGTAGTGATGCTATTTTATATACTCTGAGTAGTATCCATATTTGTATCCTGACACATTGATATTTATTGATATACATGTTGATTACCTTCCTTTGTTGAGACTTGCGACCATTCATTGTACTCAGATAGTTTGATTTATATGAGATGCAGCTAGTGTTTTTGATATGATATGCAATGGTTTACTTGCTATATGTGTGATTCTACATGATTTGGTGGTTTAGATGATGAGATGTATATGAAATATGATTCTATCATGCAGAATCGTATATAGATGATTTACTTTTCCTATGATACTGACATGTATATGCAGGATGGTGGAAATGAAATGCATGTTTATATGAGATGCTTATGGATGCATGTGATTTTATGTTTTATCACATATGCAACTACCATATTTTTTTTTTCTGATGTACTTAATGGAATGAATGCAATCTATTATGCACAAAATATCTAAGTAATGCATGTGTTAGTTAGAAAGAAATTAGTTTGGATAGATGTGCTCTGAGATTGATCTAATAGAATTGAATGATAGAAAGGATTTTCTTTTTATATTTTTTGATAGATATGATTTGATAGAAAGGATGAGTGTCCCTAGTTGCTGCCCCTATTTCCAATATTTGTCATCATTGCATATTTTTTTTTGTATTTTCTAAAATTTTGAAGAGCGTTGAATGATCCAAATCACATACCACCTGGATACCGCCATGACCTCTTGATAGAAAAAGGAGTAGAGAGACTGAATAGAAAGAGAACCTAGTGCACCCAAATATTAACCATCTGGGTTCAACTATGTTCCCTGTTTGAAAAGAAAGAGAGCCAAAAGCACCCAGATATTGACCATCTGGATATCGCTTGTCCTCTAAATTAATCTAAAATAAAGAAACCAAGATAGAACTCCTATGCACCCAGAGTCCATTTGGATAACACTGTGAGCTCTTGATTTTCGAAAGGGAAAGCCAAGAAAACAAGATAGAACTCCTATGCCCCTAGAGTCCATCTGGATAGCATCATGAGCTCTTGTTTGCAACATAAAGGGAAAGACCATAGAAACCAAGATAGAACTCCAAAGTAACTCAGAGTCCATCTAAATAGTGTTTTGAGCTCTTGATTCTATAAACCAAACAAGAAAAATAAAAGGGAAGGAATGTCCAATTCTTTCCCAGGGTTAAGCTCAGATCATGGAACTGCGCAGCTGCCAGATAAGTGACAACACCTACCGCATTTATCCTAAATCATCATGGCCCTAAAATCAAAGTGAACATTCAATAGATAGAAATCAAAGAAAATAAATCATGATCTATCATAGCTACTCTCCTCACATGGTGGATCCTGGAGTAGCATAAGAACATAACCGTGAAATATAGACTGACATCTGACTGACTTGAGTGACCTAGTCAACATTTTTGGATGGTTCCTTGATGCAGTTGGATTCTCTTGATTGGCTCAACTCTTTGGATAGGCTTGATTGGCTTGATTTCTTGAGTGTGTCTTGTTTCAGTAATAGATTACTCATATAAGACTGACCTATCTATTTTGAGCATATCCATCACTGTGTAAGACAATTGATATGATTTGATTAACTGATTTGATCATGTTGGCAACTGATCAAGCTGTGTCAGATGGGCCCCATGTTGGTTCACAAAACTCATGATTGTGACAATTGATAGATTGATTTGATCATTTTGGAAGCTGATCAAGCTATGTCAGATGGGCCCAATGCTGGTTCGCAAAGCTCATGATTGTGACAATTGATTGACTGGCTTGGTTGCCAATTGCTTGCTGATTGATCTGATAGATTAATAAAGCTATGTTAGATGAGCCCAATGCTGATTTACAAAGCTCATGATTGTGACAATTGATTGATTGGGCATGATTGCCCTTTTCTCTCTTGATAACTGAGTTGGTTTTATTGCTTTGGATTTTGTAATTTTTTGAATGTTTTTGATGAAGATTGATTTTCTTAGGGCATTTTGATCTTTTTAGGATTCTTTGATGTGTTTTCCAATTTTTTTGGATTTTTTAAAGATATTTAGAATCACTCCCTAGTCTAGTGGACCAGTATTAACCATGGGTAAGTTCTTGGTGCTCAGAGGGGAATGTGCTTCTGGATACAACTTTGGATAGTTAGTCTTGCATTTGAAATCTGCTCAAGCTTTTGGAGTTCATTGATGGTGAAGCTAGATTTGAATACTTGGTGCCTATTTGCCAGGTTTTCACCAAGGTACCTACTCAATAGCACCTATTTTATAGGTTTTCACTGAGAGAGAAATTTTGTTTCTCTTTACTCTTTTTTGCTTTTTTTTTTTTTTTGGTTGTCGCCAAGGTGCCTGATTGCCAGGTTTTCACCAAGGTAACTTTTGTATTTTCTGATTTTTTTGGTATTTTCTGGATATGTAGATAGGTGCCTTAACCATAGAGACCTTAAGGATAGAACCTCTTGAGGTGCATGCTATTGATGTATCTGGGGAGCTGATCTCCTTTTGGTGTCGCTATTATGAATGCCCCACTCTGAGTAGAGATGATAATGACAAATGGTCCTAGCCAGTTAGGCTCAAAATTTTTGGGTTTGCCTCACTCTGCTTGATTCTTCTGATTCTCCATGAGGACAAGGTCTCCTACCTCAAATGTTCATGGCTTCACCTTCTTGTGATATTTCCTTCTAAGGTGATTCTGATAACCTTGTAAGTGGTCGAAGGCATGTTGTCTTCTTTCATCTAGTACCTCCAGTTCACTGAGCCTTGCTACTCTGTAGTCTTCATCTGTAATCAGGTTCTTCAATGATATCCTTAGGGATGAGATTTCCACTTTGAGGGGTAATACCACCTCTGATCCATAGACTAGGGAGAAAGGAGTGGCTCCTGTAGGTGTTCTCACACTAGTTCTATATGCCCATAATGCGGGACTAAGTTGTAAATGCAAGTCTTGCCCGGATTTGTTCACTTTTTTCTTCAATATTTTCAAGATTGTTTTGTTTGTAGCTTCAGCTTGGCCATTCCCTTGAGGGTAATAAAATGAGGAGAACCCTTGTTTGATATGGAACTGTTCACATAGCTCTTCAACATCCTTGTTCTGGAAAGGTGTACCATGATCTATCAAGATAGTTTGAGGGATCCCGTACTGACAGATAATGTGGTCAAGTATGAACATTGCTATTTGATTTCTAGTTATGTAAGTGAGAGGAATTTCTTCCACCCACTTAGTCAAGTACTCTATTGCTGCTATGATGTATTTGTGTCCATTTGTAGAAGAAGGTTTAATTTTTCCCACTAGGTCAAATCCCCACATGGAAAATGGCAATGGTGATGTGATAAGATTTATTTCTTGGGTTGGTGCATGGATGAGGTCTCCATGAATCTGACATTTTCTACACCTTTGTACATGTTTGTGTGCATCTATCTCTATTGTGGACCAATAATATCCCATGTGAATGATCTTCTTAGCTAAGCTGTTTCCACCTCCGTGGGTTCCACAAATTCCTTCATGTACCAAAGCTTTCTTGGATTCTATGGAAGTGAGACATCATAGTAGTGTTCCGTCTAGACTTCATCTATATAAAGTAGTTAAGAGGATGGTATACCTAGAGGCTTGGTCGGTGAGGGACTTTCTCTGGTTCCTAGACAAGTTGGGAGGTAAGACGCTATTTTGGAGATAGTTATAGACATCTTGGTACCATGGGGATTCAGGACCAATAAGGACACTTGTTGATTCTGTGATGGATGCCTGATGTGAAGGCACCAAGAGTTTTTCTACTAGAAATTGGAATCTTGTTTCATTGCCTGCAATATCAATCAATGATGTTATGGTAGCCATTGCATCTTCAGCTTTGTTCTGTGCTCATGGGACTTGCTCAAAGAAGATGTAATGGAGCTTGGTGCGTAGTTTTTCCATCTGTGCTCTGTATGGTATGAGATTCTCATCTTTGGTCATATAATCATTGTTGACTTGACTGGTGACCAAATGCGAATCTCCAAAGACTTTAAGGTTCTTGATTCTCCATTGAATTGCTATTTTTAAACCAATGACCAGTGCCTCATATTCTGCTATGTTGTTGGTGCACGGGAAGTTGAGTCTGAAAGACTTTGGAATTGTATCATGATCTGGAGTGATAAGCACTATCCCTGCCCCCACACCATGGTTCATGCATGATCCATCAAAATAGAGTTTCCATACCTCGATCACTGGTTGTAGTGTCATAATAGATTTGTCAGGGAATTCGGAAATAATAGGTTGATGGTCCTAAATGGGTGCCTCTGCTCGTTGATCCGCGATCACTTGTCCTTTGATGGCCTTTCTATCTATGTACTCAATATAAAACTCACTCAAGATCATTACCCACTTCGCCAATCGTCCAGTGAGCATTTTTTTTCTTAGGAGGTACTTTAAAGGATCAATATGTGCGATCAACTTTGTTTGGTGACTCAACATATAATGTCTTAGCTTCTGGGAAGTGAAGACAATTGCAAGGCATGACTTTTCAATTGGTGTATAGTTGAGCTCATATCCTACCAATGTTCTTCTTAGATAGTAGATGGCCCTTTCTTTACCTGTGTCATCATGTTGTGCCAAGAGTACACCTAATGCTTGTAACACCCCAAAATTGGCATCTTGCAACCCTAACCAATTTTGTTGCATTTGTCATTCTTCTAAATCATCAAAGTCCTGTTGTACTAGGCAAATTCTGAGTTTTCACTGACTCTACTCGACCTGAGTGTCAAATACAGAAAATCCTAAATCTGTATCAATCATACATCACATTTAATTCCTAAAAACCTATTTGGCTAAATCAACCTTATGATCGAATTAATTTAATTAATAAAGTCCTAGCACTTTAAT
>MU224607.1:1517343-1546744 GCA_018584345.1 Thuja plicata | reverse complement strand
TAGTTGTGAGGCCCTCGTCCTGAGAGCAAGTTTCAAAACCCCATCTAGATAGAAGGCAATAGGTCGAATCACGCAGACAGTCAGGATGAATAACTCATATTCAGTCTTGGCTGTACCTGGTGAAGAATGAATATGTTGAAGTGTGTGGTTGATTTAGAAGGCCAAAATTAACTCATACAATGCTGACTCTGTTGCTGAGATATATAAAAGCAATGGTCTACCTTGGACTGGTGGCACCAGTATAGGAGACTTTAGAAGGTAGTCCTTGAATATTTGAAATGCCTGTTCACATTGCTCTGTCCATATGAATTTGATGTCTTTGTGCAATAGATGTTGGAATGGGTGACACTTGTCTGCTAGCTGAGCTATGAAGCACCTGATTGATTAGAGCCTTCCTTGTAACCCTCTTAGTTGTCTCAAGTTCGATGGTGGAGCCATGTCCAATATTGCTTTGAGTTTTGTTGGGTCTACTTCGATTCCTCTATGTGACACTATGAACCCCAGTAGCTTTCCTGCTATGACAATGAATGCACATTTCTTTGGGTTTAGACAGACCTTGAATTCCTGCATTCTGTCAAAGATTGGTCCCAATACTTGTAGATGATCCTTGCATTGTACTGACTTGGCTAGTATGTCGTCCACATAATCTTCCATTGTTTTGTGGATGAGATCATGAAATATAGTTGTCATAGCCCTTTGATATGTCACTCCGACATTCTTTAGACCAAACGACATGACATTCCAACAATATGTCCCCCAAAGACATGTGAAAGTTGTTTTGTGTTGGTCCTCTGGTGATATCCTTATTTGATTATATCCTAAAAATCCATCCATGAGTGATAGTATTTGATGTCCAATAGTTAGATCTACTATCATATCAATGTTGGGTAAAGGGAAGTCATCTTTGGGACAAGCTATGTTGAGGTCCCTAAAGTTTGTGCAAATCTGTATCTGACAACTGTGCTTTGTAACTGGTACCAAGTTAGATATCCAATCCGCATATGGTATAGGTCTTATGAATTTAGGATCCAGGAGCTTTTTCAATTTTGCTTTGACTAGCAATGCAATATGGTGATGCATCTTTCTCAGCTTCTGTTTGACAGGTTTAGCATTGGGTAGCAATGGGAGATGGTGTAGTACTAGCTCTAGATCTAACCCTGGCATATCTGAGTAGCACCATGCAAAATTGATCATCCTTGCCTTGAAGAAATTGTTGAACTGTTCTCTCTCCTCTAGGGTGAGTGATTTTGCCAAGTATATGTTCTTTGGGTTCTTGTTGCCTCCCAAATTAACTTCCTCGATTTCTTCTACTAGTAATGCTAACTTCTCCTCTATCAAGGGGAGGAGTTCCTTCTTTCTATCTTCTAGCACCTCAGTGAGGTTTTCGCTAGAAGATACGTCTTGTTTTAGCTTTTTATCATTCTTTTGTTCTTTTTTGTTTTGTGGATTGGAAAGAGGAGCTACCTCCCCAAAATATGCCACTCTATGAAGGTCAATGGAGAAGCCTTCCTTGTGGTCTCTTGATGGAATGCCTTCCCTAAGTCCCATGAAATCAGCAATAGCCTCATCGTTCTCAAAGATATCTAAATCAGGGGGTCCTTGTTGATCCCACTCTATTAGCTCTAGGTGTACAAGACAGATACTTTCATGGTTGCTTGACTCTATTTGATTGAAAGGGACTATAGATATGGTTCCTACAAAACTAGACTATGATGTGGATGCACCACTTGAGGTCTGATAAATGACATGCTTATCTATGCAGGGTTGTTCGGTAATGGTCAGTTGGTAAAATAAGTCCTCTAGGTTTATGATAATGTCTGACCAAGGGGAATAATCTGGGATTGACGGTTCAGATTCATGACAGGATCTCCACTCATACTCATGGGAGTCAGTCTCAATAGAATGCTCATCATATGTCTCACTTCCTTGGTTATAATCAATTTCTATGTGGAGGTCTATTTGGGCTTGTGTAGTTCCCTCTTCGGCGGGCAACAACTGTGCTAATATGTTGCTTATCAAGACATGTTCTATGTTTTTCCCCTGGTGCATCCCTGCTATTTGTTCCTGATTGACTTGAATGTCTTGGATCATAGGATGTGTTCCTAGTTTCCCATAGCCCAACCCTCTCATGTTTCTCTGGGTTGGCGGGAGAGACAATTCCATTATGCCTTGTTGTCTTGCCCCCAGCCCGGTTGTACCATCATACCCAAATATTTGTAACATTATGTAACCATTACCATAGTTTGACAGGGGTAGTGGTGGTTGGATTGTCTCTCGTGGGTCTTGGTATAACCAGGTATTGATGTCTTGTTCAAATGGCTTTTCTTTCTCTATGTCTCCCCATCGGACAAAGGTTGTGGGTGGACATCTGAATAGAACAAGTTGCAGAGTTTCTTTTGTAATGATAGGTTTTGGCATGGCATAAGTTCTTGGGCTTTGAGGCATGTGCATGATGGTGAAAGCCTCCTCATATTTGTATTCACCACAGCCCTTGTCCGTAATGGATATCTTGCCCACTTTCCGTGTGATGTCTTTAATATTTGAATCTGAAGAGGAGGGAATACTTGTGTCTTGGTTAATGACTATCTTTCCTACTGTCCATGTGACATCCTTGGCATTTGAATCTGAAGAGGATGGGATGCTTGCATCTTGGTTTGATGGTACCTAGTTATCAGTGCTGATTTGGACTGCATTACAATATTGGAAAAGATTGGGATCTCCCTCTATGATGATTTCCTCTCCCTGGTGTAGGAACTTGATGCATCGATGGTATGTTGAAGGTATGGCTTACATTTCATGTATCTAGGGTCTCCCTAGTAGCATGTTGTATCCCAACTCAAGGTCTAGGATTTGGAAGGGAGTGTTTTTTACCAGTGGACTGATACAGACAGGTAGAATGATAATACCTTTAGAGGACCATTCGTCTTCATCATAAGCCCTGATATTTATCCTCCTTGTGACATCAATGCTTGATTCTGAATAGCCTAGTTGATTGATTAACTTTAGAGTATAGATGTTTAACCCATCTCCACCATCAACAAGGACCCTACGGATAGATTTTTATGGACCTGGACAAGTAAGTGCAAACGATCATTATGCAGGAGTTTATGCGGCGACACATCATGATCTATAAATTTGGTATGTTTGTTACCAGCTATATGGTTGACCATCATTTGGAGGCTCTCGGGTGTTATGTCCCTTGTGACCACTACATTCTGAAGGGCTTGGTCAAGTGCTAGTTTATGCTACGGAGATATGCGCAATAGGTCAAACATGGAGATCTGGGAAGGTGTGCGCTTTAGTTGGTCCACTATGCTTGTCTGTGGATATGAGTTTGCTTTAGGATTGGCAAATACAGTAGGTGAGGATGGTAATCTTTGCAAGACGACTCTGGCACAATGCCTTGTTACAGCACAATTGTTACCTTGGTCTTTGATAGTGATCATAGCCACATGGCTATCTGAAGGATTGAGGCAATTGATAACATTATCACTGTTGGCATATGTATATTTGAATTTTTTTCTTGTCTACCAGGCCTGGAAGCTTTTCCCTTGTTGTGATCATGAAAATTATCATTGAAAATAGTGTGATCAATTGTGCCTTTGGTTTGGGTATTTGTCACATCGATGGTCCCTGTGTCAATCAGGTCTTGGATAGCATGTTTCAATCGGTAACAGTTGGATGTTTTATGCCCTTTCACCTGATGAAACTCGCAGAAAAATTTGTCATTATACCACCTTGGTTTGTTTTCCTCCTGTTCAAAGTCCCTGATTTTTGGGAGAGTGATAGTGTTTGATTATATCAACATGTGTAAAGCTGATTCTATTGGCTCTCCCAATAGTGTGAAATCTCATTGCTGGAATTGAAACCATGGTCTACGTTGATTCTGTTGTTGACTGTTTGACACAGTGGCTACTTGTACAGGACGAGGTTGGTTTTGGATGTATGCTTGTTGAGTGGGCCCTGTGGGTTTTTGGTTGGCCACAAGTGTGCCTTGTAGTGACACCTTGGGTTGTGCATAGTTGACTATCTTCACATCAATGATACCATCACTAGTGACATTTTTGTTTTTGTTCCACCACTTAGCTTTGTCTGTTGCATTCTTATTTGTATTCATTTGTGTGGGATCTGCAAGGATTCCTCATTTGACTAAGTTCTACTCACAACGAACTCCTCTTTCGATGAGTTGTGTGAAGTTCAGAGCTAAATGTAACTCTATTGTGAATGACATGTCTGGGATTAAATTATGAACAAACATGACTATTAAGTCTTGTTCGGGTACATCATATGTTATGCAGTTTTCCATGTTCCTCCATCTCTATAGGAACTTCACAAAAGACTCTCCATCCTTCTGTTTGATATCATAAAGGTCCTTGATGCTGACCTTGCGCTCGATGTTATGATGGAAGTGAGATATGAACTTCTCAGCTAGTTCACACCAAGACTGAATTCCATGAGGTGAATGCGAGAACCATTCCATTGCTGGCCTGGCCAAGCTTTATGGGAACAGTCACATTAAATATGTTTCATCATGGGTGACTTCGACGCAACTAGCAAAAAACTCTCAGATATGTTCAATAGGGTTGGTATTGCCCCTATATTTATCAAATTTAGATACCAAGAAGTGATTTGGGAATGGAGACATGTAAAGAGAGTGGTCAAAGGGGTATGGGTATAAATCCTCTACGGTGTAGGATTTAGTTTGCCCCTGATTTTGCATATCCATCATTTGGGTTTGAAGGGTTTGCACTTGTTGCATTAACATGCCCATTTGATATTGAGGTTGATGTGTGAGGACATCCCTCTGTGTTGTAGTGGGTATGAGGCTACACCTCTATATCCCTTGAGTAGGAACATAGGATTTCATCCTGGGGATTTGATATTGGTTTCCCACCGAGTGATTTGAAAATGGGGGTAGATGAGTAACCCATGGTGGGTTTTGATGCGTTTGATGTTGTGATTGAAACTGGGGTTGATACCGCTACTCCTGAGGTTGGGGTTGAAGCTGGGGTTGCTGTTGCTGAGTTTAGAATTGAGACAACTGAAGCTGGGGTTGCTGTTGCGGGGGTGGGATTTGAGGCAACTAAAGCTGGGATTGTTGTTGCAGGGGTTGGAATTGAGGCAACTGAAGCTGGGATTGTTGTTGCAGGGGTTGGAATTGAGGCAACTAAAGCTAGGGTTGTTGTTGCAGAGGTTGGATTGATGTCAAAATGGGAAAAGATGTGGCCTTGGGCGGGCATTGACTATAAGTCATTCCTGCAGAGATGGATCCCTATGGGCATGAGGTGTTGATCCCAAGACTAGTGTGAATTGACTGCAACAATGACATTGTTTTAGAATAGTTGGTGTTTGGTGGGATGGAAGGCATAGCATGAGAGCTTGATTTTCCTAGCCATGAGACCAAAGGTGGAGGCATACTAGTGACCATGGGTGCACTTAGTTGCGAGCCTGCCATGCCTTGAGTGGAAGATGTGCTGGCCTGGGTCGGGTCATTGGTTTGACTAGATATAGTCTGTGTCAATGTGGGTAATACCAATGGTGAAAAGATTTGAGACACAACAGGCAGTATCTGAGGAGGTTGAGTAGCATTTTGACCTGTGAGAGGGTTTTCGGGCCATATAGTTGATACACTAAATTCAATGGGGAGTTTGACTCCCTTCTTTATTAGCATGGCTAAGTAATGTTCAGGGTTCCTCTCTACAATAGCCTCAACTACTTTTGTGGAGTAAGCATCTTGCTCCGCGTCTTCAAGCTCTGCTTCTGTGATGTCTTGGAAAAAGGCTGCCCCATGGGGTTGTTCAATAAATAGAGAAGAACTGGTATTCGTGAAAGGATGATTCTCTTGCTCTGTTTCCCAAGCGGGGAATATGTTGATATATGACTCATCAGGTTGAGTTCTAGCCTTAGACCTTTTGTAAGGCCCTCCATGAGGTGTTTGAGACATAGTGCGGTCTAGGTTTTGTAACTAAAATAAGTAATATAAAGAAAACAAGGAAGAAGATCCTTTCTGAGGAAGTTTCAGTTATGTTTTGGACATGGGTAATCCTAAGGATAGATTTTGATATAACTTGATCTCAAAGCGGTGATGATAAAGAGATAATATTTGCTGACCTTTTCCTTGGACAAAGTCACTTTGATAAAGATGATGATGTTTGATATGATGAGATTAAGGTATTTCGAGTCTGAGATTTTGAACTAACAATGTTTTTGACAATAATCGTGCTTTACATAGAAGGGATAATCTTTAATGTTTAGAGATTCACACAATGTTCTTCACATTTTCCTGGGATAGACACTAGTTTTGGACACCAAATGAAGAATTCTTTCAAGGTTCTAGGTCAAAACAGGAATAATGTATCTCTGGTCAATTATGGTACAACTTCACCGATTGCAGTAAAGTAAATGGTCGATTGTGGTAGTTTATCACCGATTGCGGTAATAAACACGATGATTGCAGAAATAAACAAGTTAATTGTGGTAGAATTCCTTCAATTGTGGCACAATGCAGGCAATTGCAGTAAATGAGGAACAGTCTAAAAAAGACTAGAGGATAAGTATCACTGCTTGACAATTTTGAAATTTTTTGAAACAATGCTTCTGATTCACAAGACAATTGACATTGACAACCCTAGACTTTAACATGTTTGACTCGTTTTGACAGTTTGGATGTTTTTTTTTGCATTTTCAAAAACTGATCAAAGAGACAAACACGACAGACATTGTGTTTTGAAGAATGAAGACTAAAAATGTGTATGTTCTACAACTTTTTCAAGTTGCAAGGTTATGACGAGGTCTCAACAATGAACAGTCAGATTAATCTAGGTCAATGGCTTTAGAATACAATGTTATAGGCCCAATGTTATAGGATCAATGTCCGTTAGCTCACACAACAATTGTCACGCTCCTAGGATATGAAGGTCCATGACATAGGTGCCCATGTTTTTGCCATTTCCATGTATTGTTGTTATGGAGTGAATATCTCTTTTACTACACAAATACTGTAGGACACATATGTTGGGAATCTTGGGAGGAAATTCTGTAACCCCTTGCACTATAATAAGGTACCTGTTCAGAGCTAAAATGGGTTAGCCTCTAATTAATCAAGGTTGTAGTAAGGGTTCGTGGTGTCTCTCCAATCAGTTTATACGTGCGTGACTCACTTAAGAGCCTAGTTGATCACACTGACACCTTAGGGATATTCACCTGATCTAGACTATCACCAACACGCCTTGCCTAAGCTTGGCTAGATAAGATAAAACTTTGGTTCATGCCTTGTTTATATATCGATCAGAAGGACTACTGGTTTAAGGTCATTCTCTGAGGAAGAAGCGCATTCCCCAGATAGGCCTTTCTAAAAAGTATAAAGGTTTGTAATCTAACAGTTTGTGCAAGTGCACCCAAAACTCAAGACACAAGGTAAATCGATTAAGCTCCAAAGCTTGAAATGTGAGCTAAGCTACACCACCATACAAGCACAAGTGTTCAATTTTAAGCCCAAAAGTAGGTGTTGATTTCTTGTTCAATTTTAATGTACCAATTTGAGAGTTTTTTTTTCTTTGTTCAATTTTAGTCCCCATGTCAATTTTAAGCCCAAATCTGAAATGTGAGATGTGATATGTTTGGCAAACATTGTTCTTTTTAAACCCAAATCGACAAGTGAATTCCTCTTAGTTTTCCTTGTTTAGATAGGTTAGTATCAAAAGGATTCTTGCAAAATGAGAGTATATGTAACTTTGAAACAATGAATGATTGATACTCACAATAACTTACCCTTCTCTATGTTAGAGTGATAGTCTATCAGGTTATTAATTAAATCATTATGATCTAATTACTAACTCACCTATTCACTCTAGTTTTCTTTAGCTAACCTTAGGGTTTCCCTTTTAGGGTTTCGTGATTCCTTTTATAAGGATTCACTTCTTTGCATTTCATTAAGGAGATTGTATTTTGTATTCAGTTGGTTGATAATAGAAGTTTATTCTTTCAACATGGATATCGTGTCTCTGGCCTTTTTGTTGCCATAGTTTCTTCTTCTGTCTTTTTTATCTGGCTTCTTCTTGTGACAGGTGTGCATGCAGGTGTTCTTGGGAGAATAGGGCATTTCCTATTTCTAACATGGTATTAGAGCCATTCTATAGCTAGCTGTTCTTATTGTGTTGAAGCGTACCAGACACAGAGGGTTTCAGAGGTTTTTCAATGTTTTTTGTGGTGTTTCAGGGGCAGGCTTTGGTTATGGTCACTTTGGGCTCAAATGGACATTGCCATTGAGTTCAGAGCACCCCAAAACCCCAGAAATGACATAAAATTCATCTATTTTGGACTACTGGAATTTGAGGCAAAAAAATTTTGGTTTCCTGTGCCGTACGGAACATAAATTGAGGCAAAAATTTCAAAAATTTCAAAAAAAAACCATTTTCTATGGTTTTTGGTGCGCAGGTAGTGTTTTAAAAAAGGTGCCACCGCCGGGCCGCCACCGCACCACCACCTCTGGCTGCGGGTGCCTCCGAAAGCGGCCCCCGCCGGCCCCAGCGGCAGCTCCTCCCTTTGCACTCTCGACCCCGCTTTGCGGCCCCAGCCGCTCCGCGGCTCCTCCGCCCACCTCAGCGGCCCTGCCGCCTGTGCACGTCCCCGCCGACGCTGCCCGCCAGCAACCCCGCCCGCCACTCCGGTGCTCCACTCCGCCCGCCGCCCGGGGATGTTTAGCCCCCACGGCCCTATACCACCAGAAGCTAGTCATATGGTGACTGTGGGCCCCTATTTAAGCCCCCTGCACGCGCCATGCACCCAGGGGCCCTATTTTTTTAGCCCCAGGGGCTTAAACCCTATTTTTGGGGCCTTTCTGACCCTCCTAGACTGATTTCACTCTATATTGAGCATCTGGGGGTCTTTTTCTAACTTCCATATACCGTCGGAAATCTCTTTCCGAGCACTTTCTGATGATGGAGGTTGGGGTTTTGGGTTCAACTATTTTGATATTAATTTTTTCTGTTGAAGTTTGATATTTGTTTTTTCCTTCTAGGGGCCATATCTTGCTCATCCAAAATATTTTTTTGGCAAACTAGATATCGTCGGAAAGCTGGTTCAGTGAACTATTTAGTTGCAAAGGTATTTTTTCTAGATTTTGATCTAGGTTATCTCTCCTTCGAGTTTGGCAGTTTTTGCACTATGGCAGATTGCTTGGGTTCTACAGGTCCTGGGATCTCTTCTTCTGATTTTCTAGCTCACTCTTCTTTCTAGCTTCTGAGCTTGTATCTCCATAGTTGCATCTTTTTTCTGTAAACGCACTGAGCTAAAGTGTTTACTTCTGCATTTCTGGGATCTTGTACACCTTGTATGGTTTTTGTACTTGCACTCTGTTATAAAGTGCCATGGGGGGTTATGATGTTATGCCATTTTAGGCTCATCCACCTTTGTCAAGTGAGCGTACCTTCCATGATATTAGCCCATACTATGTGTCAGTGACACCGCCCTTTATCCTGTGTTTGTACTTCTGTTGCACTGTTGGTGTTCCTGGTTCTTCTTTCTCCAGATGTTTCTGACATTGCATTTCAGTGTTCCTATCACCTCTCCCTGTTTAGCATTATGGGGGGGTTCACCTATTGGTTCTATTGCTTCCTGGTTTGATTGATCAGCTCTTCAGACATTGTCTTCTTTACCTGGTCATGCACTTCAGTGGGGGTTCCAGTAGTTTCTTCTGACAGAGTTTTCAGCTTCATGCTTCGGAGATGCTTCCTGCTCATTCTTGTTCCTCTCTTTGAGACTTTCCCTAGATTGAAGGCTCAGTTTCCTTCATCTAGTTTATTTCTTGTACTTGGGTACCTGATCAGGCCTTGTTGCCGGGACCCATCTTTCCTGCTTTCTGCAGTAGTTTCCTAGGTTTTGCTTCTCCCTAAGCTTATCTTCAGGGGGGGTGTTAGAGTAATAGTCTATCAGGTTATTAATTAAATCATTATGATCTAATTACTAACTCACCTATTCACTCTAGTTTTCTTTAGCTAACCTTAGGGTTTCCCTTTTAGGGTTTCGTGATTCCTTTTATAAGGATTCACTTCTTTGCATTTCATTAAGGAGATTGTATTTTGTATTCAGTTGGTTGATAATAGAAGTTTATTCTTTCAACATGGATATCATGTCTCTGGCCTTTTTTCTGCCATAGTTTCTTCTTCTGTCTTCTGTATCTTGCTTCTTCTTGTGACAGGTGTGCATGCAGGTGTTCTTGGGAGAATAGAGAATTTCCTATTTCTAACACTCTATTCTTAGTGATTTGCCCAGTCCTGCACAGAAAACTAGAAAGTGTCAGTTTAGAAATAAATGGATAGAAGATTTGGATCTGATATGCAACATTTCTTGCGATTGTGGCAAAGTATTGGCAATTGCGGAAAAATAATGATGATTGCGGCACGGATCAGGCAACTTCTGCAAAGAACCAAAAGAAAGAAGACAAAAGATGACAAAATAATACTGTGAAAACCTGCAATCAATTGTGGTATTAAACCAGTCAATTGCAGCACAGTTTCATCGATTGCGGCAAAATACCAGCAATTGCGAAATAACATAGATATCAAAAAAAGATAGATTTTTAGATTTGCGACCGTACAGCCGTGGTTGATTGATCTTGTTTGTCGTCTACAAGAGATATTAGGGCTGTTTGATTCACGTCGGGTTCACCAAAATGTATGCCTCCTCTTCGTGATCTGTGGTTACCAAGCTTTCCAAAGGCGAGGGTTAGTAGAAAAGGTTTCAAAATTGATATAAATCCAATATACAATAACTACTAAAATGAATAACTTGAAATGTAATCAATAAAATGTACAAGCAAGAGAAAGGAAAGCAAATAAATGCAAACCCCACGATGCTTGAAGCTTCTATTGTTACTCTCTACTCCTTCTAAAATGTTGTTCTTGATGCTCAGTATTGGCGGGGCAACGTCTATGACTTGAGAAGCGTCGAGAATTTTCTAATTGAAATGGGTGTGTGATCGCAATATGGCTTGAAATGCTAGAACCAAATTGACATAGTAATGGTGCATGAGAGCTTAAAATCCTGGATCCTTAAAATGGTTATGAAGGGTTTATTATATAGGAATTGGTGATGATATGAATGGTTGAGATCAATCCCAGAGATAGGGAGATGAGCGGTTGAGATTAAAAGAAACTGGAGAAGCCATCAGTAAACTTCACCTCTTCAATTGGTAAAGAGGAGATAGACCTGGTTGACTGAAGAGATAATTGTGAGTTACCTTTTTGAACTGAAGAGGTGGGTGAAGTTACCCATGTGGACTGGAGAGATGGGTGGAGTAACCCATGTGAGCTGATTGGAGTTATCTCTTTGAAGATAAATGAATATTTAATTCATTTATTTAATTAATGTTTTCAACATGTGAGATAATTGAATTCTTTTTGATTTAGAATTGCTTTATTGAATGAAATTAAATTAATTTAATTGGAAGAATTTCATTAGTAAGTTTAAATATTTGAATTTAAACTATAGGAAATTGAATTTAATTAATTAATTAATAGTAATTAATCAATTAAGGTTAATTAATTAAATAAAATTAATTATTTTAATTAATTTTGGGAATTTGATTAGATGATTTGGGGAATGAATTTAGAGGAAAATAGATGATTAATTAATGATTAAGAAACCATTAATTAATAGATGAAAATCAGTGTTTTTAATGTAAGGTCGCAACCCTGTCCATTTTTGGGTGTCTACAGGTTCAGTGATGAGAAGTTGAATAGAATGTCGATGAGGACTGAGTCTTGAAGAGGAGGTAAATTTGAGAGTGGCTTACCTCAGTTTAGGGTTGTGAATACCCTAAGAGATCTAGGAAAAAGATCTCAGAGCAGAGCCAAGCTGGTTCTGTAGTAGCAACAAGACTTTTGTCCAAATCAGATTGGTATCAGAGCGCTCAAAGATTTGGGCATGTGTTGTTTGGATGGTATCTCCAGGAACGTCTATCAACTCATCCAATATGGTGACCAATGCAGAAGTCACAAAAGATGTGGAAGAGCAAAGAGAGGAGAATAGACTCCTGAAGGAACAGTTAGCCAAAATGGCGACTAAGTTGGAAGAAGTGCAGCTTAGGACTGCAGGAGTCAGTGAACGAATGAGAGAAGCTAATGGAAAGGGTAAAGCAGTGGCCAAGGAAGACATTATACCAGAGCCAGACCCTGTGCTTCAAGAAGAGTCATTCTTGAAAGCATTGAAGGCAATGAGTGGTAAGTCCTTAGAAGGTGTGCCTCTATTTAGTGGCAAGATGGAACCAGAGTTAATCACGGAATGGATAGAAGGTCTTGAAAATCAATTTGACTGTGATAATGTGACTGAAGCTCAGAAAGTAAGAATAGCCAGAACAATGTTGAGAGGAACTGCTCTCACTTGGTGGAAGTTTGTCCAAGATGAGAGGACTAAAGAAGGAAAGAACCCCATAACGAGTTGGAAAGGTATGGTGGCCAAGATGAAGGAAACTTACCTTCTTGATGATTATGAAGTGCAGTTGCACAAAAAGAGACAGAATCTAAGACAAAAAGATTTAGAAGTTAGTTCCTACACTGAAGAGTTTCACAAGCTATGCTTAAGGTCTCATGTGATGGAAGAAGAAATCCCTAAAGTGGCTAGGTACCTGAATGGTCTCAAGTGGAGTATCCAAGAGTAAATTAGTCTCTTAAACCCCAAGACTATACACCAATGTTACCAGCTAGCCCTCAAGGTGGAGGAAAAATTCAAGAAGAAGCAAGATTTGAATAGCAGAGGAAGAGGAAGAGACAACAGAGGTCATAGAGGAGGATATGGAGGAAGAAATCAGAGTGAGTCCAAACTCACTGAGAATAAAGGAGAATACAGTAACACAAGAGGTGGTTATAACCATGGAAGAGGTTCAAATAGTAGTTCAAGAGGAAGAACTGATAACCAAGGAAGAGGATCTTACTTCTCTTCAATGAAGTGTTACAAGTGTCAAAAATTTGGACATCCTACATATCGGTGTCCTAAAAAAGGTTCTACTTCTCTAGGAGGTGGAAAGAGAGTTAACTATGTCCAAGAAGAATTAAGTTGCAGAAACAAGCCATCTGAGGTACCATTAGAATCAGAAGAAGGTGAAATCCTCATGATAAAGAGGACCTTAATCAGAGAGCCAAGCAAAGAAGAACCAAGCCAAAGAAGAGCACTCTTTAGAGTGAAGTGCAAGATCACAGGGAAGGTGTGTAGAGTCATTATTAATTCAGGCTCAACTGATAATATCATTAGTGAAGAGGCAGCCACCAAGTTAAATTTGAAAAGGATTGCACATGAAAATCCATACAAGGTTACATGGCTCAACAAAGGACAACATGTGTTTGTAGGAGAACAAGCATGAGTAGAGTTCACCATTTGCAAGTATAAAGACATAGTTCTATGTCACATTCTCCCCATGGATGCATGCCACCTTCTACTTGGAAGGCCATGGCAATTTGATAGGCAAGCCATGCATGATGGAACCAAGAATGCATACTCATTCAAGAAAGATGGAGTGACTTTCAAAATTTAGTCACTAATAGAAGAAGGAGAGATGAAAACATCAAGTCCAAGTGTGCTCATGGTTGGTGAGAAGGGGTTCTTGAAGACTCTAGGAGAAGGAGAAGGAGTTGTGTTTTCTTTAGTATTGAAGGCAAAAGATGAAGTTGTTGTCAAGAAATCAGAGATACCAAATGAGGTAAAAGAAATACTTGAGGAGTATAGGGATATTGTGAATGATGACTAGCCCACTCCCCTACCTCCTAAGAGACTTGTTAGCCACAATATTGACTTCATACCAGGAGATACCTTACCCAACAAAGCTACCTATAAGATGACCCCTCAACAAAATGAAGAAATAGCCAAACAAATCAGAGAGTTATTAGACCAAGGCCTAATTAGAAAGAGCATAAGCCCATGTACAGTCCCTACTATTTTAGCACCTAAGAAAGGAGGAGCTTGGAGACTTTTTACTTATTATAGAGCCATTAATAGAATCACCATTAGGTATAGGTTCCCAATACCCATAATTGAAGACCTAATGGACTGTTTAGGTGAGGCAAAGTACTTCAGCAAAATTGACCTTAAGAGTGGCTACAACCAAATCAGGATAAATGAAGGGGATGAATGGAAGACAACCTTCAAGACTAAAAAAGGTCTGTATGAATGGCTCGTAATTCCATTTGGTTTGTCTAATGCTCCCTCAACTTTTATGAGGCTTATGAATGAGGTATTGGTAGAATGCATTGGTAAGTTTGTTGTTGTCTACTTAGATGACATTTTAGTCTTCAGTAGAACTAAGGAGGAGCACATTAGGCATTTGAAAATTGTTTTCAAGAAATTGTATGATGAGAAGCTAATGATCAATTTGGAGAAGTGTGACTTCATGAAGCAGGAGCTTGTATATCTCAGTTTTGTTTTGTCACAAGGTAACCTCAAAATAGACCAAGGAAAGGTGGATGCCATTCTAAGTTGGCCTACTCCCACAGCTGCAACTGAGGTGAGAATTTTTCATGGTTTAGCTCAGTATTATAGAAATTTCATTAGACATTTCAGTGGGATTTGTGCACCTATGTTAGACACCATCAAAGGTGGGATGAAGACAAAGTTTCAATGGGCACCACAAGCTGACAAAGGGTTCGAAACACTCAAGGAGAAGATAGCAGAGTTTCCTACTCTAGTTATTCCAAGCTTTGATAAGATTTTATAGTAGAATGTGATGCAAGTAATGTGGCCATTGGGGCTGTAATAAGCCAAGAAGGAAGACCAGTAGCTTTCCATAGTGAGAAGCTAAATGATGCAAAGAAGAAGTACACTTCTTATGACTTAGAGATGTATGCTCTAGTCCAAGCACTCAAGAAGTGGAGGCACTACTTGCTACCAAAAGATTTCTTAGCATATAGTGATAACCAAGCTCCCAACTTTCTTAACTCTCAAGACAAAATTAGCAGCAAACACATGAAGTGGGTGGAGTATCTACAAGCCTACACTTTCAATATCAAGCATAAAAAGGGAGTACAGAATAAGGTTGCTGATGCATTGAGTAGAAGGCTGCTCACAATCCAAGAATTTTAGCTACAAAGCATAGGTATTGATAGCTTCAAAGACCTATATGCTGAAGATGAAGATTTTGCTCAAATCTACAAGGTATGCAAGGAGTTCAAAAACAACTTTTATGGTGAGTTTTCTGAATATACTTTGCAGAATGATTTATTGTTTAAAGGAGGTCAACTTTGTGTTCCTAAAGGGTCTATGTGAGAGAGAATTGGATTCAAGAGAAACATAATGGAGCACTTAGTGGTTATTTTGGAGTCAGTAAGACTCAAGATCTAGTCAGTAGGTTCTATTTTTGGCCTAGAATGAATAGAGATGTTATACAATATGTTGAGAGTTTTGTAGTGTGTCAAAAAGAAAAGGGCACATCTTCTAATGTAGGTATTTATCAGCCACTTCCAATCCCATCCAGGCCATGGGAATGCATAAGCATGGATTTTGTAGTTGGTTTTCCAAGAACAAGGCAGGGATATGACAATATTTTTGTTGTTGTGGACAAATTTAGTAAGATGACGCATTTTATACCTTGTAAGACCATTCATGATGCTTGTAACATTTCTTAATTGTTCTTCGATGGAGTGGTGAGGATCCATGGACTCCCACTTAGTATTGTTTCAAACAGGGACAACAAATTCATGAGTCATTTCTAGAAGACCTTATGGAAAAAGCTTGGCACTAACTTGTCTTTTGGATCTGCATATCATCCACAGACAGATGGCCAAACAGAGGTGGTCAATAGGAGTCTTGGTAACTTTCTGAGATGCCTCACAAAGGATTATGGTCAAGCATGGGACCAACTCATTGGAAAAGCTGAATATGCATACAATGATACAATGAACAGATCAATGGGTAAGAGTCCTTTTGAAATTGTTTATGGATGTCACCCAAGAGGGTTTTTTGAACTTAGAGAATTGAAGGAAGGAATGCATGGTAGTGGATATGCTAAGGACTTTGTTCATTCCATGAGAGAAGTCCATGAAAGTGTGAGAAAGAACTTGATTGAAAATGTTGAAAAGGTAAAGAAAAAGGTGGATGCAACAAAGAGGGATGTTCAGTTTTAGATTGGAGACTTTGTGATGGTACACTTGAAAAAACATAGGCTGTAAAAATGTGTTCGTTACAAGCTACATATGAAGAGGCTAGGTCCATGTAAGATACTTGCAAAGTATGGAAACAATGCATATAAGGTGGAGCTTCCTGAAGACATTGGGTTGTCACTAGTTTTCAACATTGCAGATTTGATAGCATACAAAGGACCAATTCAAGATGCTGATCAAAACCTTCAAGAGGTAATACAAGAGGTAAAAGATCTAAAATTAACTCCTACTCCATCTGTGATAGATGAAAAGATACTAGACTCAAGGGTCTCCAAGAAGACTAGGAACACAGACTACATGGAGCACCTTGTCAAATGGCATGAAAAATAGGATGTTGATGCTACTTGGATCAGTGAAACAGACTTTAAGAGGTTGGGCATTGATCCAAATATGCTAAATCTAAGGAGGGATTAACCTTTCTTTTGTTTGGGGGAGTATGGTGCAGGAGCACACCTAGCTCAAACCCTTAGCTCTCTATTTCTGGCATGTACTGACTCTAGCCAAGTCAAGAGGGTGTATGTGGACCTTAGAAGGTCATTTTTTCCCCTAAGATGGATATGAATAGGTCAATCCATTTCTAGCTAGGTTGCTTAGTTGGTTTCCTGATTTTCAATTAACACTCTTAGTTAACACTGTCGGTTAACACTATCGGTTAACACTGTGTCAGTTAACACTATCGATTAACACTGTGTCGGTTAACACTGTGTCTGTTAACGCTGTGTCAGTTAACACTGTGTCGGTTACCACTATGTCGGTTAACACTGTGTCGGTTAACACTATGTTAGTTAACACTGTCAGTTAATACTGTCGGTTAACACTATCAGTTAATTTAGACTGGTGGTCAGTTTTACGTTACTGTTGCTTAGTAAAGTCAGTCGTAATGGCCTATCAAAAGCAGATCTTGTCTTTTATCGACAGTATGGTAAGTTGTAACGGTTCTTGAAGAGATGCTTGTGAATATGTGGGTAGTTAGGGTCATTCCAATGAGAGGATGGTTATTAATAACATCCCAAGCCTTCATTTTAGAGAGCTAGAAAGAATAGAGGTTGAACAAGAGAAAAAGCTATAGAAAAGCTATAGGAAATTATAGAGTTGCAGATTATTGTAGTTTTTGATTTCATTTCCAGTAATGAGAAGTTGCAGAGTCTGTGTTTAGTGGATATCAAGCTTTCTTTGATCATCTTGCATGCTATTAGATTAGGTTAATTTCTTTCTATTTTGCAATTTATTTAGTTCTTCACCCATTCTAGGTTGAAAATAGTAATGGCCCCTTGAGATTCCTGAATCCATGGTGAGAGTCATGTGTTGTGATGGAACTTGAGAGGAGCCCTTGTACATAGGTTCCTTTTTGTTTTCTGTAGGAGAAGAAACAACAACAAGTCTGGAGATCTTACCCTAGGCAAGGTCAGTGATAGTCCGTCTAGGGGAAGAGGATGAGAACAATGTTCTGAAAACATTGGTTGAATGAATCTATTTGTGTAGGTTCAGTGATGAGAAGTTTAATAGCATGTCGATGGGGGACTGAGTCTTGAAGAGGAGGTAAAGTTGAAAGTGACTTACCTCAGTTTAGGGTTGTGAATACCGTAAGAGATCTAGGAGAAAGATCTCAGACCAGAGCCAAGCTAGTTCTGTAGCAGCAACAAGACTTCTGTCCACATCAAAAAAGGGTGGTAGTGTACCAAGATCTATAACATAGGACCTAGCCTCAAAATTAACATACGAAGACAAGTAGGCAATGTGTTTAATAAGTATTAAATTATAGAGTAGAATAGAGCCCAAAAATCCTTAAATATTCTAGGAAGGGCCTTTATAAGGGAGGTTTTATGTAAAAAGATAAGAGGACTATAAGTTTCATCAAATTTGGAAAGTAGAGTTAATATCTAGATTTTGTATGATGTTCTTATTTTCAATATAGTTCTTTAGATGGAGAATGTGAAGAAATCAAGAGATATTTTGATAAGTAAGAAATGTTAGTAGAAAAAATATTTAATCCTAAAAACATATCCAATATGGATATTCTTTCTCAATGTTTACAAGGAATAATCTCTTAAATTAGACAACACCTTCTAGAGCTTGAAAAGGGTAAGATACCTAGTTGTAACTCGGTTATACTAGTATTACATTTTATAAGAACTCAAGTGTGCTAATTGAAGGGAATTTATTCATTGAGTTGATAACAAGCTCTCTTTAAGAAAGGGTAAGTGGTTTTTTTTGGCTAGTATAAATCTCCTCGTTAAAGAAACACTTCTGCAAATATCATTTTATAGCATGTTAATCTTCTAAATAACTCTAGTAAGGTTTCCAAAAATATTTTTTCAACATATAAAGGGTATTTCATCATGTAGTTATAATAAGAAACAAAATATATGCTTTAATGGAAAATATACATAAGAAAAATAGAGAACTCAAGGTTCTTAGATTTAGGGGGTAGAAATTAATGCATAAGACACTTGTGGTGAAGCTTATCCATTAAATATACAAAGAGAATGATAAAGTGTGAAGTTGAATGTGGAAAGATAAATATATCACTGCATAATTCAAATAGATTTTTCACTCAATTTATTTTATTCCTAAGGTGGTAGAGATCTAGAATTTCCTGTGCATGTGGAAAATTATGGTGGTAAATAAAATCAAATGAAATACTAGGGTAGGGGACATGGCATAGTTCTAAAGGGATTCCTGGGTAGCAAAGTAGACCTTCCTATAATTTTACTCAATCCATTTGATATATAAGAATTTTTTGAGTATTTATTTAGGCACATGATGGAAGACTATGCCAAGGAAGGGGCTCAAAGAATGAAATGACACTTCGTTGTCCTACCATCCCCAAACCTTAGAGATTCTTGCAGTAATTAGTGGAGGTTATATATAGATAAATAATTAGCTCAAGTAATAGGGAATATTGGTTAGTATGAAGAAAACCATTTCTAAAGGAAGTAATAATTTGGGATGCATACCATTAAAATTCTAGACTAGTCAAGGAAGTAGAGGACTTATTATTCATCTTAATTTGTGAAAAGTAGGGGATCCCCAAGGTTACTTTGAATCAAGTGGATCTTAGATTATTAAAAATCCACCCATCTATATTCATTATGTGTAAAAAAGAAAAACAATCCATACTCATTAATGAAATATGTATGGGCCTTGGTTAAAAAGCGTTGAGGGGTATCCTCCTTAGAAAAAAACATTGAGATTTATATTAGGCTGGAATCAAAGAATACAAATTATAGGTCTAAGATTCATTTGTAATGTATCCCCTTAATAATTATCTCAAACATATGCCTAAAGAGAAAATAAATGATTTCAAATGATAAGGAGGGTATTAAAATTATTTTTTAGAGTTTTAAAATTAAATATTTTAGGGTTTCTAGTTGCTTAAGGTTTCAATTGAATATACAATTAGAGATTTTAGTGTTTCGATATAGTCTTTTAGGATTTGAGTTGAATGTTTCAGGATTTCTAAATAACTATGTAGGGTTTCAATGAAATATTATATAGTTTCAAAATAATTGTTTAAAGGGTTTTAAAATTAAATATTTTATGGTTTCAATTGAATATTTTAAATTTTAGGGTTAAAAATTAGCGCATTAAAAATAAAATAAAATTTTTTAGGGTAAAAATAAATCAAATAAAATTTTAAAATATCAATTAAAAACCATTGATGGTTTTGGTATTGAAATGTACCTATTAAATAGGAAATTTTAGGGTTTCAAAATAAAATATTTTAGGGTTTCTAAAAGTTAATTAGGGTTCCAATGAAAATTTTAGTCTTTCAAAATAGTTGTTCAGAGTTTCAATTGAAGATTTTAGGGTTTCAAATTCAACATTTCACCATTTCAATTAAATATCTCAGGGTTTCAAATAGTTTTTTAGGGCATCAAATTAACTATTCAGGGTTTTAATTTTAAACTTTAGGGTTAAAAATTAGCGCATTAAAATTAAAATTAAATATTTTAGGGTAAAAATAAATCAAATAAAATTTTAAAATATCAATTAAAAACCATTAATGGTTTTGGTATTGAAATGTACCTATTAAATAGGAAATTTTAGGGTTTCAAGATAAAATATTTTAGGGTTTCAAAATAAAACATTTTAGGGTTTCAAAATAGTTATTTAGGGTTTTGAATTAAAATTTTAGGGTTTCAAAATAGTTGTTTAGGTTTCAATTGAAGATATTAGGGTTTCAAATTCAACATTTTACCATTTCAATTAAATATTGTACGATTTCAAAATAGTTGTTTAGGGCATCAATATTAACTACTCAGGGTTTTAATTTTAAATTTTAGGGTTAAAAAATAGTGCATTAAAATTAAATATTTTAGGGTAAAAATAAATCAAATAAATGTTTAAAATATCAATTAAAAACTATTGATATTGAAATGTACCTATTAAATAGAAACGTTTACAAGCATGTATAGACCTCCATTCGAAGTCACGTGGCAGAATAGAAAGACAAATGAGTAATTAAAGATCCTTATTTATCAACTTTCCATTTCAACCTCTAAAAGTTAAAGGAGATCGAATGCTCATCACACTAGAATGTATTGTGTGAAACTGAAATGATGAATCATCATTTTTCTTTTGATTAATTTTCTTATACGAAAATAACACTTTTTTTTGAAGGTTGTGACCCAAAACAAGACTTGAAGACCAAGATTGGGTTCTAGAGTCCAAAATGGGTCCACAAGACCAAAAAAGGATTTTAAGACTAGAAGACCAAAATCAGGTCTATAGGATAAGAAACGACTTTAGAACCCAAAATAAGATAAGAAATGTTGTTTATAATTTTAGGAAAACATAATTATTACCTCCACACCAATACACATACATGACGTACTAAATATATTTAAATTATGACTTGACTTATTACTTAATTTGTAGACATAACCAATTTGTGTTATTTAACTTATTAGTCTTTGACTTGTTTCTTTCTCTTGGATTTATAGAACATAACACAATGCGAGTTATCGGGAATATCAGTTTTGAATGTTAAAAAGCCAAAAGCTTCAAAGCTTGACAGGTATCATCTTGAGGAGATACGATGTTTAAGCGACATTGACCATGGCGAATATACCGAATATGTCCAGCCGCATTAAGAGTATCTATTCTGGCCCTGTTTGAGGACAGATTCGGGGCAGCTATAAATTCCCAAATACAGATTGATATTGACACAAAACAGAACGGCCGGATTCATCCTCATTCATGATGAAGAGCTTTGGCGTTTCTGCATTATTTCTTGGCATGCCGAGTCTCTTAATCTTTCCAGCCCTTGCCTTGATTGTTAGCTATCTGATCTACAATACTGTGCTGGCATGCAGGAGAGACGACAATAGTGTGCCTACGTCTTATCCGGCAGTGGGTTCACTCTTCGCTTTCTTGAAGAACAGAAGTCGGCTCTCGGAGTGGCTGACGGAGCTTCTCCAACACGCCCCCTCCAACACCATCACTTTTAGGCGCCCAGGAATAGAGGTGGTCATCACGGCCGATCCACGCAATGTGGAGCACGTGCTCAAGACCCGTTTCGAGAATTATCCAAAGGGCGACTATTTCAGGCTCCTCCTCCAAGATCTGCTCGGCACCGGAATTTTCAACGCGGACGGGGCGCCCAGGAAATTGCAGAGGCGAGTAGCAAGTTACGAGTTCACCACCAACTCTTTGCGGGAGTTCATTGCTGAGAGCGTGCAGTGCGAGATCACACTTCGCCTCCTCCCTCTCCTCAGAACATCTGCTCGGCTTGACATGCAAGACATCTTCAAGCGTTTTGCCTTCGACAACATATGTAAGGTGGCGTTCGGCATGGACCCCGCCTGCCTCCACATTTCTCTCCCCCTTTCACAATTCGCAGAGGCATTTGAAGTTGCCACCAATTTAAGCTTGAAGAGATTCACCGATCCCCTGCCCTTCTTCTGGATGCTCAAGCGCTTCTTCAACCTCGGCTCCGAAAAGCGCTTACGCCACGCAATCCACACCATTCACACCTTCGCCCAAGACGTCATCGAGGCGAGGAAGAAGGAAATGTTTGAGTGTGGCGGGGCAGGGCGTGAAGATCTCTTGTCCAGATTTCTTTCCTCTCACGAGAGCGCTGTTGCTGCAGGAAAGCCTTCCTACGATGTTTCGCTCAGAGATATCGTGATAAGTTTCATCTTGGCGGGGAGGGACACAACTTCTTCCGCGCTCACATGGTTCTTCTGGCTCCTCTCCTCTCATCCCCGAGTAGAGCAGAAGATTTATGAAGAAATTAGAGGCATTGTCGGTGCGAGAGAAGAGAGCAGTTGCTGTTTCTCATACGAGGAATTGAAGAAGTTGTAGTATCTGCAGGCCGCTCTGTGTGAGTCGATGAGGTTGTACCCGCCTGTTCCGTCTGACACGAAACAGGCGTTGGAAGACGACGTGCTGCCGGACGGGACGGTGGTAAGGAAGGGGATGAGGGTGATATACCACCCTTACGCCATGGGAAGGATGCAGAGCATCTGGGGCTCTGACTGTTTGGCATTCAAGCCGGAGAGATGGCTGAGCATGAAGACGGAGAAGGGATCGGTAGAATTGGTGGCACACAGTGCATTCAAGTATCCAGTGTTTCAGGCGGGACCAAGAGTTTGCTTGGGGAAAGAAATGGCATTTATTCAGATGAAGAGCATCGCTGCGAGTATCATCAAAGAATTCAGTCTCCAGGTAGACAGGCAGTGGAATCCCAAGTACGTTGCGATGATCACGGCTAAAATGGAGAAGGGGCTTCCAGTACGCGTGGTAAGGAGAATGAATAAGCTCCCCTGACTTGATCCGTATGTGTTTTCACTGTTTGAAGGTTCAACGGTCGCTATAACTTGTATAAGCCAACATAATTTCCCCCACAAGAGTTATTGCCTTATACGGGAGACCTGTCAATAATTGGGCGGGGTTTAATGGTTGGAAAACTACATTTAACTAGCACTTGCATATAAGCAGGTTCAAAGGTTTAAGGATAGGTTGATAGGAAATTATAAGTAGAATTTAAATGTGAAAAACAGATTTTTATATAAAATTTTCATTTTTTTATATTGGTTAAAATATTAGTAAAATATTTTATAATTAAAGTAATTCTAATATTTTTTATTAGTATTTTTCATACAAAGTAGATTCAATAAAATAAGATCAAATCAAATGTTTTAAATCATTGTGAGAGACTTTACCATGAAGATTTAGCGCATAATCATTTGTCAACATAAAGAAAGTTTGATGAGTTGTAGATATTGCAGTTGTGAATTCTTCGACAAACATGCATGCAAAATGTGCAAACATCAAACAAGGTACATGAATAATATGATATAATTGGTTTTTCTTTTACAAAATGTAATGATTTAGTCATAGAACGTTTATAACAAGTAATAGAAAATATTTTACAAAACCTCAACTCCGATTACAAACATTCAAGCAAATGCAATATGTATAAACTTGAAAACAAAGATGAGACGTGCAATTAAATTGCAACCATGGTTTGTGGACTAGGAGTGGAAATTTAAAGATCATGTGTTCTCTCTTATCAATCCTCACAATCAAGGGTTAATTTCATTCATCAAAGTTTACAGATTGTAGAGAGGGTAAGGCTAGTTGAATGCATGTCTCTATTTATGGTATGATAAAGAAATACAACTCACAATCTTCTCTGCCATTCTTCCAATATTTCAACAAATCAAAATGAGTGTTCTTCAAAATTGTGGAAAACCATCAATAAGGGTATGCATGTTTAATCAAAAAAATTACCAAAACAAAATATGGATAATGAATGCAGATAGGATAAACGAGGATGATGGTAAATGAGGGATATAAATAGAATATGGAGCATAGGATAGCATGCCTGAAAGTTTCCCCCAGTATAAAGTGCAAAAAGATAATGGATTACACATGATGCATGTTTGCCAAGTTTTCATCATGGTACTTTCCAAAGGCGCCACTAAGGTGGTTTTCACACATGGATGAATTTATTTCTCTTTACTTTTTTAATTTTGTTTTTCTTTTTTGGTTTTTTTTGGTTTTTTTTTTCCTTTTTTGACTTTTTTCATTTTTTTGTCTTTTTCTTTTGACTTTTTCTAGGAGATAACAGATACATGAAAGGAAATGAAGAAATCAAGCATTTTGTTCTTTGGATAGTTACACTTCAAAGATCTAAGTTATAATAGACCATGACCATTTGAGGTATGCTCAAAGATGTTGATAGGGTGATAGTAAAGGGATACGAAACAACAACTATAGTAGATGGCAAGGCTTTATGCAAAGGATTAGATAAGGGGATGTAAGGATAGAACATAGGAGTAAAATAATTGATGGGGTATTGGAAGACTTTTGTAGGATAAGATGAAAAGGGTGACAAGTTCAATATTGGCACATGCCTTGAGGGGTGGTGGAGTAATGGAGGAAAACTATATTTTGGAGTGTGATATCTTGATAGAGAGAAGGATGTGGATTTTGGGACATGGGGGGCACAAAATAGAATAAGGGATTGGAAGGCATTTAGATGGAGGATTAGGGGAAGCCTTGGGATTAAGAAACTTGAATGCCAACTTTGATTTTTCTTTAGTATGAAATTCTTGGACATGCAACTTTAGAATCCACATAGCTTTTGATTTTTCTTGTCCTCATGATTCTTTAGAGCACATTTATTCAACAAGGGATTTAGGAATCCACAGAAATTTTGATTTTGATTTTCCTTGGTCTTTAGAATGCATTTCTTCAACAATGGATTTGGGAATCCACATAGTTTTTCATATTGATCTCTTTTTTTCTTTTGGATCAAGTGTTGCCTTGTTTTGACATGTCGAATAGATTGTACATATTGATCCTTGAATGCATGTGGATTCACAAGTTTTATGTGTGGAGTCCAAATTTCTTTCAAGGGTGTTGGGATTCATGAATGGATATGGATGATATAGAGGTATTTTTTATGAGTTCATGTAGATAGATGGATGGGAGGTACTCAAGCATGTGTGCCTTTGTTGAACTTGACTTATGATAGGGTCAGCAGATGGAGGGACATAAGGACCCAAGATGGATGGAAGTGATGAAGGATTAATTTTTGCAGTATAGGGACCCAAAATGGATTTGGAGGACATGTAACCTTTATATGCTTGTATTTTAATGGATGAATATAACATGTTGAAGAGATATCAACATCTTGAGTGTAATTTATGTAGCCATGGCCACCATCATTAGGATTTTCTTTTATTTCAATAGGTTCATTATTGGCTTCGATAGAGCAATGGTAGCTTGCACGATGATGGTATATTGAGAAGAATTAGGATCATAATGGGGATTAGAGTAAATAAAGGGTTCTTGAGTTAGATACAGAAGATTATGACGAGGAGATTAAGGGACACTTTGATCTTGACATGGAAGAGGATAATTGGTTTTACTTGAAAAGGTACTTTGCATTAGATTTTCAATAGGCTCATTGGATATGATGGAAGATATATCATGATCTTTATTAGGAGGCAGATTAGGAATGGAACTTGGAAGAATATATTTCTCTTAAGATAGAGAGGGATTATCATGGAATAAGTGAAAAGGTATGACAAGATCATCATGAGATTCTTGGGATATGGAATCTTGGTCAAACTTTGGAGGAATTTGGAGTGTTTCAGATTCTTGATCTTGATATTTAGGACTTGTTTATTCTTATTTGGATTATCCTCTTGAGATGGAGCCACTAATAAGGATGAGGTAGGAGTCTGTATATGCATGGGTAATTCTTGGAGGGAGTCTATGTTTGAGCACGAAGAGAACATTTTTTTAATAGAACTCTCTAGAGTAGGTATGAATGGAATTGAAGTGCATAGTAGTTTAGGTTCTAGGACTTTGGAAGCATGGGAAGTATTTGCATCAAGATTGGGATTAACTGGGGTTTCTATAGTAGATTGTTGTTGAGGGTCAACATGAAAAGTGTCATCATTAATTTTATTTTTTGAGGGAGATGATATGGAGCGTTTTTCTGAAGATTTATAAGATGAAGGAATGGTGGGAGACATGGAGGAAACTTGTGGGGCATTGCTAAACATAGGTTCTTGATTCTGATTATGCTTGGAAGTAGTCTCTCGTTCTTCGTTTAGATGAAACATTAGGATTTTCAACTGTAATTATACCATCATCAATGAGGTCTTGGATTTTATATTTTAAATCGATGCAATTTGAAGTCTTATGCTTGTTGTGTCTATGAAATGCACAATATTTACTCAACCATGGATTTCCACATGAGGTTTCTTTATGAAATGTAATAATATTATGCTCAAGAAAATCTTTTAAAGTCGGTGCAAGAGGTTTCTTTAAAGGTGTAAACTTTCTATCCAAAGGATATTTAAGTTCACATGTATTTTTAGAAGTCGTGCATTATTGTCTTGGTGAAGGGGTCATGAGATCTTGCTTAATTTCCTAATTATAATTCTCCACTGGTTGTTGTTCCACCTTATATAACTATTTAAGAATCTTTTTAAGTCTTGCATTTTCATGCTCATTGGTTTTTCCTTTGGACTTGAAGGACATAAATTTCTCTCTTGATATCTTACATTTTTGTGCTATAATGGCCATGGGAATGTATGATAGTTTTTATCTTTGACCATGGACTAGGGGATGCCAAATGATATGTGACTCAAGTAAAGTGACTTAAGTACAAGCTAAGGATATGACTAAATAAAATGATGCAAAGAGTGAAATGATCAAGACATGCTAGGACTAGGTCTAGGTACAAGATGAAAAGACTATGAAAGGACCTAAAAGATCATAATTGTGAAATAATGTCCAAAGAGATTTTCCATGATTGTGTTGAAAGGAAAGGTTCAATGTTTCAATATCTATTTTGCAAAGTTTTAGTTTCAAGTGCGGTGTTGGTTGCCAATTGGAAATATTTTATTTTGAACACGCACATCAAACATGAAAAACAGAATTACTATTTGATATTTGCAAAGAAATAAAAGAACATTCAAGTACAAACTAAGGTTGGATAAGACAATATTGGTTGGATTCTCACAACAGATAAATTTGAGTCGCACTTATTTAGAATAGATAGCTTAGAAGTTTTGTGGCACATGCTCCCCTTATAGTGTACTCTCTTCTCAGGCACACCAAACTTCAATTTATTTTGGTCATCACCTGCCAAGGAATTGTAATATCTAATTTGAACTATGAGAATGTAGGACAACTTCAAAGGTCCGACCTCCTACGCCAACAAATAGAACACAGGTACTAGGATAGTTAGAATGGGTGGGTAATTAGCACTAGTAGTGAGGCATTTTTACCCCACTCATTTTATATAGCAACTGAGAGTGGATTGACTTTATCCTATTGTCACTTGGGTCATCCCTCTCACCGGCTATACTAAAGCACTCGAGAGGTAGGCTAACAAAAAATATATAATGATTTTCTCTTACACTCAAGATTCACGAAGGCGAGGGGAGAGGATACATTCATTATTCCTTTTGGGTTTACAATAATTTTCCTAATGCACCAAAAAAATCAAACACTTGGGTTCTTTTTAGTGCACCAATTGAAGTGTGATCTATACTAAAATCTGACAACCAATTTAAGAAATCACATTCATTGTACCCTACATCAAACAACATAAATACTTTCAATTAATTGGTCTTTCGTCAAAAGACAATGAATGCCATGTATAAAAGTTCTAAAGAAAAACCCTCAAAATCAAAATTAATCAACTAAAGGGTGGCTGCAAGAAGTTGAGTCCCACGTTTTGGCAAAAAGTGGAAGTGTTTTCCATGTTTTTCAAATTTTCTGTCAATTGATGTCAAAATTTGAGGCACTTAGAGGTTGACTCTCAAAACAATCCACTAATAGAAAATGTAGTTCTCGGAGTCTATTTTTCAAATATATAATTTATTTGAATACCTACATGGTAGAAAATAACTTTTAGTAGGCATTTTAAAAAACCCCTTTTTCAAAATCCTTGTTTCAGGACCATACCCTACATGTGTACTACCATCCTATTCTAAAGTAAATAAATAAATTTTTCTAAATCCTTCTGGGGGAAGGTACCTAACACATCTAAGATTGGTCAAAATATTTTTCATTATTTTTTGATTGAATATTTTTTTTTATTAATTTTTAATTGACTATAAAGTACATTTTGAAAACCTCTGGTGTACGACCACCTTAATTTGATGAAAATTTCACTTTTTTAGATCTTTTTATTATTTTGAATTAAATTCTATGTAGATTGGGCTCATATAATTTATTTTTTCAAAAACCTAAAATCAAAAAAGTTATTAAAATTTTAGTAAAGGGTGCAAGCACAAAGTTGAGTGCCAATTCCGCGGAAGTCCACGGCCAAAAAAAATTGGCAAATAGAAATGGGCACCCGTGTTTTAAGAAACGGGTGCCCGTTATGGTCTGGGTGCCCGAGCCGTAAATGTAAAACGGGTGCCCATTTCAAAAATGGGCACCTATTTTGGTTCGGGTGCCCGTGCCAAAACGGGCACCCATTTTTAAAAAATAGGTGCTCATTTTTTAAAACTATTTAAAATTTATTTTAAACTATTTTGCAAGTCATTTTCACAACTTGCAAAACGTGATTACATTTTTCTCTGGGCGGGTGCCCATTTTTTAGAGCTACCACCGACCCCCCTACTGTCGTTTTTCCGACTACAGGTACATATTATTGTTTTTTATTTGTTTTGTATTGGTGTTTTTAATTAGTTTAATGTTAAAAATGTACATTATAGTTATTGTTTACTATTTAATGTTTAAAGTTTTTTTTAAATAGGGTTAAAATAAATTGTTATATAAATAGTTTTAAATTTTAATTTGTAAATTATTTTAGAAAACTAAGTAGAAAACTTATTTAATCCTAGGTAGAAAACTAAAACTAAAACTAAAACCTAAACCTAATGACAACTGAAACAAGAAACCCTAGGTAGAAAAATAAAACCTAAACACAACTGAAACAAGATTGTAAACCCTAGGTTGAAAACACAAATGTAAACCTAGACAAAACTTCAATTTTTTTTTGTAAACCCTAGGTCTAGAAAATAAACAATAAACTCTCTCTCTCTCTCTCTCTCTCTCTCTCTCTCTCTCTCTCTCTCAGAACTAGTTTAATATTTAATGTTCAATACATATATTATGTTTAATGTTTGAAGTTTGTTCTTTCAATAGGATTACAGTAAATTACATTATGTTTAGTTTTATTTTACTTTGTAAATTAGTTATGGAAAATAAAAAGACTTTCAAAACTTAAAACCTTAGGTAGAAAACCTAAACCTAAACCTAAACACAAC
>MU224607.1:1481419-1503693 GCA_018584345.1 Thuja plicata | reverse complement strand
GTTTGGTTGAAAGATTTTGCACTTGTTCAGGAGGAACCCTTAAAGCATCATCTTCATCATGAGATGAGTGAGAAGAGTTATGCTCCATGGAAGGATTGGAATCATGAGTTATTAAATTGTCATCTGGAATCCTAAGGAAAGGAGAGGAAGACTCAGGATCAAAGGAACCCATAAGTCTATGGCTTCTTCTAACCAGGATACTATAAGTAGGACTAGATGTGATAAAGCTCATACACCAATACAATGCAAATGAACTAACACAAAATTTTGATCTATTGAATTGAAATGCAATTTTGAAAGAACATGCAAGATCTAGCATAAACAATGTAAATCTAACACCAAAAAGAAAGAGTTGTCTATCGTGGGTTCACCAAAATGTAAGATAAAATAAATGGGGTTTTGTTGATTGATGGATGTTAAGTGTTAAAATGTAAAGAGATTGAATATTCTATCTTACGAAAATGTAAAGGGGGGTGGACTTAGAGATGTGTTTATTAAGAAGATATAATGTATTAAGAATGATGTATTGATGTGTAAATTGTCACTTAAGTTGCCTAGAATGTATTGAATCCCTTAACCTTAATTGAATTACATTGATTAAGTATTACAATTGTTATTAAGGAGAAGATAAGATGTTCCTTTTTTTACCCTGAAATGCACAAATGGGAGATCCAAGTTGATCAACCCAAGAGAAGGGTTAATGTACAAATGAATCAACTATTTGGAAAGGAAAATAACAAAGGAGATACCTTAAATTCTGTTAATTATATGTATAGAGATGATATATGATAGTAATTGAAGAGATAGGAGAAATGCACTAACCTTGAAATATTGTAGATCAAAGAATGTTGTTTTCTAAGGTTTGTAGACTATTTCTGGAAAAACTGACAGTTGATACCAAACCAAAATGCAGAGACGAACAAAACCCAGAAATCATTTTCTATTCTGATGTCATCTTATGAAAAAGGTCGACCTTAACCCACAAATGTCAACCCTGACCCAATAATGTCAACCCTGACCTACACAGATCCGAAAGTGACTTTGTTCGCGCTGTCCAAAAGAAAGTTGAATAGGGTATCCAGATCTAGGTTCAAATCCACTATTCTATACCCGTACCTGCAAGAAAAAGGAGATTTTTTGTTGTGGGAGAGGGGTTTGCCTTTTTCAAACCCCAGTTTTGGAATTAACCTCAAATATATGTAATTGAAATTGCAGAAATGGACAAAGTAAATGCATAAATTCACCTTGCTTGAAAAATTCCTTGTGGCAGATTCGAATCCTTGAATCCACAAGTATGCTTCAAATGTAGAATGTAGAAATGTAGGATGTCTTCAATCTCTTACTTGTAGATCTTCAACACCAAGTCTTGAATGGGTTCTTGAATTTGAAATAGGTTTGGAAGAAGGTGGATGGAGAGATCACCAAAAGGGAACCTTGTAGCTTCAATCCTTCAATGGCCTCCAATGGATCTCCTTCATGAAAATGGATACTTGAATGGATGAATTCTTTCTTGAAATATTTCTTGATTTCTTGCTTGAACTTCACTTGATAATGCTTGATCTCAATTAGGAATGCTTGATGCTTGATTAGAATACTTAGAGAAAATGAGAGAGAAAGCTTCCCTTTTATATGGAATTAAGGCACAATCTCCTAATAAGGCCTCCATAGGAGGATTAAATTCCCATTAAATCCTTTACCCCTAGGAGAGGACCTATATTAAATATAATTTAGGAATCAACGCTTCAGAACCCAAAATAGCCGACCAGGAAGTGGGAAATACTTTTGGCAAAGGCCGACCTCCTGAAACTGTAAGACCTTGGGATCTGTATCCTGGGTCAAGCTCAAGGTCAAACCTGACCTAGGTCAGGGTTGAGGTTGACATAGACCTAAAATGTTGACCTTGACCCTGAAGCCCAGAATCATCAGTCTGCAGTCCAGAATGCAGAAATCAGGCCAAACAAGAGTGGAAAGAGGAACATAACAGGGAGGTAGCCATGTCAAGAATAGGAAGCCATTCAAGGCACTTTCCATGACCCCAAACCACTTACTCGAAAGGCTAAACATGTCTACAATGGAAGTGCTTCCATTTTTCAACTATACCATAACAATGTTTGTTCATATTGTCTATAGGCATGCACCTAATAGTACAGAAGATGATTGAATTTTTTTCAGAGAGTATCATTTCTATATGAGTGATTATAAATTGCAATCACCAGAGTTTGTCCAGTATTTCTTTAAGATCTTTTATGAGAATTTAAGGGAGAGAGAAATTCATATAACACAACATCTAATATGGTAAAATAATTGCACAGGGAAATTTAAGAATGCTAGAATGTTTTATTGGTTCAGTAGGACACATAAGAAAAGTAATGTCCAACATATTTGGAGTTTTTTTGAGGCTGGACATGGTAAAGGAGAACACGATGGTGTTGGTAAATGTGTTAAGAGAGACCTGTGTAGAGAGAAACTCAAATTTGAGGAAAATGCAAAATTTAAAGATGCACGTGCAATTGTTGAGTGGTGTAAAATAAGTTTGTCTATAGGATCAAGTCAGAACTCTACAGTCAGGAATTTCTTCTAGCTAGTTGAAGAGAATAATATCCTTTCAAGATATGATTGTGATACAATCAGCGGGTGTGTTAAATGGAATTCATTTATGAGTTTGAATTCTAACACTTGCACTATATAGACTAGGGAGCTTGCATGTTTTTTGTCAAATTTGTGTTGCAGGTGAATGGGAATAATGTGAGAATATGGAATGGGTTGAAGAATGGAAACAAAAATCCTTAAAACTTGGTGAGCCACATGATCAACATTATATCAAAAATGAAGACCTAAATTATGCATTTGCATCAGAAGATTATGATCGTGTTTCAGACCTCATATAACCTAGTAATTTCATTCACTTTCCTGTAAAACTTTAAAATATATTATTAATGTATGTCATCTGATTTATTATTGTACTAGAATTGTATTTCTAAGAAATTTAATTTGTACATGTACTTAATTTTGTTTTGCAAGACATGTTTATGTTTTTATTGCACCCGAGGATAATGAAGAGAAGACTGATTATTGGCTAGCTCGATGTGTACAAACTAAGAAAAAGTTGATATGTCATGAAGTACATGATGATGGTTTTGAGTATCCAATTGGGTCTGTTGTGGTTTTTGGTACATGGCTATGCAAATACCTAACAACAAGGAATGGTTTGCCAGCTTTTGAAGACTACCAATCAGAAAAGAAGATTATACATTATTCTCATTTGGTAGTGGAAACAAATGTCAAATTGGAAAGATACAAAGGGAGACCTGCTAATAAAATATTATGGAAACTTTCAATGGAAGACCATGAGGCAATCATAGATGCATTGCAAAAAAAAGAGGATGCTGATGGGACATTAGGTTGAATCAAATTTATACATGTAAGTTTTTGTTAATTATTATATTTTTATATATAGACATGACTTCTTTCAAGTATCATACTTGTAGAGCTAATTAATTTGGTTTTTTGGTGTCAAGTATAACTGGATGTAACATATCAGACAAATTGTGCAATTTACAACTTTTGGCTAATCAAAGTTGTAATACTAGGTACTTGTGCAATTAATTTATGTAACTTTTGGATGCTATAAATGAATTTTATATTTAAATGTATATTTTCTAACATTTCAACATTCATTTTTATGATGCAGAACCTCTATAAGAACATGTAGACATGAACTATTTATGAAGTTCGATGTACACTTGTATTCATCCAAGTTTGGTTTTATAAAATACATGAACTATTTATGAAGTTCAATGTACACTTGTAAATTCGTCCAATTTTGGTTTTATAAAATACATGAGCTCACTTTTCTTCATGTCTAAATTTTTCAATTACAATTTATATTTAATTTAATTACAATTGAATTTAGTTGTTCAAGTATGTATCCATATTTCATTGTTCAAATTAATTTATGTCATGGTTTTAAAAGATAGATGGTATTTTTATACTTAATATTGAAGTCAATACTAGTTACATTTATATACTGTTTCATGTCAATTAAAATCATTTGCTCTTGTCAATTACATGAAGAAATAACTAATATTAATGATAAGATTATATAATTGATATTTAATTACATTTGATTACATGTAAACTCACATATATCTAGATTCAAATCACAAGTACAAATAATATGATAACAAGTCCTGATAACATATAATAACAAGTCATGATAACATAAGTCGAAATAACATGATATAAATAATATGATAACAAGTCCTGATATAACACAATTCAAATTAAAATGATAAAAAGTCCCGATACCATGTATAACGTGTGTGTCATCATAATAACACAGTCTAACTATCATAACAAGGTCTAACATGTGAAAAAAAGTATAAAATGTCCATCATATATAATATAACATGGTCTAAATCTTCTCGTCTAGTTGATCTGCACTCCTCTTCACTCCACGTGAAGGTGACTGGGATGCACCATCATGATGCACCTCATCCTCTTATACATTTATAAAATATTGCATCAGAAGACCAAGTGTGTTTAATTTAAATGACTTGCATAATTCACTTAAAAAGTAAAAGTAATATTAATGAACATAATTTAAAATTTTACCCTATGTCCATGTGGTGTAATGCCCTCAGTGGGACAAGGAGGTCCACTCTCACCAACATAAAAATTTGATGCGGTCAAGTCCTATAAAAATAAACAAATTAAAAAATTTATCTAATCAAGACCTATAATAGACAGGTACACAATAGACAATGTAAAATTAATTTTAATCATGACCTCAAAGGAAAATGTTGATGGTTGTATTTGACTCAATCTTGTAGCCATGCCAAGATTCATGGTAGTATCCGCCTGAACAACATATTTAAATCATGAATTGAAAATTTTTATACATGCATAAATTTTGATTTATATTGAAGTTGACTATATATTTATCGAACATAAGCATTTACATTAGATGTCTGATGCATAGTGAATGTCATAGATGAGTCAGGATGTAAATGTTATATGACATGAGATAATCCAAAAGCCTACAATTGTAAAAAATATAAACATGAATAAAAGTTGTACATAAACTAGTAAGCATATAAACACTTTAAATTAATGAATGTAAAACATACTACAGGTATATGAGGCTGAGTCTCAATGACTGGTGGGGCAGAGAAGAGAGAACTACCGACCTCAGTAATACATGAAGAACCCTACAAAATTGCAAAAAATATATCAAACACATCATCATTTCAAGTTTTAATTGTTAAAAATTTTAATGTACTCATCTATGTATCTAGATGAAAGTGCATACTGTGAATGGGTGGCCGAGATCTCGAGGTGTGGAGGTGATGTGATGATGGTCATTAAATGATCCTGTGTCAACCCTCCTTTGTTCACCAAAAATGCAAATGTTACCGTTGATATGTGTATAAATATGTAAATTAATATTGTAGTATAAATTAAATAATTAAATTTACCTCTATAGGATGATAGTCGTCTGCACATAGAAAATCAACATATGATGTGATGTCATCTCCAACATCACCCTGTGTGCCAGCGTCAACATTACCATGTCCGCCATCATCAAAATCATCATATCCACCATGGGAAACACCATCACTATTAGGCTCACTCTAGGGACCCCTACATATATCCCTACAGCTCGTGCAAATGTGTGTTATGCTAGAGGCAACCCTCACCTGTGTCATCTGCTCTAACAAATTCCCCGAAAGGGCACTCAATGAACCAAGAGCTGAGTGCACTGCTCAGTGGTGGATAGGTGCAGGAACTACTAAAGTAGGAATTGGAACAAGGGGCTCATTAAGCACACAATTTTGAGTTCTATCACTCAATTTGGCCCTGAACCTGCTCTGTGGCATACCCCGACCGACCCCCTGAAAATCTGTCATATCAAAGTAATTGGGTTTCCTACCCAATTGAAATTCAGCCCATAATTTTTTCAAAAATATAAGGGGACCTCATTATTAGCGTGTGGTGGATGGTCAAATACCATCCACCACCACTCCCAAAAATGTGCTTCTATATGTGGGTGTCGACACCATCAAATAGAAATGCATGGCTTATTACCAACTATCTCCTCACCCATTTTAGGGTTCACAAAATAAGGTTTCAAATCATTTTTGGTAATTTTTAAATCATTGACCTCTTTACAAGAGAGGCCACCAGCACAAAAAGTATGCATGGATTCCCTCCATGACTGATAACTATCCATCTCTAAGTCTAATAATTGTACTGAATCTAAAATGCCTTGCATGTTGTTTGCAAGGTGTAGTAGCTGTGGAGGTGGATGAGGCTCATGTCTAATGGTATTAATGTCAAGTGTGATGGCATCTAGATTTCTCCTCATATTCTCCCTCAAATCTACAAGAGTGGGTGGAGGTGGAGGTGGAGGTGGAGGGGGTGGAGGTGGACGTCCCTGCTAAGCTAAAAGCTCCTCAATATCAAAATGATCCATGGGTATATAATCTGCAAATGTACATACAAACTTATAATTAAATTCAACATTTGATTTAGAAATATAAATATAAAATATAAGAGAGAGAGAGAGAGAGAGAGATCCTATTAGGTCTTATTATGTCTTATTAGTAGGAATTAGGCATTTTTATGTCTTATTGTGTAGTCAAAAAATGGAAGAACTTCCATTGTAGACTGGTTTATCCTTCCAAGTAAGTGGTTTGGGGTCATTTTAAGTGTCTTGAATGGGTCTTTGAATTGGATTTGGCTTTTTCCCCATGTTCTGCCCCATTTCCCACTTTTTCCATCCTATTTCTGACACTCCAAACTGCAAATTAGATTTTTGACCTCAGGGTCAAAGTTGACCTTTCTGGGTCAAGGTCGACCTTAATCTTGACCTAGGTTAGAATAGACCTTTTTCTTATCTAAGGTCCAAATTCTATATTTCCAAGGTTTCTGAATGTCGGGCTTTGGAAGGAGTTAATTCTCGTTTCCGGGTCGGTTGTTTCAATCTTTGGAGCAACAAATCTTAAATTATATTTAATGTAGGTCCTATAGGTCTAATTAGAATTTAATTCTCCTATGTATGTGTATAGGTCTAATCAGAATTTAATTGTCCTATGTAGGCCTCTCTAGAAGATTGTGCCCTAGATTCATATATAAGGAAGATTTGTCCTCTCATTTTCTCTAACCTTCAACTAATACTTGAGAACCATCATCAAGCATAATCACAAGAGCTCAAGACTTGAAGAGTGAAATCCAAAGGTGAAGAAGAAATATTTGAAGCAAGCCAATAAGCCATTGAAGCATTTATCCATTCTCAAGTATCCAAGCACTTCTCAAGCACTCAATTCATCAAGAAGATCCATTGGTGGCCATTGAAGGATTCAAGCTCCATGGAGCCCTCTTGTTAAAGATTTCTCCATCCACATTCCTCCAATACTCTTCCTATTCAAAGATCCATTCAAGATTGGTATTGAAGATCTATAAGCAATTGATTTGAGACATCCTACATTCTACATTCTACATCCATTTGGTGCATGCATACTTGTGGATCCACGGATTTGAATCTGCCACAAGGGATTCCATAAGAAAGGTGAATTTGTTCATTTACTTTGTTTTACTTATGCAATTTCAATTATAATTTGAGGTTAATTCCAAAACCGGGGTTTGACCAAGGCAAACCCCTCCACCCCAACAAAAAAATCCATTTTTCTTGTAGGTACAGGTTCAGAATAGTACATCAGAGTGTAGATTCAGATACCCTTTTTAGAAAATTATGGGATACGAAAACAAATTTCTTGTCTGATAATTTTTAGGTTGATTCTTCCCTAGGTCGAAATCATAAATTCTAGGTCAATGGTGACATTGACTCGAGGGTCAAAATCAGAACTGTGTCAGAATGAAAAAATATTTCTAGGTTTTGTTCATCTCTACGTTTCTATTCTAGATCCGATCTCAGATTTTCTAGAAACCGAGTGTAGACCCATAAAAATAGCATTCTTTAGATCTGTAACATTTCAAGGTTATTACTTTTCTCCTATCCATTTCAATTAAAGTTATTAATCTTTCTAAACCTACCACACATTCTTTCCTATAAATGGGTATTTAAGGTCTTCCTCCTTGCTCTCATTTCCAAATGATTGATTCATTTATGCATTGATCCTTCCTTTACGGTTAATCAATTTGGATCCTTCATTTGTATATCTAAGGATAAGAGAGGAGCATCTTATTTATCCCTACATTTCAAATACATATTTTGTATCTTACCCATTGGTAAACACAACATCCATTTCCTACATGAACATCTATTTCTTATGTTATATTTTGGTGAACCCGCGATAGACAACTCTTTCTTTTTGGTGTTAGATTTACATCTTTTATGTTAGATCTTGCATGAATATTAGATTAGCTTTCTTATATGTTCTTGCATTTACATTTCAAAAATTAAAAATCAAAATCTTGTGTTTCCTAAATTAGATCATTTGTATTACATTGGTGTATGAGATTTACCACTTCTAGTCATACTTACAGTATCCTAGTTAGAAGAATTTGTAGACTTATGGGTTCCTTTGATCCTAAGGCTTCCTCTCCTTTTCTTAGGATCTTAGATGAAAATTTGACCACTCATCATTCTAATCCTTCTATGGAGCATAACTCTTCTCACTCATCTCATGATGAGGATCATTCTTTAAGAGTTCCTCTTGAACAAGTGCAAAAACTTTCAACCAAACTTGATAAAATGGGAAATTGGCTTATTCAAAAAAACTATAATCATGATTCCATCCAAGCTATAGAGGCTCTTAATAAATTCCTTCATGATTGTGATCAAGGTATTAATCTCTTGCGTGGTATCACTCATATTGTGCATTTGAACGTTAAACCTTTATCTCAAGAGGCTCAAGGTCTAGGATTCACTCCTCCTATCACCAACGAGGGACCTTCTTTTTTTCCTTTACCTATAATTCCTACTTACATTCCTCCTTTGATCACTACATCTCTTCCAATTTCATCTATTCCTATGAGTGTTCCACCGGTATCTCTACCTACCTCACAACCTTAATATCATAGTGTGCCTTTTACTTATTCCAATCCCCTTCCAACTATGGTTCCAAGTGTTCCACAGTCATGTCTTCCATTCCTACTGCCTCCTACACTTTTCCTAGTGTTCCTAATATTTCTATGCCACCTATTTCTTCTAATGATTCCACAATCATCAGTTTGGCTCAAAATGTGTCATCTTTACAACAACAACTAGCATCCTTAACCCAATCCAAGTTTAGCATTCCTACATGTGACATGGGTAGTCCTTTATCCTGAGACATTATTCATGCTACTTTCCCTTAGCAAGCCAATATGCCTTATCTTGAGAATTACAATGGTAAAGGCGATCCTGTTACTCATGTTAAAACATTTCAAATCTTTTGTAGTGATTATGCTCATGACCATGGGATTTTAGCTAGGTTATTTGCTAGGACTTTTCATGATAAGGCCTTGCAATGGTATTGTTCTTTACCTCTTTATTCTATTGATTCTTTTCCTAAACTTGCTAATACCTTTATCCAACAATTTCAAAATAACATTGGTATGCAAGTTTCCTTAACTAATTTAATGCATTGTAAACAAAACATTAAGGAGATATTGACTGATTTTATTAATAGATTTAAGCATGTGTATGCTCGTATTTATTTTCCTATTCCTGATATTGATATTAACCATATATTTATTTCAAATTTACAAAAGGATATTAGAGATAAGATTCTGCTTATTGAATTTACCTCTTTTCAACAACTTTGTGCAGCACTTCGTCATTATCAATTACAAGTGAGTCAATTTGATAGAAACACTCCAACGGCTCATGTTCCAGTTGATAATAGTGATGCTTCTCCTAATTCTAATAAGTTTCAGAAACCTAACAAATATGTCAAGATTAATAAACAGACGAATGTAGTTGCTGATCAAGTTGTTGTTGCATCCAACAATGCCACTTTTGCATCCACTTCTTTCCGTATGAATCGTAAATTTACTCCTCTCTGAATCTTTACATTCTATTATGAGTAGGTTGTTAAGTGCTAATATGATTACCTTGCCTCCTATTCAACCTCTTCTCCCTACTACGATAGCATCAAAATCCTTTGATTCTAAAGCTTTTTTCCAATACCATCGCTAGAATGACCGTGATACTAAAAACTGTTATTCTCTAAAGTATCAAATTCAAGAATTAATCAATTCTAGTGCTTTATCTATTGATAATTTTGATAGTAATGGGAACAAATATGTCTCTCCTCCTAATCAAAACCTTCAAATCTATACGAATCCTTTACCTACACATGATATTGACACTATCCCTCAACCATGTTCTATGAATATTGTTTACGATTCAAAGATGGATGATCTTAATCACATTGTTAATCATGTGGAGTGTGCTATTTCATCTCAACCTACTTTTCAAGATCCTTTTCCTCCACTTCAACTTCAAGTTCCACCTAAACCTCAGAAACAAACTAAGGATAAACAGCCTCGGGAACTTTCAATTACCTTTGATGATTATGAGACTATTAAGGATCCTAGTGGTCCCCTTTATATTTATGCTAGGATTGCTAATATACCTACACGTGGTTGTCTTGTTGATCCCACAACTTTAATAAATGTCATTACTGAGAAAAACATTTTTATGAAAAACCTACAACGTGATTTTTATGATCCATCTGAAGAATGGATCCAAACTTGTAATGGTTTTCTCTATCCTGCACTTGGTTCTATTAACTTGTCTATTGAAATTTATGGTAAGGTTGTAGATACTACCTTCATTTTCATTCCTACTTCTAATCAATTTCAAGTCAAATTTGGTTTGCCTTGGATAACTGCTATGCATGCTATTGCTTCTCCAATTCATAAATGTCTTAAGTTCATTCATAATAGAGAAGTGAGAATGATTAATCATAGTTTGTATCAAACTTCTAGGCCTATAGATTTTTCTACTCTTAATTTCTTTTGGCCTTCATTACCTAATTTATCTCCTCCTCGCCTTGATAACCTTTTTCGTTCATACCAAGCCTATAAACATCACAAGATTGTCAAGTTAAGCATGCCTCAGATATATCTTAACCGTGGTATTTTTCCTACTCCTTCTATACCTCCTTTATCTATTACATCTAGCTCTATTACTCAACCTCCTAGTGTCACTTCTCAGCCTACTGTGAATGCTACCAACCCTCCTATAGAACATGTGAAGGAACTAGTTGTTATTCCTCCTAGTTCTCAACATGTTTCAAACAAAGAAAAACATAACAAATCTTCTAATGAATGTTGTAAGAATTGTAGAGCTAATGCTAGGGCCCATGCTTCTATTCTTCAAAATTCTTTACCTTATTTTGACCAACCTATGCCTGATGTGTTGGAAGAACTTAATCTTCATAATGATGTTAATATGAATGAGTATGATGATCGTATTCGCATCTTAGATCATATTTTAATTAATCTTGATGAGGAGGATACTCTTGATGATCCTATTGATCTTAGTGATGAATATGAGACCATTTATCTTGATACTGATTTACCTCATATGCTTTCAACTCAATTGATAATTACACCTAGTATCGAGCATCACAATTCTCAAGAGGATCCTTGTTTGGAACTAGCTATTATTCCTACTGTATTGGATATAGTCCCTCTTGTGACTTTCCCACCTTCTCTAAATGATATAAATTGAGATGGGGAGAGTAGGCGATGTGCCTGATTGGCTTATCCTTCATGGTAGCTCTTTTTGTGTTTGCATGTTGTACTGTGCTTCTTCCGTAATGTGTTTGCTAAATGTTTGTTAGACTCTTTTATATGACCCTTGTTACTTTGTTGGTACAAGGTGATAAAGGAATCAAACCTATTGTAAAATTCCTCTATATGTATCTTTACTCTTCTATATGTTGATTTCATGTTATGTGGTACTTGTGCTATTGTTTTTAAATGTTTTCCTTGTGTAGTCCACTTGGATCTGCAATATGGTAGCACTGATTCTTTTTGGTCTCCATATTGTGGTCCAAAAAGACTCTTCTTCGTAACTCTTGAGTTTTCTTTCCTCCATTGTGATTGTAGTTATACTTTCTTTGGGGAATGATGTCAATTCATTTGCAATAATATCATATCTATATATACATGTTATCTTATGATCATAGTGACCCCATAGTAGGTAGATCCCTTCGATGTTCTATGTATGTTTATGTGGTATTTCCCTTGATTTGTCTTCATTTGGGGGCATCTCATAGTGGAAACATAATCAGTGGAGTTGTTTATGTTTCTGTCAAAGCCATTGCTCCTGTTAAAGTCTTAGCAATGACTTTAACATGGGGGCATACACTCTACTCACCTTTTTCACACACACACGTTCAAAATATTTTGAAAACTTAAAAGTTTTTCCCTTTATAGATTAAAGACTAATCCTTAAAGCAAAAATTTTTACTTTATAGGATCTCTTGATCCCTCCAGTTTAAATTTATATGGATCTCTTGATCCCTCCAGTTTAAATTTACAATGTTTTGATCCCTTAAGGTTAGAAGGTGTCCTTAAGAATGGATCTCCCTAATGGGTTGACTAGTGAGTAACCAAATTCACTAGGCGGTTCAACTCCATCTTTCAAGTTACACTGTTTCCTTGTGTGGTTCACAATGGGATATAAGTTATCATTGGGCGAGGTAATCACAACCTCTCTCTTTTTCTCCTTAATTGGTTATTTCTCTCTTATTGTGATCTTAGGGTTGATAAAGACTTAATTCCCTAGGGGCTTGAGTATTCCTTTGTCCCTTTTGATTTCAATAAGATTATATGCTCTTTATGATCTCCTTGCTAAAGTGGGGGCTAAATTTATAGTCAGAAAATGGAAGCACTTCCATTGTAGACTATTTTAGCCTTCTGAGTAAGTGTTTTGGGGTCATGTCAAGCACCTTGAATGGGTCTCTGACTTGGATTTGGCTTTTTCCCATGTTCTGCCTCATTTCCCACTTTTTCTAGCCTATTTTTGAAACTCCAAACTACAAACTGGATTTTTGACCTCTGGGTCAAAGTCGACCTTTCTAGGTAAAGTTCAACCTTGACCTTGACCTAGGTTAGAATTGACCTTTTTTCAGACCTAAGGTCCAAATTCCAGATTTCCAGGGTTTCCGGATGTTGGGCTTTGAAAAGAGTTAACTCCTGCTTCCAGGTCAAGTGTTTCAGTCTTCGGAGTAACAAATCATAAATTATATTTAATATAGGTCCTCTTCTAAGGGTATAGGTATAATTGGAATTTAATTCTCTTATGTAGGCCTCTCTAGAAGATTTTTCCCTAGGTTCATATATAAGGAAGCTTTCTCCTCTCATTTTCTCTAACCTTCAACTAAGACTTGAGAACCATCATCAAGCATAATCACAAGAGCTCAAGACTTGAAGAGTGAAATCCAAAAGTGAAGAAGAAAGATTTGAAGCAAGCCAATAATTTATGGAAGCATTTATCCATTCTCAAGCACCCAAGCACGTCTCAAGCACTCATTTCATCAAGAAGATCCATTGGTGGTCATTGAGGGATTCAAGCTCCATGGAGCCCTCTTGTTGAAGATTTCTCCATCCACATTCCTCCAAGCCTCTTCCTATTCCAAGATCCATTCAATATTGGTGTTGAATATCTACAAGCAATTGATTTGATACATCCTACATTCTACATCCATTTGGTGCATGCATATTTCTGGATCCATGGATTTGAATCCGCCACAAGGGATTCCACAAGCAAGGTGAATTTGTTCATTTACTTTGTTTTACTTATGCAATTTCAATTATACTTTGAGGTTAATTCAAAAACTGAGGTTTGACCAAGGCAAACCCCTCCGCCCCAACAAAAAAATGCATTATTCTTGTAGTTACAGGTTTGGAGCAACAGATTAGAGTACAAATTCAAATACCCTTTTCAGCAAACTTTTGGGATCTGAAAATAGATTTCCTATTGGAGACTTTTTAGGTCGATTCTGCTGTAGGTCAGAATAAAAAATTCTAGTTCAATGGTGACTAACTGGAGGGTCAAAATCAAAACTATGTCAGAATGGAAAAAAAATTCTAAGTTTTGTTCATCTCTACGTTTCTATTCTAGATTTGGTGTCAGATTTTTCAGAAACTAAGTGCAGACCCCTGAAAACAACATTCTTTAGATCTGTAACATTTCAAGCTTATTACTTTTCTCCTATCCATTTTAATTAAAGTTATTAATCTTTCTAAACCTACCACACATTATTTCCTATAAACGGGTATTTAAGATTTTCCTCTTTACTCTTATTTCTAAATGATTGATTCATTTATGCATTGATCCTTCCTTTGGGGTTAATGAATTTGGATACTTCATTTGTGTATCTACGGATAAAAAGGGAGCATCTTATTTACCGCTTATATTTCAAATAAATATTTCATATCTTACATTTTGGTAACAAACATCCATTTCCTACATGAACATCTATTTCTTATGTTACACTTATTAATAAGTTAGGTCAAGGAATAGGTCCTAAGGGTCTTTTTATGTATCTTATTAAGTCTTAATGGTGGACTATTATGTCTTATTAGGTCTTAATTGGTCCTAAATTAGGTCTTATTAGTATACATATTAGGTATTAATAGGTCCTATTGGTCCCAATTGGTCTTAATAGGTCATATTAGGTTTCAAGGTTCCTATTAGCTCTTATAAGTATGTATTAGGTCTTATTACATCATGTGTGTGTGTGTGTGTGTGTGTGTGTGTGAGAGAGAGAGAGAGAGAGAGAGAGAGAGAGAGAGATCCTATATTAGGTCTTATTATGTCTTTTTAGTAGGTATTAGGTAAATTTATGTCTTATTAATAATGTTAGTCTAGGTAACAGGTCCTAAGGGTCCTATTTCATGTTATTAGGTCTTAAGGGTGGACTATTACATCTTATTAGGTGGAATATTAGGTCTTAATTGGTCCTAATTGATCTTAATAAGTCCTATTAGGTCTTAAGGGTGCTATTAGGTCTTATTAACTTCATATTAGGTCTTAATAGGTCTTATAGGCCCTGTTAGCTATTATTGGTCCTATTAGGTCCTAATCTAGGTCTTATAGGTTCTATTAGGTCTTAAATTAGTCATATTAGGTCTTAAGTAGTCTTATTGGGTCTTAAGGGTCCTATTAGTTCCTATTGGGTCTTAATCAGTCTTAATTGGTCAAGTAATAGGTCCTAATTAGTCTTATTAGTCACATGTTAGGTCTTAATTCTAGTTCTATTAGGTCTTAAGGGTCCTATTAGGTCTTATTAGTAGGTATTAGATCTTATTAGGTTTTATGTGTGTGTGTGTGTGTGTGTGTGTGTGTGTGTGTGTGTGTGTGTGTGTGTGTGTGTGTGTGAGAGAGAGAGAGAGAGAATTATTTATTTTCTAGACCTAGTGTTTGTAATTTTGTTTTTAGTTGTGTCTAGGTTTACATTTTTTTTTCTACCTAGGGTTTCTTGTTTCAGTTGTGTTTATGGTTAGGTTTAGGTTTTCTACCTAGGGTTTATAGTTTTGAAAGTCTTATTGTTTTCTACAATAATTTACAAAGTAAAATAAAACTAAACATAATGTACTTTACTATAATCCTATTAAAAAAATAACCTTCAAACATTAAACATACTACGTATTGAACATTAAATATTAAACTAGTTCTGAGAGAGAGAGAGAGAGAGAGAGATTATTGTTTATTTTCTAGACCTAGGTTTACAAAAAAATTTCAATTGTGTCTAGGTTTACATTTATGTTTTCTACCGAGGGTTTACAATCTTATTTTGGTTGTGTTTAGGTTTAGGTTTTATTTTTCTACCTAGGGTTTCATGTTTTAGTTGTGGTTAGGTTTAGGTTTTAGTTTTATACCTAGGATTAAATAAGTTTTGAAAGTTTTATTGTCTTCTACAATAATTTAAAAATTAAAATAAAACTAAACATAACAATTTGTTTTAATCCTATTAAAAAAAACTTTAAACATTAAATAGTAAACATAATACATTTTTAAACATTAAACTAATTAAAAACAACAATAAATTACAATTTTAATGAAAAAAAAATCAAAACCAACGATGTACCTGGACTCAAAAAAACAACAGCTAGGGGGTCAGTGGTAGCTCTCGTGACAGGCACCCATCTACATTAAAATGTGATTCCATTTTGCAAGTTGTGAAAATGACTTGCAAAATAGTTTAAAAGAAAAATTAAATACTTTTACAAAATGGGTGCCCGTTTTGGTCCGGAAACCCGAACCAAAATGGGTGCCCATTTTATATTTATGGCTTGTGCACCCGAAGCATAACAAGCACCCGTTTCTAAAAATACAGGTGCCCGTTTTGGTTTGAAAATTTTTATTGGTCGCAGAATTTCACGGATTTGACACCCAACTTCGTGCATGCACCCTAAAGAGAAAATTAAAACCTATTCTAACAAAAAAAATTAATTAAAAACTAACAAATCTATGCACACACAAAGTGTCAAACCTAAGAAACAAATTAACTTAGTTTAAGAGAAAGTCTCCTAATTAGAAAATTAACTAACCTAGTCTAAGACAAACAAGATTAATTTAAATGCATATTAATCTACACTAAAAAAAAAAAAATCTAAAATCTAATTACTAAAAACTAAAACTTAAAAAAATAAATATAAAATCTACTAAATTAATAAAAATATAAAATCTAATTAATAAAGAACTAAATTTAACTAAATTAACAAAAATAAAAATAATATCTAATTGATAAAAAAAATCTAAACTAAATAAGTTAATCTAAAATGTAAACTAAAATAAAAAACTAGTCTAAAATGTAAACTAAATGAAGGAAAAAAAATCAAAAGCAAAACAAACAAACTAATCTAAAATCTAAAATCTGAAATAAATACTAACATTTACAAAAGCTAATTACTAAAATCTAAAAAGTAACATTACATACTAACAAAATTAAAAACTAGAAATCACTATTAGTTATAATAACTATAAACTAACATTACTATTAACAAAATAAAAAACTAAAAATTCAACATTAGTTCTAAAAAAAATAACATTACTGCTAACCAACATTAAAAACTAAAAATCATTGTTAGCAAAATGAAATGTAAAATCTTTAAAATGCATAAATATTATTATAAAACAACAAACTAACATATATTTAAGTGCACAAATACAAAAGAAGTCAATGGAGAGTCATAATAAAAACTTTTGCCACAAAAAAAATGCACTCCATAAATATGAAACAACATACTCCTATGCTAAAAATGTATGCTAAAATGTGAATATGCGGGCCATTACAAAATGCAAAGCATATGGACAACGTGGCTAACTATTGTATGTTTTGATAAGATTGCAAACACAAGTATGTCAGGCATATGGTAAGCAGAAAACATAGGCTATAATTATTACTGGTAACATATGATTCAAGAAGTATGATATCCTATCAATGGCTACATATGGAAAAAGGATTTTAAATGTATAGGGAAGAACTACAAACCATAAACATGACAACACGGACTATAAAAGATGTGACCAACGACTATAAATGATAAGGAATACGCAATATGTAGACCCAAATGTAGACAGGTAAAAATAGGCAGTGACATGTTCATTCAAAGAGGTCACTGTAGGGATATATACACAAGGTGCATGCATGTGAATAATAGTAATAACATTGATTTACTCAAAACATTTCAACTCATGGAATGCAACAAAGGCTCTATACGAAAAGGATTCTAGATCATGTCATATCAGAGATTGAAAACAACTTGCAAAACAAATCATTAAAAACCTTAAATATCATTCAATAATAAAAGAAATTCTGATTATGGATGGTAACCCAACCCACTAAATCAGCGTTCATGTCTGACTAGGTGTACCACATGAAGATGGAGGAAATATGGATTTACCTTTTCAAATCCTTCCAACATCTAATAATGAAGGTATTCTAGATAAAAATATATGCAAAACATAAATCAATAAATAAACACACATGCTTTCAAAGAAATCTCACTCTATTTCCCTCCTATCAATCAAGCTCTTCTGCTTAAAGATAAATGCTCTCAGTAGCATATGCACAAGATGAAGATCAAAGATGAAAATGCAAAGAGAACTAAGATGTAAAATGAACTAGAATGCAAAAAATTACTAGATTGCTAGAATAAATGTTAAGCTAGAATGCAAATAATAATATATGCAAATACAAATGGATGCCAAAAGGATAAGAGGGGTACTTAAATAGATGTCCTTGGGAGAGAATCCCATATTGGGGTGTATGTGGGATAATGAGATATTAGTGGTAAAGGAGGGATAAATGGGTGGGCAATTAGCACTAGTAGTGAGGCATTTTTACCCCACTCATTTTATATAGCAACTAAGAGTGGATTGACTTTAGCCTATTGTCACTTGGGTCATCCCTCTCACCGTCTATACTAAAGCACTCGGGAGGTAGGTCCTCAAAAAAATATATAATTAATTTCTCTTACACCCAAGTTTCACGAATGAGAGGGGAGACGATACGTTCATTCTTTCCTTTTGGGATTACAATAATGTACCTAATGCACCAAACACATCAAATGCTTGGGTTATTTTTAGTGCACCAGTTGAAGTGGGTTATTTTCAGCCTAGAAATAGATGGGAGTTATGTTTATTTTGTAGACATGTTATTGTAGAAGAGATAAAGATGATCAGTTGGTCATTTTATCAAATGTTTAAAGATAAAGGAAAAATATATATTTGATCTTTGGGTTTGATACATGATTTCCTGGTTGGAATAGATCTGTAAACGATTCCAATCATTTTTAAATGTTGTTCTTCTCTACTTTGTCAAGTTTATGTACGTGTTATTAAGTCAGTAAGCTTTATGCCTCATACATTTCGTAAAATAAGATGTTAAATCTTTCCTCTGTTTCTCTGTGTTGGGAGGGTTAGATCAATGGTCTGTTGACCATTCATTTGTATATTTCTCAGTCTTTAATTATATTCGCATTCACTTCATGTTGATGGGTAAATCTATGTCTTACTTTATGTCTTCTGATTAAAGACATGATCAATGTTTCATTCATTATGAATCTAACAAAGGGAGTTGTACCTTCAAATTAATGTTCAGAGAGTACTTGCACATTACATTGCAAGTAACTCAACTGTTAGTCTCAGTTTGTCTTTTGGTTTTGAGCATTTAGAGTCATTTGCGAAAGTATTTTAAGAAGACAGATATGTTTACTAACATAATCTAAAATCTGAAATAAATACTAGCTAACATTTACAAAAGCTAATAACTAAAATCTAAAAATTAATATTACAACTAACAAAATCAAAAACTAGAAATCACTGTTAGTTATAATAACTATAAACTAACATTACTACTAACAAATTTAAAAACTAAAAAACCAACGTTAGTTCTAAACAAATAACATTGCTACTAACCAAAATTAAAAAGTAAAAACCAATGTTAGCAAAATGAAATGTAAAATCTTTAATGCATGACTATTATTATAAAATAATAAACTAACATATATTGAAGTGCACAAATCCAAAAGAAGTCAACGGAGAGTCATAATAATAAAAAGTTGCCACATAAAAAAAATGCACTCCATAAATATGAAACAACATACTACTATGCTAAAAATGTATGTTATAATGTGAATATGCGGGCCATTACAAAATGCTAAGCATATGGACAACGTGGCTAAATATTGTAATTTTTGATATGATTGCAAACACAAGTATGTCAGGCATATGGTAAGCTGAAGACACACACTATGATTGTTGTTGGTAACATATGATTGCATCAAGAAATATGATACTCTATCAATGGCTACATATGGAAAAATGATTAGCGCGGATCTACAAACCATAAACATGAGAACACAGACTATAAAAGATGTGACCAACAACTATAAACGATAGGGAGTACGCAATATGTAGACCCAAATTTAGTTAGGTAAAAAGAGGTAGTGACATGTTCATTCAAAGAAGTCAATGCAGGGAAATACACGTAAGGTGCATGCATGTGAATAACAATAATAACATGATTTCCTCAAAACATGTCAACTCATGGAACGCAACAAAGGCTCTATACGAAAGGGATCTGGATCATGTCATATCAGAGATTGAAAACAACTTTTAAAACAAATCATTAAAAACCTTAAATATCATGCAATAATTAAAAAAATTCTAATCATGGACGGTAACCCGACCCACTAAATCATTGTTCATGTCCCACTAGGTGTACCACATGAAGATGGAGGAAATATGGATTTACCTTTTCAAATCCTTCCAACATCTAATAATGAAGGCATTCTAGATAAAAATACATGAAAAATATAAATCAATAATTAAACACACATGCTCTCAAAGAAATCTCACTCCATTTCCCTCCTATCAATCAAGTTATTGTGCTTAAAGATAAATGCTCTCAATAGCACATGCACAAGATGAAGATCAAAGATGAAAATGCAAAGAGAACTAAATGTAAAATGAACTAGAATGCAAAAATTACTAAATCGCTAGAATAGATGTTAAGCTAGAATGCAAATGATAACATATGCAAATAAAAATTGATGCCAAAAGGATGGGAGGAGGGGTGCTTAAATAGATGTCCTCGGGAGGGAATCCCATATCAGGGTGTATGTGGGATAATGAGAGATTAGTGGTAAAGGAGGGATAAATGGGTGGGCAATTAGCACTAGTAGTGAGGCATTTTGCCCCCACTCATTTTATATAGCAACTGAGAGTGGATTGACTTTATCCTATTGTCACTTGGGTCATCCATCTCACCGGCTATACCAAAGAACTTGAGAGGTAGGCCATCAAAAAAAAATATAATAAATTTCTCTTACACCCAAGATTGATGAAGGCGAGGGGAGAGGATACATTCATTCTTTCCTTTTGGGATTACAATAATGTTCCTAATGCACCAAACACATCAAACACTTGGGTTCTTTTTAGTTCACCAATTGAAGTGTGTTCTATACTAAAATCTGAAAACCAATTTCAAAAATCACATTCATTGTACCCTACATCAAACAACATCAATAGTTTCATTTAATTGGTCTTTCATCAAACGACAATGAATGCCATGTATAAAACCATAAACATGAGAACACGAACTATAAAAGATGTGACCAATGACTATAAACAATAGGGAGTATGCAATATGTAGACCCAAATTTAGACAGGTAAAAAGAGGCAGTGATATGTTCATTCAAAGAGGTCAATGTAGGGAAACATATGCAAGGCACATGCATGTGAATAACAGTAATAACATTGATTTCCTCAAAACAAGTCAAATCATGGAATGCAACAAAGGCTCTATACGAAAAGGTTTATGGATAATGTCATATTAGATATTGAAAACAACTTGCACAACAAATCATTAAAAACCTTAAATGTTATGCAATAATTAAACAAATTATGATCATGGATTGTAACTCGACCCACTAAATCAGTGTTCATGTCCCACCAAGTGTAACACCAGGTGTATCACATGAAGATGGAGGAAATATGGATTTATCTTTTTAAATCCTTCCAACATCTAATAATGGAGGCATTCTAGATAAAATACATGCAAAACATAAATCAATAAATAAACACACATTCTTTCAAAGAAACCTCACTCCATTTCCCTCCTATCAATCAAACTCTCGTGCTTAAAGATAAATGCTCTCAGTAGCACATTCACAAGAAGCGGATGAAAGATGAAAATGCAAAGAGAACTAAGATGTAAAATGATCTAGAATGCAAAAATTACTAAATTGCTAGAATACATGTTAAGCTAGAATGCAAATGATAATATATGCAAATAAAAATGGATGCCAAAAGGATGAGAGGAGGAGTGCTTAAATAGATGTCCTTGGGAGAGAGTCCCATATTAGTGTGTATGTGGGATAATGAGAGATTACTGGTAAAGGAGGGATAAATGGTGAGTGGAAGATGGTAAGTAATTAATGAGAAATAGTAAGTGATAAGAGGCTTAATTTTGAAAAAAAAAATATAAGTGTATATATATATGTGTGTGTGTGTGTGTGTGTGTGTGTGTGTGTGCGCGTGCGCTGTAGATACCCAAAAATGGGTAGGCTTGCGACTTTACATTAAAAACACTAATTTTCATCTATTAATTAATGGTTTTTAAATCGTTAATTAATCATCTATTTTCCTCCAAATTCATTCTCCAAAATCATTTAATCAAATTTCCAAAATTAATTAAATAATTAATTTTATTTAATTAATTAACCTTAATTGATTAATTACCATTAATTAATTAATTAAATTCAATTTCCTATAGTTTAAATTCAAATATTTAAACTTA
>MU224607.1:1458257-1480933 GCA_018584345.1 Thuja plicata | reverse complement strand
ACACTTCTCAAGTCATAGACACTGCCCACACCAATACTGAGCATCAAAAACAACATTTCAGAAGGAGTAGAGAGAGACAATAGAAGCTTCAAGCACTTTGGGGTTTGCATTCATTTGTTTTCCTTTCATTGCTTGTATATTTTATTGGTTACATTTCATGTTATTCATTTTAATAGTTTTTGTGTATTTGATTTCTATCATTGTAAATCGTTGCTACTAACCCTCGCCTTTGGAAAGCTTCGGAATCATGAATCACGATTGAAGGAGGCATACATTTTGGTGAACCCGACGTGAAACAAATAGCCCAATTATCTCTTATAGATGACAAACATAATTGATCAGCCATGGCCATACAGTCGCAAACCTAAAAATTTGTATTTTTTTATATCTTTGTTATTTCGCAATTGCTGGTATTTTACTGCACTTGACAGAATTGTGCCGCAATCGACTGGTTTAATACCGCAATTGATTGTAGGTTTTTGCATTTATTTTCTGTCATGTTCTGGGTCTCTGTCTTTTCTATAGTTTGCAACAGTCAAGCAGGCAGTACCGCAATCAAAATAGTTTTACCGTAATTGACCGATCTAGACTGCAATTGATCGATCTAGTCCGCAATTGATTGTGCATTACCGCAACTGAAAGTGTTTTGCCTCAATTTCTACTTCTTTCTCGCAACTGCCTATTATTTACCCCAATTTCCTATGCATTTCTACAATCGCCTGCAAAATTGCTCATCAAGGACGAATTCTTTATATGGCTATCTGAAAATCTGATACTTTATTATTTTTTCTGCAGGATGAAGAGTTTCCCACAGATAGGAAGGGTAAGTTGTTGGTGAGTATCATTCATTGTTTCAAAGTTACACATACTCTCACTTTGAAAAAATCCTTTTGATACTAACTTGTTTAAACAAAGCAAATTAAAAGGAATTCACTTGTCGATTTGGGTTTAAAAAGAATAGTGTTTGTTAAACATCTCACATCTCACATTTCTAATTTGGGCTTAAAATTGACGTGGGGACTAAAATTGAACAAAGAAAAAAATCTCTCAATTTGGTGCATTAAAATTGAACAAGGCAATCAACACCTACTTTTGGGCTTAAAAATGAACAGTTGTGCTTGTATGGTGGTGTAGATTAGTTCACATTTCAAACTTTTAGAGCTTAATCGATTTGCCTTGTGTCTTGAGTTTTGGGTGCACTTGCACAATCTGTTAGAATAGACACCTTTACACTTTTTTAGAAAGGCCTATCCGGGGAATGCACTTCTTCCTCAAAGAATGACCTTAAACTGGTAATCCTTCCTATTGGTATATAAACAAGGCGCGAACCAAAGTTTCATCTTATCTAGCCAAGCTTGGGTGAGGTGTGTTGATGATAGTTTGGATCAGGTGAATATCCCTAAGGAGCCAGCATGGTCAACTGGGCTCTTAAGTGAGTCACACATGTACAAACTGATTGGATAGACACCATGGACCCTTACTACAACCTTGTTAAATAGAGGCCAACCCGATTTACCTCTGAACAGGTACCTTATTATAGTGCAAGGGGTTACAAAATTCCCCCCCAAGATTCCCAACATATGTGTCCCACGGTATTTGTGTAGTGAAAGAGATCTTCACTCCACGGAAACAATACCTGGAAATGGAAAAAACATGGGCACCTACATCGTGGACCTTCGTGTCCTAGTAGTGTGACAATTGCTATGTGAGCTAGTGGACATTCAAGCATTGGGCCTATAACATTGTATTCTAAAGTCATTGACCTAGATTAATCTAACTATTCATTTTTGAGGCCTCATGATAACCTTGCAACTTGAAAAAGTTGTAGAACATACACATTATCAGTCTTCATTCTTCAAAACACAGTGTCTATTGTGCTTGTTTCTTTGATCAGTTTCTGAAAACGCAAAACAAACATCCAACTGTCAAAATGAGTCAAACGTGTTAAAGTCTAGGGTTGTCAACATCAATTATCTTGCAAATCAGAAGCCTTGTTCCAAAATATCAAAATTGTCAGACAGTGACACTTATCCTCTAGTCTTTTTGAGACTGTTCCCCTTTTATAGCAATTGGCCGCATTTTGCCGCAATTGACGGAAGTCTGTCATAGTTAACTTGTTTATTTCTGCAATCATCCTGTTTATTACCACAATCGGTGATAAACTACTGCAATTGACCATTTACTTTACCGCAATCGGTGGAGTTGTACCATAATTGACCAGAGATAAATTATTCCTGTTTTGACCTAAAAACCTTGAGAGAACTCTTCATTTGGTGTCAAAAATTAGTGTCTATCCCAGGAAAATGTGAAGAACATTGTGTGAATCTATAAATATTAAAGATCATCCCTTCTCTGAAAATAATGATTATTGTCTAAAACATTGTTAGTTTGAAAGCTCAGACTCAAAATATCTTGATCTCATCATATCAAACATCATCATCTTTATCAAAGTGACTTTATCCCAGGAAAAGGTTGACAAATCTTATCTTTTTATATCATCACCACTTTGAGATCAAGATATATCAAAATTTGTCCTTAGAATTACCCTTGTCCAAAACATAACTTAGACTTCCTTTGAAAGGATATTCTTCTTTGTTTGCTTTATATCACTTGTTTTAGTTACAAAATCTGGACCACAATATGTCTCAAACACCTCATGGAGGGCCTTACACAAGGTCAAAGGCTAGAATGCAACTTGATGAGTCATATATCAACAGATTCCCCACTTGGGAAATAGAGAGAGAAGATGACCCTTTTGTAAATACCAGTTCTACTCTATTCATTGAACAACCTAGTGAGGCATCTCTTTTCCAAAATTTCACAGAAGAGGAACTAGAGGATATAGAAAAAGATGCTTATTCCACACAAGTGGTTGATGTTGTTATAAAGAGGAATCCCAAATGCTTCTTAGCCATGCTGATAAAGAAGGGAGTCAAACTCCCCGCTGAATTTAGTGTATCAACCATATGGCTTGAAAACCCTCTCGTAGGTCAAAACAATACTCAGCCTCCTCAGATACTGCATGTTGTTTCTCAAATCTTCCCACCATTGGTAATACCTACATTGACACAGACGATACCCAGTCAAACCAATGGCATGAACCAGGCCAGCACATCTTCCACTTAAAGCATGACAGGCTTGCAACTGAGTGCACCTATGGTCACTAGTATGCTCCCACCTTTGGTCATATGGCCCAGGCAATCAAGCTCTCATGCCATGCCTTCCATCCCACCAAATACCAGCGATTCTGAAACTATGCCACTACTGCACTCAATTCCTACTAGTCTTGGGATCAACACCTCATTCCCGTAAGGATCTGTCTCTGCAGGTATGACTTACAGTCAATGCCCACCCAAGGCTACACCTTTTCCCATTTCAAAATCAATCCAACTTCTGCAACAGCAACCCTAGCTTCAGTTGCCTCAAAACCAACCTCTGCAATAGTAACCCCAGCTTTAATTGCCTCCAAACCAACCTCCACAATAGAAGCCCTAGCTTTAGTTTCCTCAAATCCAACCCCAGCAACAACAACCCCAGCTTCAGTTGCCTCAAACCTAACCCCCGCAACAACAACCCCAGCTTTAGTTGCCTCAATTCCAACCTCAACAACAACAACCCCAACTTCAATCCCAACCTCAGTAGCAACAATATCAACCCCAGTTTCAATCACAACAACATTCCCAATCCCAACATAAAACACATCAAAACCCACCATGGGCTACTCATGTGCCCCCATTTCCAAATCACTCAGTGGGAAATCAATATCAAGTCCCCAGGATGAAATCCTAAGTTCCTACTCAAGGGACATAGAGGTGTAGCCTCATACCCACTACATCATAGAGGAACGTCCTCACACATCAACCTCAATATCAAATGGACATGTTAATGCAACAAATGCAAACCCTTCAAACCCAAATGATGGATATGCAAAATCAGGGGCAAACTAAATCCTACACCGCAAAGGATTTATACCCATACCCCTTTGACCATTCTCTCCACATGTCTCCATTCCCAAATCACTTCTTGGTACTGAAATTTGACAAATATAGGGGCAATACCAACCCTATTGAACATATCCATGAATTTTTTGCTAGTTGCGTCGAAGTCGCCCATGATGAAACATATTTAATGCGACTGTTCCCACAAAGCTTGGCCAGACAAGCAATGGAATGGTTCTTGCATTTACCTCATTGCATTTAGTCTTGGGGTGAACTGGCTAAAAAGTTCATAGCCCACTTCCATCATAACATCGAGCACAAGGTCAGCATCAAGGACCTTTGTGATATCAAATAGAAGGATGGAGAGTCTTTTGTGAAGTTCCTACAGAGATGGAGGAATATGGAAAACTGCATAACATATGATGTTCCCAAATAAGACCTAATAGTCATGTTTGTTGACAATCTAATTTTAGACATGTCATTCACAATAGAATTACAGTTAGCTCCAAACTTCACACAACTCATCGAACAAAGATTTCATTGAGAAGAACTTAGTCAAAAGAGGAATCCTTGTAGATCCAACACAAACAAATACAAACAAAAATGCAATGGACAAAGCTAAGTGGTGGAACAAAAACAAAAAAGTCACTAGCAATGGTGTCATTGATGTGAAGACAGTCAACTATGCATAACCTAAGGTGTCACTACAAGGTGCACCTGTGGCCAACCAAAAACCCATAGGGCCCACTCAATAAGAATACACCCAAAACCAACCTCCCCCTATACAAGTGGCCACTATGTCAAATAGTCAACAACAGAATCAACGCAGACCATAGTTTCAATCCAGCAACGAGATTTCACATAATTAGGAGAGCTGATATAATCAACTTTACGCAAGTTGAGACAATCAAACACTATCACTCTCCCTGAAATCAAGGAATTTGAACAAGATGCAAACAAACCAAGATGGTATAATGACAAAGACTTCTACAAGTTTCATCAAGTGAAAGGGCACAAAATGTCTAACTGTTTCCGTTTGAAACACACTATCCAAGATCTAATTGACATAAGGGCCATCGATGTGAAAAACACCCAAACCAAAGGCACAACTAATCACACTATCTTCAACGATACCTTTCATGATCATAACAAGGGAAAAGCCTCCGGGTCTAGTGGACAAAGAAAAAAAGTCAACTATACATATGCCAATAGTGATAATGTTATCAATTGCCTCAATCCTTTAGATAGCCATGTAGCTACAATCACTATCAAAGACCAAGGTAACAAATGTTCTATAACAATGCATCATGCCAGAGTCATCTTGCAAGGAGTACCATCCTCATCTACTATATCTACCAATCCTAAAGAAAACTTAAATCCACAGCCAAGTAGAGTGGATCAACTAAAGCACACACTTGCCTAGATCTCCATGTTTGACTTATTATGCATATCTCCACAGCGTAAACTGGCACTTCACCAAGCCCTTCAAAATGCAGCTGTCCCAAGGGACATAACACCTGAGAGCTTCCAAATGATGGTTAACCATATAGCTTCTAATAAACATGTCACATTCACAGACGGTGATGTGCCACCGCATGAACCCCTGCATAATGATCCTTTGCACTTACTGCTCCAGGTCCACAAAAGCGCTATCTGTAGGGTCCTTGTTGATGGTGGAGCTAGGTTAAACATCTGTACTCTAAAATTAATCAAGCACCTAGGCTATTCAGAATCAAGAATTGATGTCACAAGGAGGATAAATATCAGAGCTTATGATGAAGAGGAAAGGTCCTCTAAACGTATTATCATTCTACTTGTCTGTATCGGTCTAGTGGTAAAAAACACTCCCTTCCAGATCCTAGATCTTGAGTTGGGCTACAACATGCTACTAGGGAGACCCTGGATACATGAAATGCAAGCTATACCTTTGATGTACCATCAATGCATCAATTTCCCACACTAGGGAGAGGAAATCATCATAGAGGGAGATCCCAATCCTTTCCAATACTGTAATGCAGTCCAAATCAGCACTGATCACCAAGTACCCTCAAACCAAGATGCAAGCATCCAATCCTCTTCAGATTCAAATCCTAAGGATGTCACATGGACAGCAAGAAAGATAGCCATTAACCAAGATGCAAGTATCCCCTCCTCTTCAGATTCAAATCCTAAGGATGTCACATAGAAAGCGGGAAAAATATCAATCACCGACAAAGGCTATGGTGAGTACATATATGAAGAGGCTTTCACCATCATGCACATGCCTCAGAGCCTGAGAACTTATGGCATGCAAAAACCTGTTATTATAACAAAAACTTTGCAACTTGCTCTATTCATATGTCTGCTCACAACCTTTGTCAGATGGGGAGACATAGCAGAAGAAAAGCCATTTGAACAAGATATCAGTACATGGTTATACCAAGACCCACAAGAGAAAATTTGACAAATCCTACCCCTATCGAACTATGGTAATGGTTATACAATGTTAAAAATATTTGGGTATAATGGTACAACCGGCCTGGGAGAAAGAAAACAAGGCATAATAGAATTGTCTCTCCTACCAACCCAAAAAAAACAAGAGAGGGTTGGGAAACAAAGAACTGGTCCTATAATCCAAGACATCCAAGTTGATCAAGAACAAATAGCAGAGATGCACCGGGGGCACAACATAGAACATGTCTTGATAAGCAACATACTACCACAGTTTTTTCCCGTCAAAGAGGGAACCACACAAACCCAAATAGACCTCCACATAATAATCAATGATAATGAAGGAAGTGAGACATCTGACGAGTGTTCTATCGAGACTGACTCCCATGAGTATGAGTGGAGATCCCTTCACAACTTTGAACAGTCGATTCCAGATTATTCCCCTCGGTCAGACACTATCATAAACCTAGAAGACTTATTTGACCAAAAATCCATTGCCGAACAACCCTACATAGATAAGCATGTCATTTATCATTCCTCAAGTGGTGCATCCACATCATAGTCCAGTTTTGTAGGAACCATATTGTTGATGAAATCAGCAATAGCCTCATCGTTCTTGAAGACATCTAAATCAGGCGGTCCTTGTTGATCCCACTATATTAGCTCCTGGTTGATGCCATCAGGAGACCACAAGGTAGGCTTCTCCATTAACCTCGATAAAGCAACATATTTCAGGGAGGCAGCTCCTCTTTCCATTCCATAAAAGAAAAAAGAACAAAAAAATGATAAAAAGCTAAAACAAGACGTATCTTCTAGAGAAAACCTCACTGAGGCGCTAGAAGATGGATAGAAGGAACTCCTCCCCTTGACAAAGGAGAAATCAGCATTACTAGTAGAAGAAACAGAGGAAGACAATTAGGGAGATGAAAAGAACCCAAAGAACATATACCTGGAAAAATCACACACCTAAGGAGAGAGAATAGTTTATCAGCTTCTTTAAAGCAAGAATGATCAATTTCACATGGTCCTACTCAGATATGCCAGGCTTAGATTCAGAACTTGTGCTACATCATCTTCCGTTGCTACCCAATGCCAAACCAATCAAAGAGAACCTAAGGAAGATGCATCCCCATGTTGCATTGTTAGTGAAGGCAGGATTGAAGAAGCTCCTGGATGCTAAGTTCATAAGACCTATACCATATGTAGACTAGATATCTAACTTGGTAGCAGTTATAAAGCATAGTGGTCAGATACAGATTTGCACAAACTTCAAGGATCTCAACATAGCTTGTCCCAAAGATGACTTTCCTTTACCCAACATTTATATGATAGTAGATCTAACTGTTGGACATCAAATGCTATCACTCATGGATGACTTTTCAGGGTATAATTAGATAAGGTTCACACCAGAGGATTAACATAAAATAGTTTTCACATGTCCTTGGGGCACTTACTATTGGAACGTCATGTCATTTGGTCTCAAAAATGCTGGCGTGACATATCAAAGGGCTATGAAAACAATATTTCATGATCTCATCCACAAAATAATGGAAGACTATGTGGATGACATACTAGCCAAGTCAATGCTCCGCAAGGATCATCTACAAGTATTGGGACCAATCTTTGACAGAATGCAAGAATACAAAGTCTGTTTAAACCCAAAGAAATGTGCATTCAGTGTCACAACAGGAAAGCTACTGGGGTTCATAGTGTCACATAGAGGCATCAAAGCAGACCTGAAGAAAGTCAAAGAAATATTGGACATGCCTCCACCATCAAACCTAAGGAAACTAAGAGGGTTACAAGGAAGGCTCCAATCAATTAGGCGCTTCATAGCTCAACTATCAGACAAGTGAAGCCCATTCCAACATCTACTATACAAAGACATCAAATTCATATAGACAGAGCAATGTGAACAAGCATTCCAAATATTCAAGGACTACCTCCTCAAATATCCTAGATTGGTGCCACCAGTCCAAGCTAGACCATTGCTTCTGTATATCTCAGCAACAGAATCAGCATTAGGTGTACTCCTAGCACAACATGATGATGTAGGTAAAGAAAGGGCCATCTACTATCTAAGTAGAACATTGGTAGGATATGAACTCAACTATACACCAATTGAAAATTCATGCCTTGCAGTTGTCTTCACTTCCTAGAAGCTGAGACATTATATGTTGAGTCACCAAACAAAGTTGATCGCACATATTGATCCTTTAAAATACCTCCTAAGAAAATCAACGCTCACCGAATGACTCACGAAGTGGGTAATGATCTTAAGTGAGTTTGACATTGAGTATGTAGATAGAAAGTCCATTAAAGGGCAAGTGATCATAGACCAACTAACATAGGTACCCATTCAGGACCATCAGCCAATTATTTCTGATTTTTCTGATGAATCCATTATGACACTACAATAGGCGATCGAAGTATGGCAACTATATTTTGATGGATCATGCACAAACCATGGTGCAGGGGAAAGAATAGTGCTCATCACTCTAGATAATGATACAATTCCAAAATATTTTAGACTCAACTTCCCCTACACAAACAACATAGCAGAATATGAAGCACTATTCATCGGTTTAAAGATAGAAATTCAATGGAGAATCAAGAACCTTAAGGTCTTTGGAGATTCGCAGTTGGTCATTGGTCAAGTCAACAATGATTATATGACCAAAGATGAGAAGATAATACCATACAGAGAACAGATGGAAACATTACGCACCAAGTTCCATTACATCTTCTTTGAGCAAGTCCCATGAGCACAGAACAAAGCGGCAGATGCGATGGCTACCATAGCATCATTGATTGATATGCCAGGCAATGAAACAAGATTCTAGTTTCTAGTAGAGAAACTCTTGGTGCCATCACATCAAGCATCCATCACAAAATCAACATGCATCCTTGTTGGTCCTGAATCCCCATGGTACCAAGATGTATAAAACTACCTCCAAAATAGTGTCTTACCTCCCAACTTGTCTAGAAACCAGAGAAATTCCCTCATCCGCCAAGCCTCTAGGTATACCATCCTCTTAACTACTTTATATGGATGAAGTCTAGATGGAACACTACTATGATGTCTCACTTCCACAGAATCCCAGAAAGCTTCATACGAGGTACATGAAGGAATTTGTGGAACCCACGGAGGTGGCAAAAACTTAGCTAAGAAGATCATCCACATGGGATACTACTGGTGCACAGTAGTGACAGATGCACACAAACATGTACAAAGGTGTAGATAGTGTCAGATTCATGGAGACCTCATCCATGCACCAGCCCAAGAACTAAATCCTATCACATCACCATTTCCATTTTCTATGTGGGGATTTGACCTAATCGGCAAAATTACACCTTCTTCAGAAAATGGACACAAATACATCATAGTAGCGATAGAGTACTTCACTAAGTGGGTGGAAGCAATTCCCCTCACTTACATAACTAGAAAACAAATAGTAATGTTCATACTTAACCACATTATCTGTCGATACGGGATCCCTCAAACTATCTTGACAGATCATGGTACACCGTTCCAAAATAAGGATGTTGAAGAGCTATACGAACAGTTCCATATCAAACAAGGGTTCTCTTCATTTTATTATCCTCAAGGGACTGGCCAAGCCGAAGCTACAAACAAAACAATTTTTAAAATCTTGAAGAAAATAGTGAGTGAATTAGGGCGAGACTGGCATTTACAACTTAGTCTCGCATTATGGGCATACAGAACTAGTGTGAGAACACCTACAGGAGCCACTCCTTTCTCCCTAGTCTATGGATTAGAGGCAATTTTACCCCTCGAAGTGGAAATCCCATCCCTAAGGATATCTTTTAAGAACCTGATTACAGACAAAGACTATAGAGTAGCAAGGCTCAGTGAACTGGAGTTACTAGATGAAAGAAGATAGCATGCCTTTGACCACTTAGAAGGCTATCATAAAAACCTTAGAAGGAACTATCATAAGAAGGTAAGGTCATGAAAATTTGAGGTAGGAGACCTTGTCCTCATGGAAAATCAAAAGAACCAAGCAGAGTGAGTCAAACTCGGAAAGTTTGAGCCTAACTGGCTAGGCCCATTTGTCATTGTCAGCTCTACTCAGAGTGGGGCATACATACTGGCAACACCAAAAGGAGATTAGTTCCTTGGATACATCAACAACATTCACCTCAAGAGTTTCTACGCTTGAGGCCTCAATGGTTAAGGCACCTATCTACATATCTAGAAAATACCAAAATATCAAAAAATACAAAATGTTACCTTGGTGAAAACATGGCAATTAGGCGCCTTGGTGACAACAAAAAAATAAAAAAAGCAAAAATGTAAAGAGAAAAAAAATCACTCTCTCAGTGAAAACCTGGCAAACATGTGCTATTGAGTAGGTACCTTGGTGAAAACTTCGCAAACAGGCGCCAAGTGTTCAAATCCAGCTTCACCATCAATGAACTCCAAGATCAAAAGCTTGAGTACACTTCAAATGCAAGACTGACTACCAAGATATATTAGAAGCACACTCCCCTCTAAGCACCACCACTTATCCATGGTTAGTACTAGTCCACCAGACTAGGGGGCGATTCTAAATATCCTGAAAAATCCCTAAAAAATCAGAAAACTCATCAAAAATCCTAAAAAGATTTTTAAAAAAATCAATCTTCATTAAAAATAATCAAAATTTGCAAAACCCCAAGCAATAAAGCCAACTCAGTTTTCAAGAGAGAAAAGGGCATTCATGTCCAGTCAATCAATTTCACAATCATGAGCTTTGGAAATTAGTATTGGGGCTCATCTGACACAACTTTATCAATCTATCAAACCTATCAGCAAGCAACTGGCGAGCAAGCCAATCTATCAAATGTCACAATCATGAGCTTTGCGAACCAAGATGGGGCCCATCTGACACAGCTTGATTAGCTGCCAATATGATCACATTCAATCAATCAAATCATATCAATCATATTACATAGTGATGGATATGCTCAAACCAAACAGGTCAGTCTTATATGAGTAATCTATTATTGAAACCAGACACACTCAAGCAATCAAGCCAATCAAGCCTATCCAAAGAGTCGAGCCAATCAAGAGAATCCAACTGCATCAAGGAACCATCCAAAAATGTTGACTAGGTCAATCAAGTCGGTCAGATGTCAGTCTAAATTTCACGGTTATGTTCTTACACTACTCCAGGATCCACCATGTGAGGAGAGTAGCTATGATAGATCATGACTTATTTTCTTTGATTTCTATTTTTTGAATGTTCACTTCAATTTTAGGGCCATGATGATTTATGATCAATGCGGTAGGTGTTGTCACTTATCTAGCAACCATGCAATTCAATGATCTAAGCTTAACCCTGGGAAAGAATTGGACATTCCTTCTCTTTTATTTTCTTGTTTGGTTTATAGAATCAAGAGCTCGCAATGCTAATCAGATGGACTTTGAGTGCATTGGAGTTCTATCTTGGTTTCTATGGTCTTTTCTTTTATGTTGCAATCAAGAGCTCATGATGCTACCCAGATGGACTCTAGGGGTGTAGGAGTTCTATCTTGTCTACTTTGGCTTTCCCTTTTGAAATCAAGAGCTTGCGGTGTTATCCAGATGGACTCTAGGTGCATAGGAGTTCTATCTTAGTTTCTTTGTTTCAGTTTATTTAGAGGACAAAGCGGTATCTAGATGGTCAATATCTAGGTGCTTTTGGCTCTCTTTCCTTTCAAACAGGGAACATAGCTGAACCTAGATGGTCAATATTTGGGCGTACTAGGTTCTCTTTCTATTCAATCTCTCTACTCCTTTCACTTATCAAGAGGTCATGGCAGTATCCAGGTGGTATGTGATCTGGATGCATTGGACTCTCTTCAGAACTTTGTAAAATACAAAAAAAAAATGCAATGATAACAAATATTGGAAACAGGGGCAACGACTTGGGACACTCATCCTTTCTATCAACTCATATCTATCAAAAAAGAAAAAAATTCCTTTCCATCATTCCATATCTATTAGATCAATCTCAGAGAACACCTATCCAAACTAACTTATTTCTAATTAACACATGCATTACATAGATATTTTGTGCATAATAGATTGCATTCATTCCATCTAAGTGCATCAAAAAATGAAAAAACATCGTAGTTGCATACATGGTAAATCATAAATCACATGCATCCATAAACATCTCATATGAACATGCATTTGTATTCCACCATCCTGCATAAACATGTCAGTATCATAGGAAAAGTAAATCATCCATCTACGAGTTTGCATCATAGGAATCATATTTCATATACATCTCATCATCTAAAACCACATTATATAGAATCATACATATAGCAAGTAAACCAATGCATATCATATCAAATCAATAACAACATCTCATATAAATCAAAATATCTGAGTACAATGAACAGTCGTAAGTCTGAACAGAGGAAGGTAGTCAACATATATCAATAAATATCACTATGTCGAGATACAATAATGGATAAAACTTAGAGTATATCAGATGAACATCACTATAAAAATGGTACATGATACATAATGGGTGAAGCATCAAGATCAACATGTGCTACCCCCACCCTCGCCAGGAGGTGGACGAGTGGGTGACATATCAGAAGCTGGTCTCTGTGATGAACCAAGAGCTCCAACACCACTACTCTGTGATCTCTGTGCCCTGCTAGATCTCTAGGAGGTTGTGTAACTGGGCACTCTCTGCTCTTCAGGAACTGCACCCTCATAGTGGTGCCTCCAGTACTCGATCTCTCTCTGCCCATCACACCCAGATCTATAGTATCGGTCAAGAACATCTCAGTGAGAGGAATCTTGTACACTATCAATGAATGAATGAACCTTAGCCCGAGCCTATTGCTCTCTAACCTCAACTGCTGTAACCTTAGCCTCCAATGCTATAGCACAAGCATCGACAAAAGAAAGTCTGGCCTATAGATCCTGCACCTACTGAGTGAGCCGCTCCAACTCTAAGGAATCCACCTCCATACCCCCTATGGCCACATCCATATCCCCCACCTTGGCCCTATCCTGAAAACCCTCACCTCCTCTGCCCCTAGCAACCCAGGAATCATCATCACTCTCAGATCTCCCACCCGAGCTACTGCCAAAATTGCTACTGCCAGTCGAGGAACTCGTGCCTGCACTCTGCTCATCTAAAGTGTCCACATCTATATCTCCAATCTCAACATCTAAATCCTTGATCACCACCCTATCCTCCTCTCTTGGAGCCAAAATAGCACTAGTCCATCAGCGTACTCTCTGCACCAATTGAGGTGCCTCCTCCTCCATCGCCTCCTCATCCTCTAAAATAGTACTCAAGCCAACCCTCAGAGTACTGGAATGACTGCCACTCCCCCCACCTCTTGTCCTCACTCCACCACCCGCACCCCCTAGACTGGGATCATCTCCCCCATCATCTCCCCTCCCAGTACCACCATATCTCCCATCATCCTATCCACCATCTCGGTCTCTAACCCTCCCTCTATCATGACCACCATCCCTCCCTCCATCCCGACCTCCCTTCCCTCATCGTACCTGATGACACCTCCTTGTGAGTGTCCCAGCAACAGGACGAGAGACATCTGTGAGTGCAACTGGTCAAGTCTGGGCCCAATGAGCATCAAACTAGGGAATAGTGCCTGCAAAGAGATCAGATTCAAATATCAGTACCACATTAGATAAAAGACAACATCACATAGAGAAGATATATTATAAGAGCAGTAAAGAAACTGAACAAGAGATACAAAGAAAAAAACAAACCTACATCAACAGTGGTTGATCGCCATGTCCACGCAATAGCAAGTAACCCTACAAACTTAGTATAGGCAACATCAAGTGATACGACACCACCCCAGACGATAGAGTCCCTCGACCTGTGATCAAAATAAGCATAAAAATTAAAAACATCCTGTTGCTCACCAAACTGACGCAACACCCTATCGGTGTTGTGAAAGTCAATCATGTGAACATGGTCAGTCACATGACCAATAAGATATCCTCGCTACTGGCAGAAGGGAAGATGGATGTCCTCTCCATCCTAGACAAGGCAATCTCTATATGGCCTCCATATGAAATAAGGAATCATATCTAGTCGCTGACGCCAATACACCAAATGACCCATGTGGGTTTGAACAATGGCTCCATTTTACATATACACATACGGTCTGTCAGCCGGAAAAGCATGTGTACCAACAAGATGGCAAACAACTATGTGCTCCCACGCCCATATCTAGAGGAGGGTAGAACCACAGCCGAGTGACTTACCATTAAGGTAAGCAACATAGAACATATGAAATTGCATATGAGCTAACATACATAGCCCCCAAGCATAAATAGTATGGTCCTTGACCATACTCTGCAAAACAGTGCCAAAGCTGACAAAAAATCCACGCTGCCAATGATCGGGGCATAAAATGCTACAAATCAGACTGCCTAGTAAGGTAGACAATCTGTCAAGGCCCAAACCAAATCTGGACCATGGAATATCATAAGCACTAGATAACCCAAGTTGATCTCGGGGCAATCCATAAAGCTTTGTCAAGGAAATAATACCAGAATGGGTGGCATACTCCATAAGCGCACCCTAGATCAGAAGCTAGAGGATGTGGTACACATCCTCCAATGTAACAGTACACTTGCCAATGGGTAACCAGAAAGTGCATGTCTCAAAATGCCAACGCTCTACAAGAGCAGAGATCAGACCCCTATTGGTCGTGATCTCTAGCATATAGCATATCCAATACAATCCTAAATCCCTAAGAACTGACCTCTCATCCTCCGAGAGCTGGAACCTGCAAAACAAGACCCGTCGGCCTCGACTCCCGATAGCGCAGAATTTGCCTGGTGAACTACACACAAAAATAAATTAGGAAAATATTAGTATCAGTCATACAGGAAAGTGCCAAAAACAAGAATATGCAGAAAATAGAGAAGAAAATCATGTAGACAATTCTAAAAAAGTGATTGTGGCAATAAAAATTTCAATGGCAGTTCACTTATGTGATTGTGAAATATCATTATCAATTGTGGCAGAAAAAACTCAATTGCGGCATCCAAACAGATATAGTGCGGTACACTTATCAAATGCGGAATATGACCGGCAATTATAGCATTCAAACCACAATTGCGGAAAAATCGCAGACAAATGCGGCACAACAGGCAGAATTTCAAAAAAAATAAATTTTCAAATCAAGAAAAATAAGCATTAGTGACATGCAAACAGATAAAACTCACCGGATGTCCTATGCTGGCTAGTCTCTGATACATTTGGACTCATTCGGATATGTGAGTAACTCCAGGAAGGCCCGCCATCACACGAAAATAGGATGAAAAAAGAAAGAAAACTAAGCACAAAATCGCCAAGGTTCTGAGAGCTCTAAGAAGGCAATGTGACAAATGAATGGCACTCTTGGCTATTTATAGGGGTTCCCACAAACCCTAATTTCACAAGGAGGTTGTATTTATGTTCCCAGTCTCTAGAAACTTCCACACTCAATATAAGGGGTAATATAGGATATTTTTTCAAATCTGTCAGCTACCCAGATTCAAAAATTGCGGTTTTAACAAATTAACGCTCATGTCAAGATTTTTTGCTCAAATTTGTTGATGGGGCATAAATACACCTACTATCATCAGGGCAAGCTGGGGCAGGATCAAAATCAAAGAATCTTTGACACACTACGACAAGTCACATCGCATCAAAGAGGGGCAAATGTAGACACCCAAAAATAGAAAGGCTTGCGACTTTACATTAAAAACACTAATTTTCATCTATTAATTAATGGTTTTTTTAATCATTAATTAATCATCTATTTCCCTCCAAGTTCATTCTCCAAAACCATTTAATCAAATTCCCAAAATTAATTAAATAATAAATTTTATTTAATTAATTAACCTTAATTGATTAATTACCATTAATTAATTAATTAAATTCAATTTCCTATAATTTAAATTCAAATATTTAAACTTACTAATTAAATTCTTCCAATTAGATTAATTTCAATTAAATTAATTTAATTTTATTCAATAAAGCAATTCTAAATCAAAAAGAATTCAATTATCTCACATGTTGAAAACTTTAATTAAATAAATGAATTAAATATTCATTTATCTTCAAAGAGATAACTCCAATCAGATCACATGGGTTACTCCACCCACCTCTCCAGTCCATATGGGTAACTTCACCCACCTCTTCAATTCAAAAAGGTAACTCACAATTATCTCTTCAGTCAACCAAACTCTATCTCCTCTTTACCAAATGAAGAGGTGGATTTTACTGATGGCTTCTCCAGTTCCTTTTAATCTCAACCGTTCATCTCCCTATCTCTGGGATTGATCTCAACCGTTCATATCATCACCAATTCCTATTTAATAAACCCTTCATAACCATTTGAAGGATCCAAGATTTCAAGCTCTTGTGTGCCATTACTATGTCAGTTTGGTTCTAGCATTCAAGCCATCTTGCGATCACACACACATTTCAAGTATCAAATCCTCGACGCTTCTCAAGTCATAGACACTGCCCACACCAATACTGAGCATCAAAAGTAGCATTTCAGAAGGATTAGAGAGAGACAATAGAAGCTTCAAGAACTTTGGGGTTTGCATTCATTTGTTCTTCTTTCATTACTTGTACATTTTATTGGTTACGTTTCATGTTATTCATTTTAGTAGTTTTTGTATATTTTATTTCTATCATTGTAAACCATTGCTACTAACCCTCGCCTTTGGAAAGCTTAGGAATCATGAATCATGATTGAAGGAGGCGTACATATACATATGTGTGTGTGTGTGTGTGTGTAGGATTAATAAGATGAATGAAGAAACAAGATAATAATAATAGTAATTATAATAATAGTAGGAATGAATGACAAATTTTTGAATAATGAATTCACCTAATTAATGGAAGAAAATTGAGATTTAATAAGAGGATAATTTAATGAAATATGTATGTGTCTACATGTATGTGAACCTCCAATTGTTGTTTTTTATTTTTAGAAGGATTTATGTGTGTGTCACATTATTTTTTTAAAAGCCACAAAAAAACAAAAAAATAAACAAACAAACAAACAAACAAACAAACAAACAAAAAACAAAAAACAAAAAACACAAACAACCATAAAAATTGTTTCATCTTGGCGGGCAGGGACACAACTTCTTCCGTGCTCACATGGTTCTTCTGGATCCTCTTCTCTCATCCCCGAGCAGAGAAGAATATTTATGAATAAATTAGAGGTCTTGTCATTGTGAGAGAAGAGAGCAGTTATTATTTCTCATAAGAGGAATTGAAGAAGATGAAGTATCTATGTACAGGCCGCTCTGTGTGAGTTGATGAGGTTGTACCCGCCCATTCCCTTCGACACAAAATGGGCATTGGAAGATGATGTACTGCCAGACGGGACGGTGGTAAGGAAGGGGATGAGAATGATATACCACCCTTACGCCATGGGAAGGATGGAGAGCATCTGGGGCTCTGATTGTTTGGAATTCAAGCCAGAGAAATGGTTGAGCATGAAGACAGAGAAGGGATCAGTAGAATTTGTGGCACACAATGCATTCAAGTATCTAGTGTTCCAGACTAGGCCAAGAATTTTCTTGGGGAAAGAAATGGCATTTATTCATATGAAGAGCATCGCTGTGAGTATTATCCAAGAATTCAGTCTCCAGGTAGACAAGCAGTGAAATCCCAAGTACGTTGTGATGATCACCGCTAAAATGGAGAAGGGTCTTCACGTACACATGGTAAGGAGAATGAATAAGTTCCCATGACTTCCGTATGTGTTTTCATTGTTTGAAGGTTCAATGGTTGCTATAACTTGTATAGGCCAACATAATTTCCCCCAAAAGAAATATTGCCTTATACAAGAGAGCTGTCAATAATTGGGCGGGGTGTGATATATAAAATGTCAATTTCAAAACCTTTCTTACTAGATGCATTGAAGTAGGGGGCCGATTGGAAATGATAAACATGTAATTATCGAGCATAAATTAGCATTATTTGGAGCTCAGAGCTATCGAAAATCTATCGAGTTGCCATCTACTTAAAAGCAAGGGCCATCCTTAATTATTTGTTTATTGTTGCTACCTCTCTGCCTCCCACCCACCAATATTAATCCCCACCCAACCCTGGAACTATACCCCCCACCCATCCCCACACACACCGAGAGGCACTCGTAAAAGAATTCATTAATACTTCTTTCAAAGCAACTCATATTACTTACGATAAAATACTGCCATCTCCTTGCTATTCTCTTCTTATGAGAGAGAAATTGACAAAATGGATATTGATGCCATGGAACCTTTCTTCAAACAACTGACCAGTTGTGTTCCCTTTAGAATAGTAGGGGTGATTGTTGATTGTTTCATTCTTTCCTCTATTCTCACCCAAAGTAGAGTGATTCCAGCCCTGTATGGGGTGGGGGACTCACCCTACTATTCAGCTGGGTGGGAGGGCTCCTACTATTCTAAGGCAGCTATAATTATGTTGTTAATGGCATCAGCCTGCCACCTTCGATATCCACCTAGTCACCCTGCATGTGGGCCCTACTATTTTAAGGGCCAGGAACTCTAGTTGCCCTCCTCCAATTAGAGTTGGTTGGAAATTTTGGTTGGGGATGGGTGCTCCAACAATCATATCTGGCTCTTTAGGAGCTGCCTTCGAAGGAAGGAATATTTCCAGTGAACAGTCACACTAATATTCTACGGGGTATGAGCAGGGAGAAATGGTCCTGCAAACCCTCAATATCATATTATGTAGTATATAAGAGATGAGGGGATACAAATTTAGAGCATTTCTCTGACGATTTGGATGTTGATGAGTTTTGATTCGATGGTGTTTATGGGGGATCGTGGATATCTTTTCTCTTCTTTGCTCTTCCCACCATAGAGGATAAGAGTGAACCTGGGCAACTATATCTTCCCACCCACCCTGCGTGTGAACAGGGGTGATTTGTCAAAACCTAAGAGTCTTCTCGCCCCTCAAGGTGATAGGTTTGGAGCTGATGATTTTGATGATGTTGAAAAAGATGTAATCGATGTGTGTGTGTGTAAAAGGCCAAGCCTAAATTATTTTATTAATATTATGCCTTCACTAGGGGCACTAGTAGGAAAGAGCTGGGTAGAAAAAACCTCCAGTCTTGCCCCCCCAAAAAGAGAAAAAATCTTGTAGTTACTTCATCGTACACATATCCTGATAAGCATACATGGGGAATTGTTGAGGATTACAATTATTCACAAAAGATCCCATTTTGTGGATACGAGATAGTATTGAGGATTACATCTCCCCATATTACATGCTTTGGTATTACAAAGTAGTTACAATATTGATTCTTCTGTTGTGCATAAACCATCAACTTTTCCAGGTTATTTTCCTAAAATCTGTACTATTTTCTTCAACTGGGCTTGTTTACCTACACATGCTTTAACCACACATTTTTCCTTGCCAAACAGATTAGTAACTAAGAAATTTTTATTAAACATTATTCCTAGTGAGAAATCTGATCCATACTAATTCTAATATGAAAAATAAATATTCATAATGAAAGTGTGCATCCCATGCTGCTAATAATGAAAAATAACTATTAGTGCATCAAAGAATCAGAGAAAATAGAAGAGGCTCATTTTCATTATGTTCCTGGATCACAATCCCCTCACAAAGAGAATACATTCTATATAATCACTTATCAGTTGCATGTCTGATTACCTATCTCCCTTACCCCGTGAATCATAGAGAGGGGAGCGTAGACATGATGTCTTAATTCAAACCAAAGTATGGAGCCCTTACAGAGTATGAAGTTACCAAAATCCTCCTTACAGAATGACCCACAAGGACACTATAATATTTACAATATTTCATAAATCACACAAACTGCAAAACATGCCCTTTTCCATCATATTTCACTATTTCACAAAGTCCAAAATAGTGTGTTGTGAAATAGTGAACTTGTCGCTATTTTGCAAAGTCCAAAATAATGAGTTGTGAAATAGTGAACTTGTCACTTCTTCGCAGAGGGAAATCTCCATTGTGGAGAAATGGCAAAATTATGCCATTTCTTAAGGAGTAATTGTCATTGTAGCGAAATGGAAAAATGATCGCTATTTCACTAGAGGAAATTTATATTGTAGTGAAATGGCGAAATGATTGCTATTTCGCGGGTAAGAATTTCAAAGGCTATGAACTAGCGAATTCATTAATAATTTGCAAGTCATATTTTTCACACTTACGAAGTGGAAAATTGTCACCATTTCATAGGAGGTACTTATAACTATTTGCGAGATGGCAAACGCTTGTCGCCATTTCCCTTAAGGATGAGGATGAGCTAGCGATTATGTGAAAGACTAAATTAAATAAAAGATCGCCACTTTGTGGGAATCGACAGAACACAAGTATGAGTTAAAGATGGTATTGAATGGTAATGGTCTCATAGTTTGAAGGGATAGTAAGGGAATTTAATTAGTATGAACTTGGAAATTTTTATTTATGCATGATATTCGGAGGAAATTTTGATAGGAAAACAAGAAGTGAAGTAGACATTAGAAGTAGAGGAACTTGGACAGCATCAGAAGGAGACCAGAATTAGTAGGCAAGAGCTATATATATATATATATATATATATATATATATATATATATATATCAGGGATAACTTTAAGAAACTCCCTCCTAAGAAAAAGTGTAAAATCATGGCAAATCGCACATTACTTTAGGGGAAATTTTTTCTTGATGATGGGGAATTTTTTTTCCAAATTAGGAAAATAATATAAAGGTGAAGGCGATTTTTTCACTGCCCAATGAAAATTCCATAAAATCCTAGCGAATAATACATTAATGTGGGGAAAATATATATTGTGTGAGGAGAATTTTTTTTGTTTGAAGTAAATACATTATAATATATGAGGCGAATGATTTTTTGTTGAAGGGAAAAAAATTATTTGTGCTAGCGAATTTTATGTGCCTTTTTAAAAAATATATATATATTTGGTTAATTTATCGTTAAGTATGGGAAAAATAAATATTTTATTGGCAATTTTCAAAATATGGGACTTGTCAATGCGTCATGTGGGCCAACGCCAACTAATAAATTGTTTGCAGATTAAACACATGTTGGTATCCATAGGCACAAAAATTTACATCGACACACAACCTAACAGTAACATCCATCATTTTATAATGTTAAATGTCTTCTTTGAGACTATTTGATGATCCTAGATGAATGGTTGAAGTTTAATTAATCTACACCATAACTATTATCTAATTAATGCAACATCACGTAATGACATCATTATTTACATGTATCAATTATTACATCTGTTTAGGTGGACGGTTGATAATGTATCACTATTATCGTTAATAAAAGAAATGTTTTATCACTGACACTAAATATAACTATTTCTAATTTTACACAGTCGTGCTTTTAATATGAAAGATTTATAGAATTTTGAAGGACAAATGAATTAATTAGGTTAGAGAAAGAATTAAGGGATATTTATAGATGATCTCTTCCTTCTTCTTCAATTCTCCTTTGGTTTGGGTCTTCCTTTGCTAGTGCTTGAAAGATTGCCTCTGGTTTTGGTTTTTAGGTTGTATTAGTATAATTTCAAATATTGTGGTAGTTGTTTTTTGAAGATGGACACTCCTATTCGTTTGATAAGCACATCTACAGAGGAACAGAAGGCCTTTTTAGGCCCAGTCTCAAACAAAACCCTTGAATTAGTTTGCAAGGAGTTTTGAGCCTTCACAAATGAGGCTGTGAGGATGTTGCTAGGTCATCAGTTTTTGGAAAATGTCGATAGCTACCGAGTTAACTCAGACATTACGTCCCATTTTTTGGCATCTCTTTTGGACCTCGGGGGACAGAAGGTGTATATGCTCCTTCTGTTAAGGAAGCTATTCAAAAATGAATTCCTGGGTGACATCATTGAGGTTGCTATTTATGAAAAATTAGGGGTGGGGATCCCTTAGGCAAGTGATATACACAAGATTTTTGAGTCAGACGAAGATGTGGCCATTCAACCTTTTCTTTTGAACCTGGATGCTCAGTAGTTGATGCACCATAGGAAATGGGTGCAGATTGGTAGGGATTTTCTTTGCAAATGGTTTCTATTGGATGACTTGGTGGACTATGGATGGTTGTATGAATTTGTAGAGCTTGTCATCTCTAGAAAGTTCTACTTAGATGGAGGGGAAAATACTTAGTGTTGTGTCCCTATGGCCTCCGCCTGAAAATTTTGAAATTTTCACTATAGTAGGTTGTAGGTTTTGTCTTTAAATTTTTGTAAGGACTTCAAGTGAAACTGTGAAAGTCTCCAAGTCTGAAA
>MU224607.1:1440204-1443695 GCA_018584345.1 Thuja plicata | reverse complement strand
AATACTTATCAAGAAACTAAAAAAAGAATTAAGGAATTGTTCTTCAAATGATTTGGGAGAAGTAGTCAAAAATTTGAATGAAGAAAATTCATCTCTGAAGGATCAGATTGAAGAATTAGATGAAAATATATGTAACAATCAAGATACCTATGATGATCAAGTCAAAGTAAACAAGGATTTAGATGAAGAACTGAAACAAGCAAACATGGAAATCTTGGAGCTAAGAAACAACAAAGGGAAGATGGAATCTAAATTGATTGCAGCATAGAATCATATTGACAAGTTACACACAAGTAAGGATCTGATAGAATCACAGTTGTATGCTCAAAAGGTTAAAGGAGATACCAGTGGTATAGGATACAATGAAGTACAAATTTATATTGATGCCATGCGAGAAAGAATGAAAGCACCAAAGGACATCACAAATACTAAGGAGATTGGAAATCAGACTAAAGACAATGTTGAACTACCTAAGGATGAATGCAAGCTAGTTGACTGTACTTGTTATGCCTGTAACAAGCATAAACATATTGCAAGGAATTGTATAGAGGTAAGACCCTTCAATGGTTACTGTTATTCCTGCAATAAATTTGGTCATAGAGCTAAGAATTGTAAAATAAGTCAGAAGAACAAGAATCAGAATAATCAAAGAAATCAGAATCAACAAAGACAAAGAAGTTATCCTCAGCAAAATGTTAGAAACCCTCAGAACATTACATGTCATATATGTAATTACAATAGACACACAGCCAAGAAATGCAGCATGATGAATAACAACATCAGACCTCCTATCATTTTTCATTCATGTGGAAAGGAAGGACACATCTCAAGGTCTTGCGGATCAAGAACAAAAGGACAAGAGAATCCTAAGAAGTCTTTGTTTGAAGAATCGGGAGAAGTTAAGTTTGTGGAAGCTAAAGCTAAATCAGATAAAATATGGGTCAAAGTAAAGAAGGATAATGAAGAGAACAAGGTAGTAGATGCATCCTTAGTGGAAGCACCTTCTACTTCTGGTTAATTGACCCTCATGGTCTTAGGGGGGAACTATTATAGCTTTGAACCCCTGCGTCTGGTATACTCACCTTCGAGTATGCACCTTGGATTACAAATTGTTTGGTGACATTATGGTGATGTATAGAAGAGCACTCAATCTAAATTGTTATCAGGAACAAGAACAAAAGTTACAGTTGCTTCCTGTGTCTACGTGGCAAGTATTAATGGTAGAAATCTACTTTGTAATCACCAAGCCCTCACTTGCGGTCAGAATAAATGATTGGAGATTATAGAAGCCCTAGCAGTTGTATTATTAATGCATCACAGTTGTTCTCATCAGTGAAGAAAAGAGATTGATAATCGTTATTTGTTAAGAAAAGTAATTCAAGTTTAAAACGAAGCCCAAGCACGGACACGTCGGTTCAGAAATTAGTTGAAAACTTACTTAGAAATCGAGTAAGCGATTGGATAATAAAGGAGCACTTATAGTCGAGAAGCAAAGCATCACAATTACATTTTTCAGTAGAGATTGATATCAAGAAAATCTTTGAAACATCTCGGAAGCGATTTATTATTATGCTTCAGCGCATGAATTTCATGAAGCGGAATGGGTCTAAAAACTTGTTGAGCATTGTTCTATGTGAGAGTATCAATATAGCCATTGGAGATATTTTTTTTGGAGCCGACCTGATGTTATCTTTGGAAGTGCATATTTATTATTGATCATCTAAGTGTGAATACAACAAAAGAGCATTCATGTAAAAGCAGAATTGATTGAAGATACAATTTGAAATATCATATGAAGAAGCAGATAAAACTATTATGACAGGTCCACAGGATTCTGTGCCCATGGCCAAGGAGATAGAGGATACATTCGTGGTTGATAATATTGAAGTATCAATGGCAGCAATGGATATTGATCTAGAGAAGTTTGAAGAAACATTTGTGAGTACCAAGAGGCTGAGATTCTTTATATCAGAAAGAAGATATATTGATTTAAGATATCACAGAAAAGGAAGCAGAAAAATGAGAAGACTGAATTGATGGATAGTTCATCATCATTGTTGTCAAGTTTGACACCCATAACAGACTTAGACTCATGGGGAGTAAATAAGTAAGGGGGAGTATATAATCTGAAGGAGTCATGAAAAATAGATCACATATTGCAGAAGATAATTATATGAAGAAAATACTCAGTGAAATGGTTAGCAACTTTATACTTGATCTTAGTTCACTCAAGGTTGGTCAAGCATCCTTGAAAGAGTTTGCAGTAAAAGGCAGAGAAGATAATATCAAAGGGGGAGTAAAATAATATAGAATATGGAGTCTGTCATATGATCAAGGTCCTATCATAGACTTGGAGAAGATGGAGAAGCTACAATATGCATTATGCGCCCATCTATAGATTATTGCATTTTGGGAGAAAGAGATCCAGAAGTTGCAGATTGCATATCCATATGTGTATGTCGAGTAAGTAGATAGAAGTTTTTTTTAGCACCTCTATCATTAATGTCAAAGGGGGGGTAGAATATGAAGAATATGGAGTCTGGTATATGATAAGAGGGAGATATAAGATAGAGAGTTTTGTATAAGAATACAGATAGTAACTTCACCATATTCTTTTGTTTCCATTAATGACAAAGGGGGAGATTGTTGGAAAGTTGAATATACTGGTTTATATGACTCTATTTAGTGTTTTCATTATGGAAACAAAGTCATATGAAGTTTTGGATTCAGCACACATTATCAGAAGATCAAAAATTGGCTAAGTACAGAAGACTGGACAGTTAGCAGAGTACCAAAAGAACAAAGCATCAGTGCACATGCATACGACCAAGTTATGGAATGTGTCTTTGAAGATAAGCTTGTAAGTATATATTCATGCTAATTCTAAGAGATCATGATTAGATCTACAAGTATGAATAAGTTATAGCAAGATGAAGTGACTGAGACAGTAAAGGGCAGAATAGGACAGAGCAAGGAACAAACTGTTATAGTTTTGATTAGCATGTGTTCATTTGTTATTCACATACTATGTGCCTTGGAAGATAAGCTTATGATTATTTGTAAATCCTAAGTCTAGGAGAGCATTATCAAATCTGCAAGTATGACGAAGATACAACTAGTTGAAGAGGTACAGCCAGTGAATGCCAGAACAGGACAAAGATCATGGAAAGAGCCGACAGAGATTGTTTTGGTACAGAAGTTGCACATATCCTCAGGACTTGCATCCTTTGATTAGTGATTTTTAGTGATCTAATAATGTGTCGTTAAAGGCCAATGACTTGATTCATCTGGAGCAAGAAGTTAGAGATAATTTGGTGGAGCGGACTGTGTGAAGAGACGCGTCTGTTCGGTTTGAGTAAAGCATTTGTAACTGATGTTGCGATGACTTAATGAAGGGTTGCGTGCTTAGTTAAGTGATCAAGATAGATGGTAAAATATTTCCTAAAGTTGACATGTTCAAGTCTTTTGAGGAAGTATTTATAGAAGGTCAT
>MU224607.1:1430204-1435204 GCA_018584345.1 Thuja plicata | reverse complement strand
TTATTATTATTATTGAAATTTCAAAATTGGCTACACTTTACTAACTAAGTATGAAGATAAAGTTTAAGGTACTACTACTACTACTACTACTACTACTACTACTACTACTACTACTACTGCTGCTGCTGCTACTGCTACTGCTACTGCTACTGCTACTGCTACTATTATTAATATTATTAGCGCTTATTTTTTCCTTTTCCTTTTGTTATGGTGGTAGATAATAATATCTAAATTTGATAGCAACAAGCTTAACAAGGACAAAGGTTGTTATTGATTTATTTAATTCAATCACAATATTTGTTGATTCTTATTCCTTTGTTTAGCTATGTTCAATTAAGTACAGATCTTGACAAAGCATAACATTTCTCAACAATCCAGTCACTGGATATTCATATAACCATATAGTTTACGCTTGCTTTGCTATTACCATTTCATAATTGTACATTTATTAATGTTTATGCCATTGTGTATGATTTAGTGCTACTCATTTTGAATAATAAATAATTTATAGATTTGTTACTAATAGACCTCATTCTGAATAATAAATAGTTCACAAATTTGTTGCCGATAAACCTAATGAAGCATGATATCACTGTCTAATCATTCAATTTCTAGCTTTCAAATCAAATGAATAGGAAATAATTTGCTCCACTATGATATCATAGTGGAAAAATGATAGTGCCAAGTCTTCATAACCGAACTTATATCGCAATTAACTTAATGCAAAACTCTAGCACTCCAATTTTTAGCAAAAGATAGGGACTCCATCTACATTACAACTCTTGTTTATTGTAAAAGAAACTTCGTATTACTTGTTGTTCCTATTATGATAAATATAAAATATATGTATGTAAATGATTCAAAAATTATTTTTAATTATTTAAATATAATAATCACATAAACACATAAATGTTTAAATTTAAATATTAAAATAATATATTTACAAAAAGTACTTGACTAGCATGAAAATCCTCCTAATATTATATACGTGCTGCCTAATGAAGTATAGAATTCTACACTTGAATAAATCTCACTATTTAATAGATATACCCTACTTATATACATGTTACTATAACAATCGTATAGTCTTGTGAGATGGTTGAAACTTTTGTATAAAGCTTGTAGATGGAGTTTTCCTAAGTGGGTACATACAAGAGTTTAACAAAGAGATGTAACACCTATTGAAAATCTTATGTACGATAATAGTATTAACATCTCAAAATGAGGTAAAATGACACATCTACGTTTACCTTAATTATTTATACAAGCTATAGCGAGTCGACCTTCCCACAACGGAAACATATCCGTCCGGAAGTCAATCGAGCTTTTGGAGTCTTTTTACCACGCGCACGGGAAGCCCATTCTCCATTTTAGCGGTGATCATGGCAATGTACTTGGGATTCCAGTTTCCATCCACCTCTAGACTGAATTCTTCGATAACACTAGCGGCGATACTCTTCATTTGAATAAACGCTGTCTGTTTCCCCATGCAAACTCTTGGCCCACCCTGGAACACTGGATATTTGAATGCATCGTGTGCCACCAATTCTACCGAACCGTTCTCCTCCTTAATGAGCCATCTCTCCGGCTTGAATTCCAAACAGTCGGAGCCCCAGATGCTCTCCATCCTTCCCATGGCGTACGGGTGGTATATCACCCTCATCCCCTTCCTTACCACCGTCCCGTCCGGCAGCACATCGTCTTCCAACGCCTGTTTCGTGTCAGACGGCACGGGCGGGTACAGCCTCATCGATTCACACAGAGCCGCCTGCAGATACTTCATCTTCTTCACCTCCTCGTAAGAGAAACAGCAGCTGATCTCTTCTCTCGCAGCGACAAGGCCTGTGATTTCTTCATAAATCTTCTGCTCGACTTCCGGATGAGAGGAGAGAAGCCAGAAGAACCATGTGAGCGCGGCAGATGTTGAGTCCCTGCCCGCCAAGATGAAACTTATTACAATATCTCTCACGGAAAAATCATACGAAGCCTCGGTCTCGTGAGTGAAAAGAAATCTGGACAAGAGATCTTGACGCTGCGGCTCGCGAGACTGAAATATTTCCTCCTTCCTCCCATCGATAACATCTCGCGCGAAGTTATGAATGATATGGATTGCCTGGCGTAAGCATTTCTCGGAGCCGAGGTTAAAGAAGCGCTTGAGCATCCATAGGAAGGGCAGGGGATCGGTGAATCTCTTCAGGCTTAAATTGGTGGCCACTTCAAATGCCTCTGCGAATTCGGAAAAGGGGAGAGAAATATGGAGGCAACAGGGATCCATGCCAAACGCCACCTTGCATATGTTGTCGAAGGCGAATCGCTGGAAGACGTCCTGCATATCCAGTCGACTCTTCCCCAGCTGGTCAGGGGCAGCCGCATTTCTGAGGAGTGGGAGAAGGCGATTGGTGATCTCGCACTGCACGCTCTCTGTAATGAAGTCACGCAAGGAGTTGGTGCCGAACTCGTAACTGGCGACTCGTCTCTGCAATTTCCAGGCGTCGCCGTCGGCGTTGAAAAATCCGGTACCAAGCAGATCGTGCAAGCGGAGCCTGAAATAGCTGCCTTTGGGATAATTCTGGAAACGGGTCTTGAGCAAGTGCTCCACATTGCGGGGATCTGCCGTGATGACTACCTTTGTTCCGGGGCGCTGAAATGTGATGGTGTTGGAAGGAGCTTGTCTCAGAATTTCCGTTAGCCATTCTGGGATCCGATTTCTGTTCCTCGTGAAAGCAAACAATGAACCCACAATTGGATAAGACGTAGGCACGGCATTATTGGCTCTCTGGCTTAGGAGGACGTAGATTACATAACCGATAATTAACGCAAGTGCGGGAAGGCTTAAGAGAGACAGCATGCCAATAAATAATGGAGAAATGCTATTCGTCATCTTCTGATTAATCTGAATGGTGAATATTAATTCGTCACCTTGTTTTCTTATAGCTTGAACTTGTACCCCACATTAAGAGCCCTTCAAAGTGGTAAGGGCGACAGGTTTTTCCCAATAGATAGCTTTCGTGAGCCTATCGTGCGTACCGGCATTCCTGTCTTGAGCCCATCGTCCTTATCGAACTGGAAAATAATAAACTGAGAAATACGAGTTATATGAAAGAGACACGCGTGTCTTCTATGTATAACATCTCAATCAATCTAGTCTACTATGTATAACAATGTAAAACCAGTTAATTTACTAGTGGCAGGCAGATGCCTTCTCATTTTAAAATTATTTAACAGAGAAACAATTGAAAAAAGTATATGCCCTATCTACATCTCGTCAATTTTCTTGTGTAAATTAAATATTTGTTATTTTATAAGTTCTGGTTAAATAGTACTTAGTTTAATGGTAAATGTCCTCGTGTAATCTTCGAGATGATGGTGAGTTCAAATCTTTTTCATTACAGAGTATTAATAACAATTTGTTTGGTTGAGTCTCACATATGATTAAGTCTTCATATTGTTCAAGATAAATACATTTTTAAATAATAAAATATTAAATATGTAAATACATTGCATGCTAATATTTGATATAGAACATTTCTTTTTGCTATATATAAAATCAAAATCAAAGTATAGATCTAGACCACATTAATCATGCTTAATATCTTTGTACACCAAAAAAAAATAGTTCCAAGTTTTGCTTTGCAGCATCCCACTCTCTAAAATTTCAAATTTGTCCATTTACGTGAAATATCCATCCATGCTAGAGGGACCCAACCGATCCCCCAAAATTACTCTCATGACTAGGTCTTTGTTGCAGTTGTTGGTGTGACCAAGGGCTCTCATATTGTGTATGATGGGATGAATAGGATGCCTTTTCCCTTTTAGAAAAAGGGATTGGAGATGTCCTTGAGGAGATTGTGGACCTACGAAAAGTTGAACTGGTCTTTGAAGGGATGGGCACCACCTCATGGGAAAACTTGCACATTAGTAGAAGCAACACTTTACTCGCCATTATCATCCCTCCTTTGGTCAAAATCTCCGAGGAAGGTATTGAAATCTCTCCACCTGACAATTATTTTTGGGTGAAACAACTATAGATATTTCTTTTGCTTTGGTGGGTAACTTCTTTTCCTTCTAGTGTAATGTGGACTTGGTTAATGTTGGAAACTGAAGAGCAGTGTCTTCATGAGCGCAATGTCAAAATGGTTCTTTCTTTTTAAGTGCACGGTTAAAGAAGACATGATATAGGTGATTATGTGGTTAAAGAATTAAATGTATTGTTAGTTAAAATTGATCGCTTAATGAGTTACTGTGTGAAAGGCAACGATAGGAAGTTTTTCTTTCAAATGTACACTTAGTAAGGGAAATCAAAGATGGTAAATAAAGTTTGTGTCCATTTGATTAATTTTATTGATTACAAGGAAATGATTATGGCAGTAATGGATTGAGTGGTTGTCTTAAATGATTCTATAATATAGATGTTGAAGAAAGAAAGAACTTAGTCCAATATTTGTGTTAGAGCTATAAATTGAACTTAATGGATAATGTGTTATATATTTCTTATATTGCATTTAATTTTTGAATGATGAATGATTACTTATGCATTAGTTTTGTTGCTTCTCGTAGCAATGTTGGGGAATTCTGAGAGGGCTTAGGTTAAGCAAAAGACTAATAATGCATTCATGAAAATGTGCATTTAGGAAAGTGTTAATGTTTTGTTTACCTTCACTTTCTAATTGTGTACTTTGTATATGATTAAGGTAATTGATATTGTAACTGTGTTTTAGGCAGTTGGATTAATATTAAAAAAAATTATTGCACATCTTTGTTGGTTAGGATAGTGTTTCCTCTTAGGTTCCCTGGTAGGGTGTCACATTTAGTCTCTTGGGAACTCGTCTCTTCTTTGTCAATTCTTACATATGTAAAAATATTTTGACTTGAACTATGCCCCTATCAAGGGTCTTCAAAGGGCAAAAGATAATAGTATTATCTCTCCTCGCTTTTCCTATTATAGGAAGATCATTTGTGATTGTACAATGCAAAATTACTCTCTCTCTCTCTCTCTCTCT
>MU224607.1:1413667-1430101 GCA_018584345.1 Thuja plicata | reverse complement strand
TATATATATATATAATAGAGTGATTACACAATCCTGTTCAAAAGTTAAAAATGTCCCTGGTAATATAATTTGCAACAATCAATGTAGAATATCATCATCTAATATGTTTGCATATAATAAAGTATTTCCATATGCATAATTGGTGTCCTATAATAAAGTATTTGACTGTTATCAAGCTCTTCTTTCCACATCTTGTGTCCAATTATGTGTATACTAAGGCCATTGGTTTTGCACTACCCTTATAAATATGCTTGATTCATAACACATTGTTATAACTTAAGAGTACAAATATACATTTAAGATGACACTTTTGATCCTCTTAGCTTTTTTTCCATAGTAGAAAAATATATCATGCTCTAGAATCTAGGGAAAGGAATGGAGGAAGTCAACCCTTAGTGTGAGTCTTGAGAAGGTCAATTTTTATAAGATATAGTTGGGAGAATTTTATGAGCGCCATCTGCATTTCAGAGTGTGTTGAATTCTTGTAGGGATGCATGTTTAAAACTCTCTCCTAGTTAAGTAAGTATTAGCTTGGATGAGTGAGGATGGATTTCTTTACAAGATGATCCTTCATTTACTTTATTGTTTTTCTTGAAATTTTACACTATTTGATTATTTTTGTAACCACCTACTATGATTTTTTTAACAAACTTTGTTGATTAAAATCCACATTTCCTTGGTTTAATGATGTACTTAAATAGTACTTTTCAAGTGCTTTTTCTTTCTGGTGTATCTTTATCTAGAAGGAAAAAAGTATTGATTATTTAAGCTACATGCATACTCATGTTCCTATTTTCATACACAGGAAAAACCACCATTTATCTAATAAAAATGTGTACAGTTGTCAAGTAGATTGCCAAAATATGAGTAAATTATTTTTATCGTATTAGTATAAATGAATTCACAATTTAGTAATCGATTTACTCACCTTTGTCAAATTTTAACTAATCATAATATGTAGTAGTCAAGTTTATGGAGCAGTACAAGAAACTTTTCTGTAAAAACTGACAACATTATTAACCATCAAATTTATAGAGATATTTCATTGTACCATATTACCAATCTAAATATTTGTGCAAATTCATTTCTCATTAGTTGACTCATTTATTCGTGCTTCCAACTGAACAAGGTGGCCACCTACAGAAAGCTTTTGAAGAGATCAAGTACCTATTTGTTCAAATACATGTTGTAGATGTTAAATGTTCAAGACAACTGCAAAAGATTTTCTAATTTCATGTGTAACCTAAATAGCTTATGTTTATCCCTTGTAGCCCCACACGAATAGTGATATTCCCATGTGGGAAATCCAACATATTTTAATAAATTTTATATTGCCTAGTAATTCACACAACAAAGGGAGGTTATGTTTTATGTACTAAATGTAAAACTAGTTTTAAATTATATTCACTCATTTTGTATTCAATTGAAATTTTTTATAGAAAGTTCACTAATTAGGATTAATAGAGAATTTATATGATAATATTATTCCTTTCAGGGTATTAACAAGGTTAAGTATTTTTTTGAGTCAAATATAGGTAAAAATTTGAACAATGCTTGAGGTTGGTTTGATCACTTTTACTCTAGTGGATGGTGATACATCTCCAAATTTTAATGTATTGGGAGTTATTAGTCCTTGGAGATCTTTTTGGGGAAATCTCCAGAAGGCGATATTCACTGAGAATCCTTCTACAACATAGGTATTTCTATAATGAAACTAGTGAAATCCATTTGAGAAGTATTATCGTGCCAATTGATCTAATTTTATAAAATCATTTTGGTTGCATACAGATGGAAATTTGTTATGTTCTACTCTTATGGGGCTTCTAATCCTAATTTTTCACATGGTTTTGATTGGTAAATTATTTGAAGCCCAAAGAACCTGTTCACAAGTAATCTTACTTCACTATTTTGGTAGTGAATTTAACACTAGCCTTCCTTCAGTTACAAGATAAGTCTTAAATGGTGAATTTAAAATTATCCTTCCTTCAAGTACAAGCTAAGTCTTGAATTTAGAGATGCCAATATTAGGTAAAGTTTGATCTAGCAATAAAAACCTAGTCTAGATATTTGCACCAACCATAATCTAGAGAAAAATTACAATGAAGGAAAACTAAAAAAAATTACAACCCCTAGCATGGTAGTACCTACCACAAGAAGTAAAAGGAAATTTATCTTTATCTTTTTTTTTCTCAGAGATCACTAGGTCACACACAAAAGTATGAAAAATCAAAATAATAGGTGTCTTTTAAGGCCTGCCATATTATATTGTTATTTGCTATTTTAATGATGTCTGAAATCTCATAAAATCTTTGAACTATCATTTTTGGTGATCTCTAAAATCTCATCCAATATCCTTTTAAAGTAATTTTAATGATGTTTTTTCTTTCTTTTTCAGGACAACACCTCTATGTTTATCTAGTGCTGATATTTGAAGCAATGACTATATTTATAGGCTCGTTGTCTATGCTATGCTTGGTACCCATTTTTTGGGTGGCTAAAACTACATTGGTTTGTATTAATTGTGATTTTTTTTGGAATTGGTGTTTTTGGAGTGTAATTTGTACTTTTTGGGTAAGTGCACCAAGTTACTGACCTCAAAAAAGTGGCCACATGAAACAAACTTAAAATTTTACAAAACACATGAGGATTATTTCAAATTCAAAACATTTAGGCTTGGTAAAACTGATCCTAAAAAAATAATTTAAAAAACTAAAATTTCTTCATAACCCGTGTGGGTTATGAAGAGCTAAAAAAAGTTCTTCATAACCCCAATGGGTTATGGAGAACTAAATGTTTTTTTAAAAATCTCTCCTAGTTAAGTAGGTATTAGCTTGGATGAGTGAGGATGAATTTCTATACAAGATGATCCTTCATTTACTTTATTGTTTTTCTTGAAATTTTACACTATTTGATTATTTTTTGTAACCACCTACTATGATTTTTTTAACAAACTTTGTTGATTAAAATTCACATTTCCTTGGTTTAATGATGTACTTAAATGGTCCTTTTCAAGTGCTTTTTCTTGCTGGTGTATCTTTATCTAGAAGGAAAAAAGTATTGATTATTTAAGCTACATGCATATGCATGTTCCTATTTTCATACACGGGAAAAACCACCATTTATCCAATAAAAATGTGTATAGTTGTCAAGTAGATTGTTAAAATGAGAGTAAATTATTTTTATCATATTAGAATAAATGAATTCACAATTTAGTAATTAATTTACTCACCTTTGTCAAATTTTAACCAATCACAATATGTAGTAGTCAAGTTTATGGAGTAGTACAAGAAAATTTTCTGTAAAAACTGACAACATTATTAACAATCAAATTTATAGAGATATTTCATTTTACATTATTACCAATCAAAATATTTGTGCAAGTTCATTTCTCGTTAGTTGACTCATTTATTTGTGCTCCCAACTGAACAAAGTGGCCGCCTACAACAAGCTTTTGAAGAGACCAAGGACCTGTATGTTCAAATACATGTTGTAGATGTTAAATGTTCAAGACAATTGCAAAAGATTTTCTAATTTCACGTGTAAACTAAATAGCTTATGTTTATTCCTTGTAGCCCCACACCAATAGTGATATTCCCATGTGGGAGATCCAACAAGTTTTAATAAGTTTTATATTGCCTAGTAATTCACACAACAAAGGGAGGTTATGTTCTATGTTCTAAATGTAAAACTAGTTTTATATTATATTCACTCATTTTGTATTCAATTGAAATTTTTAATAGAAAGTTCAATAATTAGGATTAATAGAGAATTTATATGATAATATTATTCCTTTCAGGGGATTGACAAGGTTAAGTATTTTTTTGAGTTCAAATATAGGTAAAAATTTGAACAATGCTTGAGGTTGGTTTGATCACTTTTACTCTAGTGGATGGTGATACATCTCCAAATTTTAATGTATTGGGAGTTATTAGTCCTTGGAGATCTTTTTGGGGAAATCTCCAGAAGGCGATATTCACTGAGAATCCTTCTACAACATAGGTATTTCTATAATGAAACTAGTGAAATCCATTTGAGAAGTATTATCGTGCCAATTGATCTAATTTTATAAAATCATTTTGGTTGCATACAGATGGAAATTTGTTATGTTCTACTCTTATGGGGCTTCTAATCCTAATTTTTCACATGGTTTTGATTGGTAAATTATTTGAAGCCCAAAGAACCTGTTCACAAGTAATCTTACTTCACTATTTTGGTAGTGAATTTAACACTAGCCTTCCTTCAGTTACAAGATAAGTCTTAAATGGTGAATTTAAAATTATCCTTCCTTCAAGTACAAGCTAAGTCTTGAATTTAGAGATGCCAATATTAGGTAAAGTTTGATCTAGCAATAAAAACCTAGTCTAGATATTTGCACCAACCATAATCTAGAGAAAAATTACAATGAAGGAAAACTAAAAAAAATTACAACCCCTAGCATGGTAGTACCTACCACAAGAAGTAAAAGGAAATTTATCTTTATCTTTTTTTTTCTCAGAGATCACTAGGTCACACACAAAAGTATGAAAAATCAAAATAATAGGTGTCTTTTAAGGCCTGCCATATTATATTGTTATTTGCTATTTTAATGATGTCTGAAATCTCATAAAATCTTTGAACTATCATTTTTGGTGATCTCTAAAATCTCATCCAATATCCTTTTAAAGTAATTTTAATGATGTTTTTTCTTTCTTTTTCAGGACAACACCTCTATGTTTATCTAGTGCTGATATTTGAAGCAATGACTATATTTATAGGCTCGTTGTCTATGCTATGCTTGGTACCCATTTTTTGGGTGGCTAAAACTACATTGGTTTGTATTAATTGTGATTTTTTTTGGAATTGGTGTTTTTGGAGTGTAATTTGTACTTTTTGGGTAAGTGCACCAAGTTACTGACCTCAAAAAAGTGGCCACATGAAAAAAACATAAGATTTTACAAAACACATGAGGATTATTTGAAATTCGAAACATTTAGGCTTGGTAAAACCAATCCTAAAAAAATAATTAAAAAAGTCTAAAATTTCTTCATAACCCATGTGGGTTATGAAGAACTAAAAAAAGTTCTTCATAACCCCCATGGGTTATGGAGAACTAAATGTTTTTTTAAAAACTTACTAAAAAATAACAAATTATCATCATTTTGTTATAATCTAAAGTGATAACACTAAAATAACTTTAAGAATGATCCAAAATATAAGTGAAATCAATAATCTAAAATCAAATGTGACAAAAAAAATATGAAAACCTGTCTGATATCATTGCAGAGAGACATGGGAAACAACAGTGGGCCCTTGGAACAAGTTGCAATGCAATTTTTTAGCCATTGGGAATAATATATTTAGCTCAATGGAACATGTATGAGCTAGTGTTCCATTGAGCTAAAAAGGTTAATGTTCATATTTTCTTATAACATGTGCAGGTTCTATAGAGCTAAAAATTATGCAAGCTTTTAGTTCTACATAACCTACACATGGGTTATGTAGAACTAGTATGTGTGTGTGTGTGTGTGTGTGTGTGTAGGTTAAGTTTACAAGCATACGTTTTTATTTCTTCATAACCCATGCAGGTTATGTAGAACTTGGAATGATACTTTTTGTTTTGCATAGCCCATGTGGGCTATTTAGCACATAGGAACCCATACACATTATTACTTGGTAAGAGGCTTGGAAAATGATCCTAAGGCTTGCAAGCTCATTTTTCTTCTATTTTTATCCCTTTATCTTCTAAGATGATTTCTTAACTCATCAGGTTTACAAATGATCAAGTGGGCATCTCTAAAATTACCAGCATAACCTCACATGTCTTCTCATCTTTCTAACCATATATTTTTTCTATTTTTTGAGGACATTAGCATAGTAAACTTTAATTATCTTTACCAATGTCTTGACAGTCCTCAGAGACATGTCTACCATGTTTTTAATAACTCTTGATCTACTTAACTGAATCCAAAAAATATATATTACTGTTCTAAACTTGATTCTATACACTTACAAAAATGTTTACATTTTTAATTATTTTGATGCAAGTTATGGCTAGCGCACCATCAGGTACTAGATTTTTAGGATGCGACCATTGCAAAAAATCATAAAAAAACACTCAACAGAAAATTATAAAAAATACACAACTTCTAGGTCTCACTCTCACCTATAATCTTACCAAAGGGTTTTGGGAAATACTAAATCTAACTATATCTTTTTTGAAAAGCAGAGAAAAAACTATGTTATGTTTTTCTGAAAAAAACCAGGAATAATTTTTTGTGCGCGAAGAATTTGACCCTCTTAATCATATCCATTTTTTAAACAATTTAGTAGTTTAGAAAATAGATTCAGAGTACTACAATTCTTATTCTTTACACATCTTCTAATTTTGAGTACATGACCCTCAAATTTTAGGTTTACATGATTTCACAAAGAAAGTGGCCACTTATACCCCCCTTTTTGTTCACCATCTTGGTGCACTTACCCTTTTAATCATTTGTTTCTTAACAAGTCAATCTATTTATGAGTACTTTTAATTGTGTTTTAATGAGTCAATCTACATTAGGTAGTGATAGCCCATGCAATCACCTCCCTTATTTTCTATTTTCTTTTCTTTTCATAGGTTACGACAACTAGGATGGCACTTACTTTACTGCTTTCTTATATTATATTCACCAAACCACTCATTGAGAAACATGCAACAAGATTGTTGTTGATAGGCATGGGGATAGCACTAAAAATGTTGCCAAGTCCTATGGTTAAAACTGACCAAACACAAAGGTCTCTAGAGGAGATAGAGTTAAGAGAAGAAAATAAGTCATTGGTTTCTCATCAACTTGATGATCATAATTTGTCATTAGTATACAGGAAAATAGTTTCTGGACTATTAGTAACATGATCACCAAGTGACAACATACAAACAAGTGCAATGGTCACCAAAATAGTTAAGTGCAAAAGTCACCAAAATAGACAAGCACAGTGAACACTGAAAATAAACTATCACCGACAGACAATTTACAAGAGTAAACCAAGAGCACAGTTCAAAGACAGATCACCAAGGATAGACTACAGATGAGACTGGGCACCAGTCTATCGAGGGACATATTTATCTCCGAGAAAAGTGGATCTGAGACTACACATCAGCTAAAGCACTTTAATTTTAAATTAGCTTTTTGCTTAGCTATAAAACCATTTCTTTAGGATCAAGTAAAGCATATGTAAGAGTTTTAAGCAGTCTAACTGATTGTAAACATGCAAACTAGGAGATCAAGGTTAAGTTGTAAATCTTTGATCATAAATTTTTTACTATAAAGTGTGAAACCTAATTAGGTCAAAACCTTTGTATATATAGATGTATAATCAATTAAGAAGATGGTGATTGTAGTCGCACAAGGACATCTATGGATCAGATAGAGAGTTTCATGTAGAAGGACACAAAATAAAGAATTTGGTTATGAAGAACTAAGATTCAAGGCTACCGAGCATAACATAGGTATTATCCATCACTATAGGTGATACATACATTATGTGAACTTAAAGGATCTGTAATCAGGAATTAAAGATTGCATACCATCAAGTCATAAGTATTTTTTACTACTCTCTAACAATTGTAGCAAATAGAAGAAATCCTTTAAGAAGGTGGACATAACACTCTTACTGTAAATCTCTTAACTAAGTGCACACTTAACAGTGTTGTTAAAATCTCTTAACCGAGTAGACCTAATAAGTATAAAATTTTAGTCCTAACAGGGTAAGATCATCAGAAGTGATCACATTTGTAGCCTTAACTGGCACCTTCCATTCTTTAGATAGTGAAGCTTTGTGGGTTTCATCCCCACCATAGTTTTTACCTTCTAATAGGGGTTTTCTACATTACCAATTCTTGTGTCATGTGTAACTAAGTTTCATGAATGTTTCTATGAATTTTTACATGCAATTACATTTATGTTTTGATATTACATGCATAAGGTAGAAAAGAAATATGGTCGGTAATGCAAGTAAAGATTACTTAAGGATAATTGATAAAAACTTTTCAGGGTACTGATTCACCCCTCTCCTCTCAGTACACACCCTTCCATTATTCCAATGATTAGTATCAGAGCTAGATCTCTTATTTGGAAAAGTTTAAATCACTTGAGAGAAAAGATCATACAATGGAAATGTATAGGTTTGATAAGAATATTGAGAATCGAAAGTTGGAGATACAAATTTTCTTTGAGCAATACAAAGAAGCAAGAAACAAGATGAAGGAATTATTGGATGAAATAAAATCCATGGCATCTCGCTTCAATGAGATTGACTATCATGAAGAAGAGATACCTGATTTGTTTGAGTCATCAAGATCTACGTCTAGTAATACATCTGACACATCTGAAGAAAGCATTACAAGCCTAAATGAAATCAATCAACATTAGGCTGAACAAGTGAAGGTAATGCAGATCAGTCAAGAGACACAGATGGTAAGAATGATTAATGTTATGAATAATGCTAGGCAAGCTGAACAAGAAAGAACATTAGCTATTGATGACAGGAGGAAGATCACTGAGAAGTTGCAAGAGAGAAACTAAAATACAGAGACTTACTGAACATCATCATGAGATCACCAATCAAATAGTTCTTAAGAGTCATGAGGCCAACAGAGTGAACATGGAACTCAATGGGAAATTGGCAGCTATTGGTGAACTAAGAGAAGAAAATGAGAAACTGAAGCATGAAGTAAGGATTCAGCAACAACATAATGATATGATCAAGAAAGTTGAAGAAATTACAAAAAGAATGGATGATTTTGTGAACAGTCAAAGGAGAGTCAACAACAATACTGGTCCAGGGTATACCGAGCATGGAGAATCATCAAAACAAGATGATCAAAGAGATGTCTACACAAATCTAGGAGCAAAGAAGCAGTCATGCAATCACTATGGAAAACCAAACCACACATCAAATATTGTAGAAGCAAAGCTAAAGGTATTCCTAAATCCACTTCTACATTCATAGGTAATTGTTATAACTGTAACAAGTATGGACACAAAGCACATGAATGCAGATCTAAGGTGAACAAACCAAAGACAGAGTCCTACATGGAAAAATATTGTTCTAGCTACAAAATACATGGCCACACATCTCATGAATGCAGGGAAAAGAAAAAGCAGGTATGGAAACCAAAAGAACAAGAAAATGCTTATAAACTAAGAAGAGTTGGTAACTCATATGTTTGGGATTATAACACATGGGTAAATTGCATAGCATGTGGTAGATATGGACACATAGATGCAAACTGCATGAGGATATGGATATGAAGATCAAGGAAGTGGACTAACTCTGGAATGGCATGCTTACACTGTCATAAGGTTGGTCACCTAAGCAAGGACTGCAGAGACTGAGTGACAGAGTCAGGTACTTTTGCTAATAGGAACACTATTGAAGATATCAGGAGAATGAGAAATCAAATGTGGAGGAAAGCTTCAAGAAAAGATGATGCTAGACCAAGCACTACAGTCAGTGACACCTCATCCATTGGATCTAGTGATATCACCACGCCCACCTAAGCAAAGCAAGTAAGTACAGAACTACACTCTATAAAGTTGTATTTTACATCAGTTCCAATATTCATTGATAATATGCCAAATTACCATGAATGGAGATGCACTATGGTATTACTTGTTATGATTTTGTGAATCTGATCTCATCGGTCAATACATACCAAGCATCATCGGTATACATATAAAAACAACCAAGTTGTCAATACATACCAAGCATCATTGGTAAACATGTGAAAGACAATCAAGTCTTAGCTACATACCAAGCACCGTCTGTGAACATGTGAAAAGTACAACTAGTTGTCACTAACATAGAGGATGAAGTATTTGGTATGATACCTAAGTGTCTTTGTTGCATCAACCGAATGGTAGCTAAAGCATTAAATGCACCAATTAGGTTATTTTCTATAAATAAGGAAATAAAGAGCTCATTCATTCACCAAGAAAAAAGGAGAAAATAGCATAGTGAAGACAAGCAACCAATAGCGACAAGATTGTAGATCGATTCACAACAAATTCAAAGACTACTCAAACATATTCCTAGCACCTGCAGCAAAGATCAAGTGAGTATCTGGACTCACCGAGCTCACAGCTCATTTATGGAGAAGCCCTAATTTGATGAAAAATGGCAACCGCATCGTGAGTCTCAAAGATTTAGAACTTAAAGGACAAGAAGATCAACCTATGAGGAACCCAACTATAATTTTTTTTCCTGAGGTTTCTTCACAACCCGACGACAAGGGAGTGTTCTCAAGTATACCTCCTAAGTTTTTGCTAGTTGAAGATATCTACGTATACATCCACTGCAAGGTTGCAGAGATCGGAGATCTTGAGGTTGAATAATCTTACTAGAAGCTTTTCCAGGATGGAAACCTTAAAGATGAACACAAGCACATTGAGGTGAAAGGGTTAACCAATGCCCTAATGTTCCCAAAAGAGTTTAAGACCAAGTGGATACACATTGTACTTAACCGAGTACATGACAGAAAAATGTGGCTGGATGAACAAAAACTAATCACAAAGGATGTGATTGACATTGTAATAGGTTATCTAGTAACTAACAAGGATAAAGCCCTAAAGAATTCTTCTCTCCCTAAGATTGAAAAGATAACTAGTGCAGTATGGGATGACAGAGGTTTGAAAGTTAATTCAATCACCGATTCAAAGATGAAGTTTGATGAATGTGTGATTGGGTACAAGGTATTCCAAGCTAGCCAAATGAACAACATAGCATGTGGAGTAGTTGACATTGCTTATAAGATTGTAAAGAAGGGACTTCAACTAGACTTATCTGAGCTACTACTGAAGCAATTGGAAGAGAATATGAGAACAATTAGATCAGCCAGATCTAATTCATGTAAGTTTGATTCCCTCCTTATGTGCATATTCTTCTACTTTCATAATTTCTTCCCATCTATTAGTAATGTCAATTGAGACACAACCCAACCAATAACTGCACAGATTAGTGGACTCATTAATTCCCTTGGGGATAATTTCATATCTGTAATGGATGCATACTTCACCACTTTCAAAGACAGAATGCATAAGAGAATGAGAATACCTACACACCTGGTGGAACAATACAAGGATGACATATGTTTCATAGTGGATACCAACACCACTCTAATCAAACTAGTTGTACTGAGAACAACATGGTTACCACCACTGGACTATGAGATCAACATAGATCAAGCCACAAATGCTATTGAAGCCCTGCTAAATGAAGTTGTGGACAAACCATTGAGTAGATTTGGAACATATGAGGAGGCCAAGTCTAGAATCAAAACTAGCTTAGTAGTGAAGAAGATAGACCAGAAGAAAACAAAGATGGTAAAAAAAATTGAGAAGAAACTCTTGGTAAATGATGAAGAATCGAAACAAGATATTACCGAGGGATGGTCACCCACCGGTGAAGGTAAAGAGATATCTAAATCTGAGTCTACTGAATCAGATGTGCTACTAGCTAAGAAGGAAAAAGGTTACAAATGTAACAATTGCATCAAGAACAAGGAGTAAGACAACAAAATATCCAGACTCACTACCGGTAAAGAAAGGTACAGTAAGGACTTATCAAAAAAGAAAGGATCAAACTGGGCAATCAGCACCGAGACAAAGAAGGAAATATATATAAGGAAAAGAGGACAAGGATGACACTGAACATGATGAGAGAGAACAAGGACTCCAAACTAAAAAAGCTCAAAGTTCCTAATACAGTTGATGAAGTTGCAGAGTCAATCACCAACACCGGGAGCATATCACATCCAAAGATTAGACAATGACTAACCTTGTCTCCCAAAGATCAGAATAAGATATAGAAGAAACCATAATTAAGGCAATGATTGCATACAAGTATGTACCAATACAATTCAAAAAAAATATGCCACAAGAGCTTAATAAAAAAATATCAGAAAGATGGACATATGTCTTGCATACAGAGAAACAGATAAGGGAAAGATCCCTAGTTACACTCATGCCACCCGAGTCAACTATTGAAGAAATTGATTCAGCAATGAAGGAGCATGCAAAGAAGTTTTCAGCAAAGATGAGAGCATACAAAGTACTAGAAGGTAGATTAGAAGACCTTGATAAAGAAAGCAATGAGATTTGGAATGAAATCTTCAATGCCCCCAAGTAGGTACTGGCTCTTACCGAGACACCTCACTATGAAGAGAAGGAGGCCACACAAAGCCCAGAGCATATCTTCATCAATGACATCGAGGATATAAATCCAGTTGATTTACAACAGAGGTAAGTAAGGCCATGGATGATGTACCTAAAATATTACAATCATTAGGGGATACAACAAAAATCACCATAAAATATACAACTAATATTGATTCTGATGATGATCCCGAGAATGATGAAGATGTAAATGATGCCACCAAGCAAGCAAAGGAAAAGGATACAATGGATGTTGCATAGGTAAATGTACCAGGTTACATGCCTTTATCGATACAAGCTATCAATATAATTAATGAATAAAAGGAAAAGACACTTGAGCCTGATGCAAATATACCAGAGGATAAAGGTGATGACCATGGGGAGAAAAAGGATAGAAATGAGGAGAAGAAAGATGCAAGTGAAGAGGATAAACAAAGTGATGCCAAGGACATTGAAGAGGTAAATAAAGTTGCAGATAAAGAAAAGGTTGATGTGGAGATGTCTACTACCGACCAACAGGTTCATACCGAGAAGCATACAAAAGGCACCACACCTCCCACACATTCACCGAAATCAACAGAGCAAGAAAAGGCTCTTGCCATAATTATTCATTCCCTTGCTTCCAGTACTATTTCAATGAAGAAGGAGAAAAGAAAAGCACCGATCACACTTGAAGAAATCATTGACATACCCGACTATGATCTAAGGACACTAGATCCCGCGTCATGGACCAAATATGGAGAACTTTGCATGAGAAAGGCAATACAAGAAAAGACCAAGAAGGAGAACAACAATTCATAAGTCCTGAATAATACAAAAGAAATACTATTCCAGATTGTACCTGACACTCAAATGGATCAAAATGCACCAATACTTTATCAATTAGACGTTCTTACCAAGGCCATTACATCACAAAATGTGGAAGTTGACAAGGTGATTGAAGAACATGCAGAAGAAAAGTGTCAATACAAGCTCACAAAGAAAATAAGCCAAGTAGTGGCAGAAAATAAGGTAAGACTTTTTTGAGCTAGTTACTACATTGGAACCAATACTATCAGAAGTAGTCAACTTAGTTCAAAATTTGTGCTCACTAGAGCATTTCACTACCGAGGATAGTGAAAAGATAGCTACAATAGATGAAGATCTTAAAGCTAGTGCACAAAGTCTTGCAACCGAGGAAAATGCATTCAAAATGCATAATGAGAAGATTGTAGAATCCAAAAGGTTGAGACTTGATCTAAAAAAGGCTGAAATGAAAATTAGAGACGAGGTAACTAAGCTTCAATCTATGTTACTCACAAATCTCACATTGTTGTTGAAACATGTGACTTCGAAAAAGAGATTAATTGCCACCCCGGAAATTTCAGTTACCGAAAGTATATATGACATGCATGCAAGAATGACTTTGGCACACATGACCCTCAAGCACCTCAAGGAGAAATGGGAGAAGTAGATGGAAGACATTCAAAAATCCCATGCCCACATATTTGAGAAGCTATAAGTATTACACATTTTTCATTATTTTCAAAAAAGGGGGAAAAGATGTGTAAAAGGGGGAAAATATATGTATAAGGGGGAAAATGTATATACCTTACAAAGAAGGAAAACATGTCAAAGGCCAAAGAGGAAAATAAACAAAGGAGAATACATGTACATACACTATACTGAGGCATGCACATAGGGGGATTCATTTGACAAGGTAACCACTTGGTGTATATATTGAACACATCAGTTAATTGCACATATCAATTTTTGATACTAATGCCAAACGGGGAGATTGACGATCATAATTTGTCACTAGTATACAAGGAAATAATTTTTGGACTGTCAGTAACATGATCATTGGGTGACAGCATACAGACAAGTGCAATGGTCACCGAAACAGACAAGCATAGTGAACATCAAAATCATACTATCACCGAGAAATAGTTTACAGAGTAAACTGGGAGCACAGCTCAGAGACATCACCAAGCACAGACTATAGAGAAGATAGAGCACCAGTCTACTGAGAGACAGTTTTATGTCCGAGAAAAGTGGATCTGAGACTATACATCAGCTAAAGCACTTTAGTTTTAAATTATCTTTGTGCTTAGCTATAAAACTATTTCTTGAGGATCAAGTAAAGCATATGTAATAGTTTTAATTAGTCTAACTGGTTGTAAACATGAAAACTAGGAGATCAAGGTTGACTTGTAAAGCTTTGATCATAGAGTTTTCATTGTAAAGCATGAAACCTAATTAGGTCAAAACCTTTGTATCTATATATAGATGTACAATCAATCAAGAAGATGATGATTGTAGCCGCACAAGGAGATGTATGGATCAGATAGAGAGTTTCATGTAGAAGGACACAAAAGAAAGAATTTAGTTATGAAGAACTAAGATTCAAGGCTACCGAGTAGAACAAATTTATTATCCATCACCATAGGTGGTACATACATTATGTGAACTTAAAGGATCTGTAATCACCAATTCAATATTGCATACCATTAGGTCATAAGTATTTTTTACTACTCTCTAACAATTGTAGCAAATAGAAGAAATATTTTAAGAAGGTGGACTTAATAGTCTTATTGTAAATCTCTTAACCGAGTGCACACTTAACAGTGTTGTTAAAATCTCTTAACCAAGTAGACCTAACAAGTCTAAAATGTTACTCCTAACAGGGTAAGATAATTAGAAGTGATTACACTTGTAGCCTTAACTGACACCTTCCATTCAGCAGATAATGAAGCTTTGTGGGTTTCATCCCCACCATAATTTTTACCTTCTAAAAGAGGTTTTCTGTGTTACCAATTCTTGTTTCATGTGTAACTAATTTTCATGAATGTTTCCATGAATTTTTTCATGCAATTACATTTATGTTTGGATATTACATGCATAAGGTAGAAAAGCAATATGGTCGGTAATACAAGTAAAGATTGCCTAAGGATAATTGATAAAAAGTTATAAGGGTACTGATTCACCCCTCCCCTCTCAATAGACACCCTTTCATTATTCCAACACAGTTAACCTAATTGTAATTGTCTTGCAACAAGGAATTGTTTCCAAATTGAAATCTAGTACAAGCATTTTTTTGTGATTTGTTTTGTCAACATTATTTTTCATGTAAAAATTTTTATGCCCATAATGCGAAGTATTTAATTTATTTATTTTTGTCAAGAATTGTTAGAAATATCTACACCCTATTTCCATTCTAGTTGGAAATTACTAATTGGTAAATGAAGTTGGAAAATAAATTTTTCTTTAAAGTGATGTCATATTATTTCAAATGTTCTGAGAATTATAAAACAAGAACTGCATAAGTGCAACTTGAAGTAGGTAGAGGCAATATAGAAAACATGGGAGACCAATAGAAAAACAAAGGAAACCAATGTGCTATGGTACAACACAGAACACTTTTTATTGCTTACTACAGACACATTACATTCACCTCTATAAATAGAGGGATATGGAAACTTTGAGAACCAATGTGCAGAAATATTGGAACTGTCTATAATGGCGGTGAAGTAGTTAGAGGCGTGATACATAGGATGAAGTCTCTAGATAGAGCAGTTAATGTGGTCGGTAGAATCAGTTGGTAGAAATTAATATCTACCAACAATCCCCTCTAAATTCTACCATTAGTTACATCAATATTTTCAATTTTCACTTTTCAATTTTTCTCTTAAATATTCAAATTATTCTTGTGGTAAGGCCTTTGTGAATATATATGCAAGTTGCTCTTTGGATCTCCAATGTTGTAGAATGATCTCTCCATTGTTTACCAACTCTCGAATGAAGTGATACCTAGTGTCAATGTGCTTTGTCCTCTTGTGAAAAACATGATTCTTTGATAGTGAAATGGTGGACTTGTTATTGTAACCACCTAAAATTGGTCTGTCACAACTATGGACCTTATTTTCCCTAAGTGTGATCATGCCCTCGATTTATGTCCAAGCGACCCTGTTACTTTTTGGCATAATTCTTCGAATCGATTTAATGTCCTAGGTGATTTTTATCACTGATTTATATTATCTACTATAGCCATACCATTCAATTCAATATCGACCAATCAGATCAAATCAAAATTCAAACATGGCTATAGTATTTAATATAAAGGAATTAAATAAATCTCTAAATCAAAGAAATCATTTGCATTCCACCCCATTCCCCTAGCCTATTAATTTTATTAAAATGGCTATAGTCCCTTAATTATTAAAAAGCAATTTAATTGTTTTAATAATTAAATCCTATATTTCTAAATGAATTAAATAAGTTT
>MU224607.1:1400220-1411460 GCA_018584345.1 Thuja plicata | reverse complement strand
ATATATATATATATGAGGTTAATTCCAAAACTAGGGTTTGACTAAGGCAAACCCCTTCCCTCAACAAAAAAACCCCTTTTTCTTGTAGGAACAAGTTTGGAACAGTAAATCAGGATGGAGATTCGGATACCCTTTTCGGAAAACTTCCGAGATCCGAAAATAGAATTTCAGTCTGAGACCATTTAGGTCGATTGTGACCTGGGGTGCAATTGGAAATTCTAGCAAATGGTGACATTGACTTGAGGGTGCAAATCGGAACGGTCTCAGAATAGAAATAGATTTCTGGGTTTTGTCTGTCTTTGCGTTTCTATTCTAGACCTCGTCTCAGATTTTCTAGAAACTCAACACAGGCTTTAGAAAATAGCATTCTTTGTTTTGCAATATTTCAAGGTTAGTGCATTTCTCCTATTCAATTCAATTAAGGTTTTCAATCTATCTAAATATATTATACATTCAAATTAATCAAATTAATCAAATCCGGGTACTTAAGATCTTCCTTCCTTATTCTTGTTTCTAAATGATTGATTCATTTATGCATTGATCCTTTCTTTTGGGTTAATCAAGGATCTTTCATTTGCCTATTCAACGATAAAAGGAGAGCATCCTATTTACCCCCATCATAAAAATAAACAACAAACATATTCAAATGTAAGGGATTTTATGTTAATGAACACACCACCAAACCTAATTCATTCATTTTATCCTTTACAATTCTAAACCTTTTCAATACATCCTTTACATATTTACTTTGACAAATGAAAATGCCCTTATCATTTTGAGTTACTTCAATGCTAAGAAAATATTTCATCATTCCCAAATCTGTCATTTCAGATTCCTTCTTCATTGCTGATTTAAACATGTCAATAGAAAGATTACCTGTAAAAATCAAATCATCAACATACAAACAAACAATCAAGATCTGACCTTGTTCATTGGTCTTTGTGTATAATGTGCATATGAAATACAACCAAATACTCTAAAATGAGAAACACAATGATGCTTACCACTCCATGCTTGTTGTGGAATCATGTCCCTTACGATCTTTGTTGGACTCCTGTTTAAGATATAAACTGCACAAGATATTACTTTAGCCAAATACTCATTAGGTAGATTCTTACCTTTCAACATACTCCTTGCCATCTCCATTAGTGTTCAATTCTTTCTTTCTGCAACACCATTTTGCTGAGGTGTGTAACTTGTAGTGAACTGCTTCTTTATTCCATGATACCTGCAATAATCCAAAAACTCTTCTGACTTGTATTCTCTTCCTCTATCCGATCTCAAAATCTTAATGGATAGACCACTTTGTTTTTCGACCAAAGCTCTAAACTCCTTGAACTTTCCAAATGTTTCAGATTTATATTTGAGAAAGTAAACCCATATCTTTCTACTATAATCATCAATGAATGTTAGAAAATAATTGCTCCCCCCTAATGATAGTGTTTGCATTGGACCACATAAATCAGTATGCACAATTTCTAATGGTGAGAAAGCTCTATATGACATATCCTTTGGAAAACTTTCTCTATGGTGCTTAGCCAAAATACAACTTTCACATGAACTCAATGGTGCTTCAATGGGAGGTAAACCTCTTACAATTTTCTTCCTTTGAAACAAACATAATCCTTTGAAGTTTAGATGACCATACCTCAAGTGCCATTTCCATGCTTGATCTTGACTTGATGCCTTGAAACTTGCTCCAATATCCACCATTATTTCACCTTTCATGCTAAGTGGGAACATTCTATTGTTCGTCATTTCAACCTTTGCAATCACCATGTTACTAGGAGAAATATCAAATATAGTGAAAACATTCTTCTGAAAAACAACTCTATAATAGTTTTGACTAAGTTGTCCCACACTTATAAGATTATGCATCAAATCAGGTACAAAATAAACATCAAGAATAGTTTTCTTTCCGATCTTTGTTATTACATTAATTGCACCTTTCCCCATGACTTCAATAATGTTATCATTACCCAATTTAATTTTTGATTTAACCGAAGTATCTAAATTCTCAAACAATTCTTTATTTCCTGACATGTGATTATTACAACCACTATCAAGAAACCAAATGTTACTTGAACTCTCTTGAGCTACATGACATGTAATAAACAATGTCTCGGAACTACTCTCATAAAAATTTGCATTTTGCTTTCCTATATCTGCTTGTTTCTTTCTACATTCATTTGCAAAATGTTCGAGCTTCTTGCAGCAATAACATTGAACATTTGATTTTTCATACCTTCAAGTGATGTCTGATTGTTATAGTGTCCCCTTGTGTTGAAACTTTGATTTCTTCTTCCTCCTAGATCTGGACTCCTCATTTCTTCTCTTTGGTAATTATTTCTTCCTCTTCCTCTTCTTTTGAGTCCTAGATTTCCTCTTCCTCTACCTCTGCCAAATGTCATATGTGTCTTAAAAGCATTCTCCACAGTTGTGTCATTATTCTTATTCATCCTGGATTCATGTGCAATCAATGATCCAAACAACTCATCTAAAGTCAACTTAGATAGATCTTTAGTTTCTTCAACTATAACCACAACAGTATCAAACTTACTTGGCAAACTCCTTAAGATATTTTCTATGACCTTTTGATTAGATAAATCTTCACCATTTAATCTAATTTGATTAACAATATTCATAACATTAGCTGTAAAATGATCTACTGATTCTGATTCTTTCATTTGTAAATTTTCAAAACTTCTTCTAAGTGCTTGTAATTTGGCTATCTTACCCTTAGATGTACCTTGATATGTGTTTTCCAAAATTTCCCAAGCTTGTTTAGCTGAACTTACATTTCTAATTCTTTGAAAAATTAATTCTTTCATACCTGTTTGTATGAACATCATGGCTTTCCCAACTCTTTCTCTATTTTTCTGATTATCATTTAGAGTAGATTCATCATCAGGTTCTACAAAACCTTTCTCAACTATGTCTGTTAGCCCTTGAGACTTAAATAAAGTTTTCATTTTAATTTCCCAAATATCATAATTTTTACCGGTAAGAAATGGAATTTGGGGCTGCACATAAGATATGTTAGAAGTCATAACTTCACTTAGATTTTTGAATAACTGATTCACCTTGCAACTTAACAATTTGATCTCCTTTGTGTGTCACTTCACATTAATTTCTTTACACACTTTTTTTAGAGCAAATCATAAACTATGCATAAAATATATGTTAACAGTAAATCAATATTCAAACCTTTGCTCATAAATGCTCTCAGAAAATAACAGCTTCTTAAAACTTTTTAACAAACCATAAAACTGATTTTGGATACCTTCCTTTTGGTCTGATCTGCAAATCCTTGACTGATCTGATCTAGCTTCTGGCTGCAACCATTCCTTTAGTTAATTTGCCTCAAACACTAGCAGCATAATGGCTGCTTAGACTCCTTCAACAGCAATCTGGAGCACATTTTAATGCCGGTAGAATCCATGCTCAGTAATCTCAAATGATTTGGGCCTTCAACCTATTGCTCTGATACCACTATGAAGTAGGCAGAGGCAATATAGAAAATAGGGGAGACCAATAGAAAAACAGAGGAAACCCAATGTGCTACGACACAACACAGAACACTTTTTATTGCTTACTGCAGACACATTACATTCACCTCTATAAATAGAGGGATATGGAAACTTCGAGAACCAATGTGCAGAAATATTAGAACTGTCTAGAATGGCGGTGAAGTAGTTAGAGGCATGATAGATAGGATGAAGTCTCTAGATAGAGCCGTTAATGTGGTCGGTAGAATCAGTTTGTAGAAATTAATATCTACAAACACAGCTAGAGTCCTGCCTATTGCTTAAAATAGTTGGATAGTTGGATTAGTGCATGGCAAGTAACAAATAATGAAGCCTTGTCCAAAACTAGAATACATGAACAAAAGTAGACATAAAAAGGAAAGCACCAAACATTGCTATTTTAGTTGCATATATACTTGGTTGAAATGTGGATTGCATGGCAAGCCTGAAATCACTACTACAAAATACATGAACTCTTAACTGTTTAGTGCATTATCTCAAAATATTTGTACAAGCTACAGACAAGGTTAATCGATTATCAGATTGAGTGTCTTCAAATTTTTATAATGGATTATCCTAAAATCACTACTACGAAATACATGAACTCTTAACTGTTTAGTGCATTATCTCAAAAATATTTGTACAAGCAACAGACAAGGTTAATCGATTATCAGATTGAGTGTCTTCAAATTTTTATAATGGATTATCAGAGTGTCTCCATATTTTTAAAGTTTGAATTTTGTTTAAGTAGAATGTTGCACTCAAAGGCTTGAATGATTACAAAATAGTCGATACAAGGGCCACAATCCTGTTGACAGGTAAATGAAAAATTCCTAGTAGTTAAATAGAAAGAGGGCGATACACGTGCAGTTTGGTGATCAAAGGCTCAACACTTTGAAGTTTGAACATATTTACTCTCTCTATTTGTCATTTTGACAGATGCATTTGAGAACTCTGTAAATTCTAGGATCCAAATGATGATATTGGCATGGAATTTGATAGCATATTGATTATATTTCGTGGACAATTTTTTTAAATAAAACTCACTCTTTTTCAAAGAAATGTGCATGTGTACTGATACAGCTCTCCCATTCTTAATTTCACAGAATATATCAGAATTTGCACTTGGAACTTGGAAACAAAGGAACTATGACCATACGTGCTCCTAAAAAGTATCGTCTTGACTCCTACTCCCAATCATGAATTCCAACAAAGCAATGAATTAACAAAGATGCGCTTAATCATAAATGAACACATGAACCTAGCAGGGAGTGAACATTTTGGTAGAATGAATTTTGAAAAGGACTTCAAACTTGTGATAATCAAATTTGGTTTCTTTCAAATCTGCTTTCATGGTCATACTTATTTGTGTGGCTTCCATGAACATGGTACAATAAAATCAAAAAAATATTTCATGCAGTGAAATACAGAATGGCTTCCATGAACATGGTACAGTAAAATCAAAAACATATTTCATGCAGTGAAATACAGAAACTTTCAAATTCATACTGGGACATAACCAGAATCACATATTAAAAAAATCATTATAAATAATTCAAGTAATTAATGAAATAAAACTTACTCCAAAAATCATTATAATCATATGGAAATGATTAACGAAACTACGTCCACAACACATGTTCATATTTATATGAGAAACATGTTTAAACTTCCAGATCTCTACAAATTTGAATAAGTGTGAAAAAAGAAAAAATAATCAGTTATAATGTAGTAATGTACATAAGTATACTTGGAATTGGTCGACTGGTGAAAAATATTATTGGGTTGGGAGAAAAAAGTGAATAACATTAATGCCTTGTTTGTAAATATAGTGTACGTAGTGTAGTATACCCCACAATGAATATGAATACAGAATAATTAGACATTCTAAAAGCTACTCAATATCATAAATCATTTTAAATGAGCTTGGTCTCACAAAATGTACAGAGCAAACATAAATGAATAAGCACATATGCTTTTAAAATAATTTGGTTAAGTGTCTCTCACAAGTACAGAGCAAATAGATAAACAAGAACATATTACTCTAATTACAGAGCTGTCACATATAAATAAGCACACAACTCTAAACCATTTGTAGAGCTGTACACAAATCGCTACAAAAAGTCAAACAAGAGTAGAATGAAATAGTATGTGTATATCACCTTATCATATTGAAGGGTAAGCATCTTTCTCAGATACAGATAGATACATATCAACTTGCAGCTATGTAATTCCCATCATTCCTAGCCTTCATCAATAAATATACAACCTCCAGTAACATAATTTCATTTATCTCCATCTATAAACTTTACCAATATCATATCATTCCAGTACAACATAATCAACAGATTCGACCTCTAGTAACATACTTTTATTCCTCTGCATCTACAGACTTCACCAATATCATATCACTCCAGTACAGCTTCATCTACAGATTGAAACTTAGGATAGAAACATAAACATATTTCCAGCGACACAGAGTCCCTCTATACCCATTCTGAAAAGATATAATTGCTATGGTATCATTGAGAGAAAATATTATTTTGCATGCCTTCAAAATGTATCTCATAACAGTCTTTTCTAAAAAAAATTCTATGTCTACTATGCCTCTCCAGAAACCCAAAAAAGGACTCAATATTATCTACAAAATTACACTCCCAGAAAACCCTTATTCTGATCTACAAATTATACATTCATTGTGTAGGGCCTAAAATTCAAGAAAAAAATAGGGGCAAAGTCACTAGTTTACTCAAAAGAAATTCTAAAAATATGTCTGACATTATGTTCAAATTAGAACTCTGCAACTTCGGAGAGAAAAGCCGCCAAAATTTATTTAAAAAAGTAATAAATAATGAAATTATTATAAATACAGACCTGTATAAGAATAATTTTTCATTTGTTACTTTTCTTTGATCAGATAGTCTAAGATGAATGATTAAGATCTGAAACCCCAAAACAGTGGAAAATAAGGATATAAAGAACTAGTTATCTAACCAAATAAGGCCTTTTTTTAGTTTGGTCGTAGCCTTCTAGGACATCTGTTTCTTTGGTCTTAAACCTTTATTGGTAAATACATTTTTTGATCTTTGTGCTTTTCCTTTTTCCATCTGTTTTGCTACTGAATATCTTTATGTTGTCTACTTAAAGTTGTTACGTTAAGGATGATTTTATGTGCATAATTTTTAAGATTTTTAAATGGCAGATTTTTGTTTAGATAAAGTCGTTTTATTTCAGAATACAAAAATAATGGACTTTATCCTGTATGATTCTCAATATACCTATGGCACATACCTTGAGGTATAGTTTGAGTAACACAAAATGGGTGTTTATTGCATGTTTTAAGAGAGAAAGGGTTTAAGTCACGAGTGGAGTTGGAAGCATTGTCATGTCATCCATGATAATATGAAATCATTGGCAGAATCTTTAAATGGTGCTTGCACTTTCTGTGGTATTGTCTTGTTTTACATTATTTCTGCACTTCCACTGTAATAATGTTTCCATGGTGATCATTATTTGTTTGATGGATTTGTTAGAAATTTTGTGGTCAAGTTCTCCAAAATTTTATTAGTATAGTTATTGCACACCAATCTAGTATGTCAACATGAATGTGATATGATTTGTTATTTCTTAATGTATTTATTTTGTCTGAGGATTTTGTGGAAAACAATCAGGATCCTACAATGTTAAGTATCCAGGCTGAAAGCAGATTAACTTTCCAAACAAACCCAAAATTTCCACCTGTTTGTAAAATTTGTATATATCCTGCAACCAGCATTCCAAGAGACATCATTTATGTGAGGCATTTTGTCAAACAGTTCACATACCTTGTCTATGCTTCCACATTTTACCCCATAATTGCAAGTGGATTAGCTTTTAAGCAATTGAAGATATGGTAAACCATTGTTTGGGACAATTGAATTAAAAATTCAATTACTTGTCCTTATTCACATGAAATGTGAAGAAGTAATTCATGATCATCAAGTTGCTCTGCCCATTAAAAGAGGAGGAAGCAACCAAAGGAGCATGAGCAAAAGTAAAATAAGAAAATTGAAAATTTGATACCCAGATTTCATAATATCTGGAAGCTAAAAATAATACATGCACACTTCAAAATAGTTGATAGGTGAAGAAAAATGATCAGGGTGAGATCCATGGATAATTTAGGGGGAAGATTTTTTTTTCCATCACCATAAAACCCAAAACAACAATATAGTTTACAAATTTCTACAATATACAACTTAGTTTTATAGTAATTGGAAAATACTGAACTATGCCCAGCGATTGGTATGGATATTCTTGTTTAAAAATAATGAAAACAATTATAAGTAATTTGAAAAATACCCAACTATGGGTAGCGATTGGTATGGATATTCTTGTTTAAAAATAATGAAAGCAATTAAAAACACGTGTAAATTATTGGGGCTAGCCAAAGATGGAGAAGTAGCGATTGCATTAAGTTTTTAATTTTCTTAAAAAAATGAGACAAATCAAAGCCAATCGCAAATAATATAAATATTGACATTCCTACAAACGGAAACAAATAGAGGGGGTCGAACCAAAATTAACTATCATACAACAACCCATCCAGGATAACAACGATTCAACAAAGGCCCACTAAATTGATCCACGACAATAAAAGAAATTTACAGAATGCAATAATATATATACCGACATGAATGTAAGTCCGAGGGTTTCAAGACGACGAATAAAGAAAAGTAGCTCCTGAGATTCGATTACCCGATCTGTGCCTCTTACCCGATCTGTGTCTCCTACAGCCCACACTTCCCACTGCAAAAAAAAAGAATTATGTGACTATTCCTCCTTGGCCATGGTGTAATTCAATAAGGGTTACTCATGGAATTGAAGTATGTACAGCCCTTATCCCCTAAACCTGCAATTGCTGCATGTACATAGAACACAAAGCAAAGATTATAATGTCAGGATATGTTCCAGCAAAAATGAGGGGAGAAAATGGAGATTTGCCTTAAGGCTGGGGTCGCATGGAGGGGGGCTTCCTTCAAAATAGAGCTGTGGCCGCTGAGATTTTTTAGGAGTGTTTAAAGTTGAGTGGTCACATGAATTTATATAAAATGTTTGATCTTCAAAATTTCAGCTGCTAAATTTAAGGAAGTTGGAGAGATTTTTAATTTTAAATATATAAAATAAAAAGTGAAAGCTTTCTTTTCCTTCTAAATTTTATTTTTTTGGTGGGAAATAAATGAGAAGATTGTTGACATGTGGCATAAATCTTTCCTAAGCTGGTGGGGCTATTTCCAGCCCCACCCTATTTTCACCCGCTCAAATTTAGAGGTCTAAAAAGTAGGGGCTCCTATTTTGAAGGCAAAGATTCCAAATAATCCTTAAGTCCCCCAAAAATATTCTAATGGGACCTCCCTTTCCTAAAAAATAGAGCCCAAACCTCCCTCATAAGACCCCTACCTAAGTAATATGAAGAAGCTTTTGTTCATGACAAATGTCTTTTGCAAGAGTTTCCTGCTAGCAGCACATGCACAACACACTTAGAAAGAAGAACGTCTCAAAAAAATGCTAGAAATTATGCCTATTTTTCTCCACAGAAATGGGAAAAAACCACCAGGAAAAGTTGAAAAACCCAATCAGAAAATAGTAGTAAATTGTAGAAAATTCCATTTTAATAACAAAAATCACAAAGACCATAGGTTAAGTCCAATTTTATGGGATTTGTGCGGTTTGCGAGGAACGGATTAATGCCGCAAAGTGAGATGAAAACATTAGTCCCCGCCTTTAGAAGGCAGGGACTAATAACAATTTTGATCTAATAGTTTCTGCATTCTTAGGCAGGGATTTCAGCTGCATTGCAACGTTTCGTTATTTATGTACTCTGGAGCACTCCCTAACCACTTGCATGATATTGAAAAGAAAATTAAACTTTCCATAGGGTTTCGTCTAGACTAACCCAATAAGATGCATACACATAGAATATAAGCATTTATAGCTGGAGTTAGATGGAATTGATTTGTGTAGTTGATAGTATTAGAAATACAAGAGGGAAGAAAATAATGCTTAGTTCTATAATCAAGGAATGAAAGTTAGATGAGTAAGACTAAAATCAATCCACCACGATATGAAGTAAGGCTCTTGATAGTTGTATGTGTAGTTCTGAATTAGAACATTCTCCTGTGCATTGCTCCCATGGCTATCTAGCCAATTAAAAGCAACCCTTATAAGGGGAGCTTTCAAAAATAAAATTGTGTTTCCTTCGTATGAATTGCTTTTTATTTGGCCGCATAAATGTTTTTGCAATGCTCTGGATCAACTTATAATGGTAAGGATTTAGCTTACTGATGACAATCTAGGTAGTGTGGGGTGAAGTTTACTATGGATTGCTTTTTTGTTGGCCGCATAGACATTCAATGAATCCTCTCTGAAGATGAAGAGCTTTGCTCCATTATCTCTAGACCTGCTTAGTTTCTTAAGCTTTCCTACGCTTGCCTTGATTGTTGGTTATATAATGCACGTGCTTATACGCCAGAGACATGCTAATACTACTGTGCCTACATCTTATCTGGTTGTGGGTTCATTGCTCGCTTTCCTGAGCAACCAAAGCTTTGTTATGGGAAGGATGGACAGCATCTGGTGCTCCGACTGTTTGGAATTCAACAATCTGAATCTATAATTCCTCATGTCTAACGATTCTGGAAAATACAGCAATGAAGCTGATCGCACCCAACACCTCTCACTTGCTCTGATACCATCCGTTTAAGTTTAAAACACAAAAATAATACACACAAAGAAATATTTTTTTAACACAAATACAAATAATTCGAAAACTACAGATCAGCATCACTTTCTAACAGTTCCACGCAGGGCCAAGATTTTGCTTGGGGAAAGAGATGGTGTCCATTCAGTTGAAGAGCGTCGTTGTAAGTATTATCGAAGAATTCGGTGTGGAGGTAAAAAACCAGTGGTATCCCAAGTACGTTGTAATGATCACGGCTAAAACGGAGAATGGAAGCATGATCATGGCTAAAATAGAGAATTGGCTTCTCGTACGCATGGAAGGTTCAACTGTCATTAGGAATAATTTGTGATATTGCTATCATGATTCAATTGTGTAGTTTTCTAGATCAAATTCATTGATCTATGTTTTATGAGTAGTAGTTCATAAGAGCCCATCTCTCATGAGAATGAATGGAACACTTAGCACTCTTTGCATCTAGGTAATGCTCACAAAGGTGAAGCACTAGGACTTCTAGGGAGGTGACCCATCCTAGTACTACTCCAACTCAAGTACATTTAAATATGAAATTTCCTCCATGGTTAAGTGCACTTGTCACGACCGGTTTTGCGACCTTCTTATTATGCGGATCATTAAGTCGATTTATGCCGACTTGATGAATCGACATGCCTTGGTAATTATGGAACTTGGTAATTGTTTAATTAAATGAGATGGAAATTAGCAATGTGTTGCAAATTTAAAATGATTAGCTAAATTTGGAGATATATTTATCATGTGAATTACTGATGTTAGTTTACTTGTCGAGTGTTTGAGTGATTGTAGGTTGGAGGATAGAGGTGTAGTCGAGGAGAGAGGTCTAGCTCCTTGTGTAGTGTCAGTTTCGGATGACTGAGTGACACACACACACATCACGAATATACATAGATATAGATGCATTGACATTATTAATACTTGCTCATTATTGTGAGGTAGTAGGAAGTAAAATAATGTAATTA
>MU224607.1:1351794-1380032 GCA_018584345.1 Thuja plicata | reverse complement strand
AGTAGCATCATCCTTTGCAAGGTCTTTCAGAGATGGGATTACAACTTCTTGTGTAGCAATTTCAAAGATCTCAAATCCAATGCACTGTAGATGTGTTATCATTTTGTTCTTCCAATCCAGATAGTTCACTCCATCAAACTTAGGGCTCTCTTTTCTGAAGTATGCCATCTGATCTACCTTAAGTTGTTAGGCTTTCTTTCCAAGGCACTAGGCTCTAATACCAATTGTTAGAATACTTCAGGGATAACTAAGAGGGGAGGCGGGTGAATCAGTTATCAGCAACTTTAAATCTTTATCTTATACTTATTAATCCAAATTGATACATAGTAAATGCACATACAGATAACACTTTACACAACACATCAATTTGGTTATGGGGAAACCAAATGGTAAAAACCCCGGTGGGAATTAGTACCCACAAAGAACTATACTATTTATATTGATCCCTGTTAAAAGATCTTCCAACCCTGTTAGGAGTTGTACATTATAATGTAGTATTATAGTGACCTGGTTAAGGGTCGGACCCTGTTAGGAGTCTTTTACAATAACCCTATTAGGGGTGGAGGACTCACTATCCAAGGACTCACTATCCAAGTGGTGAAGGCTACAACCTTCTGGTTATTTGATACACACTGTATCAACAAGATGAACTGTTGTTTGTGACACTACTTGTCTAATCAGTTCCTTTTATGCCCTGATGCTTTAACCTCTTGTAAAGTAATATAATAATCTAATCTATATTCTAAATTCTTCAACATAAACATCTATATTATCAACATATGATAAATATAGCTCTGCTACATCAACACTCTGCTCTGCTTGTCAATCTCTGGCTTTTGCAACACTTCTTATCACAAATGACCTTCTATAAGTACATACACCAAGTATGAGATCATGGGACCTGTAGGGAAACTCTTCCTAACATCCTTGTCGGCTCTACTAAGCACGCAAGCATAATTACAACCGCGCAAGTCAATGCTGAGCAGATGCGTCGCTTCACAAGTCGGCTTCACCAAATTAATCATAACTTTGTAATCTTCTTGAAACACGTCTTGTGCCTCTAGAAAAATATCAACAACACATAACTAATCATGAATATACACATGCATATCTTGAAGATAGGTGCAACTTGATCAACACATTACATACGTCGGCCTTAAACCGTTATTCCTCCAGAACTGTAATCGTCAATAACAGAATTACATATCTTAACTGAATCTTCATATCTAAGTCTGCGTGTATGAACATAGCATAGTAAACATGTCAACAACATGTATCTATCCACACTGGTCTTCATGTCATCCTATTGATAAGTACATACAGAAGTACTACTGTGTATTATATGTTGTCATCAATGACAAACATACAATCAATCAACTGTTCAGAATCAAATCTCCAACAAGGGAGTTATAGGGAAAGAAGGGAGAGGAAGAGATAGATATAACTTATGGTCCGTTTGTTTGCTGGAATTACAGAATGCTGGAATTTACAAATACTGGAATTTGCCAATTTAGGAAGTTTTAAATCTCAAAAATGATTTTTGGAATATGGATGGAATCATTTGGTTCACCCAAAAGATGAGTGATAAGATGCATTTTCTTCATTTGGTTCCATAAATCTGGAATTGGAATACTACCCGAACAAGTTTTTTTAAATTTTTTTTTGACAAGAACATAATTTTTAAAAATAGAACAAGAAAAACTTATTCATGCATATTTCTCATCATCTCCTTAAAAAGAGACATTTATTTATCATTTTGGAGTGAAATATTGAATACATAGAGGAATTAAATGTTATTTAAATGTGATTTTTCTTGACTACACCATGTTAGAGAGGAAAATAAATTATTCCAAAAAATGCGAGGTTAATATGCAAATAGTCATGATATGACCATAAATTTTTCCAATATATCTATACAAAATCATAAACAAGAAAAAAACTCCAAGGTTTTTGCCGACAACCATAGAAAATGAAAAGAGAAGCCAAATTCCTTAGGAAAGTTCCCTCTCTTTTAAGCACATTTATGCATATGGTCCCAACAAACAAGTCTAATTATAACACAAAGAAGACATCATAGAAAGGTAATTTCATCTTTTGCTATTGAAGAACTCTCAGCCCCACCCACCTCTCAAGCCTTACACAACTTGCACTCATTTCCTTCATCACGTATAGATGTAGATGGGGCATCATCATCCCAGCTAAATTATTTGTATCCGTTATTCCCCTGCAATACCAAATCTATATTAATTCTAACTATAAAGATTATAAGTCATTATTTGTAAACATAAAATATATTTGCATTAACAACCTTTTTCTATCTGGGCAACACCAAAACTGACGCCCGGGATTAGTCTTTGTGTGCGAGGTCTTTAATAAGCATGAACTAACACCACATTGAAAATTATGCATTGTCACATCTCCCAAAGCCATCAACTCTATATCAATAATGCACCATCAAAACTACATTTGTTACATGAATATTATAATAAACCCCATGTCTATCTTTTAAGCATAAAAGATAATAAACTTCTTTGTAAATGACTTGTAAAATATTCCTTTTGATGTGATTCTTAAATATAAGACATGCTTATTTCATTAGGTGTTTTATGAGATTCATTATAAGGTTTATAAACTATATATAATTTATGCCCTAGGGCTTTAAACACCTTTGAGTTAAAAATACAAACCTTGCAACGAAGCTTTCTCTATGAGCATGTTATAACATTATTACCTTTTCAAGACAACACATATTTAGTTGAATTAAAAAATAACTTTAGGAGAATGTCATGAGCATGATAGCGACGTACTAAACTGAACTTTATGCCAATGACATATGTTTTTGTCTTTGAAGATTTATTTATGTCAAAGCTGATTTAAAGCCAATTTCGCAATACTAAACACGGATACAAATTATTCATACCAATTCATTCATGTTAGATCTTATGTAATCCAATATTTCATCATCGACCTTAATATTGAATATGATAATATATATATCTGAATATGATAACATATGCATCAGTCATGTATCAAGTCCATGTCTTGTAACTATGTGTAAGGTCAAAGAATTAAGTGCCACTTGAGACAAGTTAGTGTGTGTGTGTGTCATTGAGAACAAGAGAAGAGTAGTGTAAATGTCTCAAGTATCTTTAAAAAAAAATCCGAAGAATTATAAGACAAAATACTTCAAAGTGTCCCAACTATTGATCACCCGGTAATCACTATTAAAGTGGAACTTGGTTGTCCATAAATAACTTATCTTGTTGTTTCATTAATAACATCATAAAAAAAAAGTGATTACAAATATCTTCTAGAGAAATAAATAGTTATTTGATGTCATTAGGACAACTCAATAGGTTCAACAATATATCAATAATGATAAAAAATAATATTATTGGTCAAAAAAATGATAAAATTTAAATCATAGGCCTTGATAATCATTCAAATGGCTATCCTATTATTACTGCATAAAATGTTATGAATATATTATATGAAACAAGAAGGATATACGACCATGGCGAGCAGGAGCGGAGCACGAGAGCTTGGAATGTGGGATTTGCCAAATTCAAGTTTGAATTTGGGCGGGACTGGTTCGAAGGAGGCAGGACCTTCTGAGAACAGTAACCAGGATGATGGGAAGGACAATGAGAACCAAGGGAAGGATCCCAATGCTGGTCTGGCACCTGGGGACCCAGGTGGGAGACCCAGGACTAACGAAACACATAAGTCTTCTAGAAAATGGGCGTCCCTTTTTGGAGTCAAACCCTCAGGTAAATCTTGTTTACCACCGGTTAAGAACATTTCAAGACCTTCTCAAGGTAGCTTTCCAATAGACATCCCACACCAGATTATTGATCATTCTATAGCTAGAATGAATAAATCCTTGGTTGGAATATTTTTAGGGGTTAGACCAAATATTGAAGTGGTAAGGGCCTTTGTATCCCGAAGATGGGGTATGAAAGGGCAAGTTGATGTGGTAGCCATGGAAAAGGGATGTATGTCTTTTTTTTTTCTCTTGTGAGGAAGATAGAATGAATGTCCTATGCAACAGGCCCTAGATGATTGGGAAAAACACTCTTATCCTCTAGAAATGACATCCCAATTTAGTCTTCAAGGAGGAATATGTCAATCAGGTTCCTGTATGGATCAAGCTCCATGGTTTGCCTCTTGAATACTAGTTGGAGGATATATTTGCAGGGATAGCTAACTCATTTGGAGAACTTCTCTCTATAGATAATGTTACTACTTCCAGGAGAAGACTCACTTGTGCAATGATATGTGTAGGCATTACTAAGGATACAGATATGCCAGAGAAAATAAATCTAAACTCTAAATTGGGATCGTGGGAGAAAGCTATTGAATATGAAACAATCCCTTTTGCATGTTTTCACTGCAAGAAAGCTGGACATTGGGCAAAGAAGTGCCCGACAAAAGTCATCCATAAAAATAACAAGAAATGGGTTCCTTTAGGGAGGACTCTCAAAGCTGGAAGAGAGGTAGCTAGGGAAGGCCAACAAAAGAGAAAAAGAGACAAGATAGTAAATCTAACACTATTAATAGTGCTCTAATGGGAAATACTTTGATATCCAAACTTATTGCAGGTATTCTTACAAATAATGAGGATCTTGAGAAAGATGGAAATGAGGGATAGAATTAGGATAGAGAAGAAGCCCAAGTGGAAGAAGGGGAGATTACAGAATCAATAATAGTGGATATAGAAGTGGAAGAAATGGAAGATCCTAATGGGGAGAAAAAGGATAAACAACAGGAAGGAAGCCCAAAGTTTGACACTCAAGAAGTGATTGAAAATTCTAAAGAGCAGAAAAAACAATAGGATATGGTGGTGAGAAAAGAAACCCTTAATCAATCGGAAATGACTCCTAAGGGGGAAAGAAATCATGAAACTAAAATACCTAACTTGGGGGACCCTACTGAGATAAGCCAAATCCTTGCGGGGGAACAGAGTGAAATGGAAGATGAGAAAGAAACTCAAGGAGAGAAAAAAGGAAAGAAGGACAAAGAGGTACCAAGCATAAAGGTAGCAACAAGAATTAGCAGGAATGGAGATGTGGGAGCTATTATATCTTCTCCAGGGAGGCCATCAAACAGAAGGAGAGAAATAAAGAGGCCAAAAAGAACATTGTAGATGGAAGTCGTCAGATTCTGGAGGTAGGATCCTTTGTTAAATCATGAAGATTATATCTTGGAATATTAGGGGGCTGAATAATCCCCATAAGCAGGACATTGTTAGGAATATGATTAGGGATAATAGACCAGATATTTTTTTGATTCAAGAAACAAAAATGCTCAAGGATAAAGTTGAAAAGCTTAGATTTTTTAAGAATGGGATAACTTGTGGGGGTGAATCTAATGGTGCTTTTGGGGGCATTGCTACTATATGGAATGAAGAAATTATAAAAGGGGATATTATATATCAAGGAGATAATGTGGCGTGTATCAGGTTTAGGCATCTAAAAGATAATACCTCCTAGGTTTTGACTAATATTTATGCCCCCAATACTAAAAAAGGTAGAGAAGTATTTTGGCAACAGCTATCTTCTTTGAGAAATTCCTTTAATAATGAAGAATGGATTGTAATGGGAGACTTCAATACCCCATTAAGAGAAAAGGAAAAAATTGGAGGAAGCCAATCTAATCTGGATAACAGGATGGACCTCATGAATTTTGTTGACTGTCATTTTCTCCATGATATCGAATTACATGGAACTGAATATACCTGAACTAATAGAAGAAATGGTAAGGACCTCATTCAAGTAAGGCTGGATAGGGCTCTCATTACTAATGATTGGTTTACTAATTACTACTTCTCTTTATCAGCTCATATTAGGGTGGGATCGGATCACAATCCCATAACCTTTCTGGCTGACCCAATTGATAAGAAAAGAAACATTCCATTCAGATTTGAGAAAATGTGGACTTTGCACCCACAACTTGAATAAAGGATAGAGGAATGGTGGAAAATAAATATTAAGGGGATTTCCATGTTCATCCTAGCTAAAAAACTTAAAAATATCAAGGATAATATCAAAGCTTGGAACAAGAGACTTTTGGCAATATATTTACTACTAAGGCTACTGTCAGTTTAGAGACTAAGGAAATCCAGGACAACATCCAAAAGGATGGTTGTGCTTAGATTTCAAGAGACCAAGAGAATGGGAAGTTGGTCGAGATGCATGACATTATTGCAAAAGAAGAAACTTTTTGGAGACAAAGATCGAGAAATATTTTCTTGAAGGAGGGAGATAAAAATACTAAGTATTTCTTTATGACCACACTAAAACATAGAATGGATAATAGGATTTCTAAGCTCAACATTAGCGAAACTATTTCTAATAATTAGGAGGCAATCAGATTGGAGGCGAAAAACTTCTTTCAAATTTTTTTGCAGAAGGATAGTGAGCTCGACAAGGATGAACAAAGGGAGTTTTTGAAGTGCATTCCAAATATTTTTAATGGAAATCAGAATGCTAGGCTCAATTTTATCCCTTCTAACTCTAAGATTAAAAAGGTTGTCTTTTCTTTTGAGGGAGAAAAATCCCCTGGGCTGGATGGTTTTCCTATGTTCTTCTTCCAATATTTCTGGCATATTATTGAAAAGGAGGTGACCAATGCGGTTTAAGAGAGTTTTGGAACTAAAAAAATTCTGAAGGAGTTGAATAGAACCTTCATAGCCCTTATCCCTAAGAAATAGGGAGCCGATAAGATGGATCAATTTAGACCTATTAGTTTGTGCAACTCTGTTTACAAAATTATTTCTAAGGTGCTAACTACTAGGATTTTGGCAATTCTCCCTTCTTTGATTTCTTGGCAACAAAATGGTTTTGTCCCTGGGAGACAAATCATGGACTCTATCATTACTATCCATGAAAATTTTCATTCTCTTGTGATGTCTAGGAAGGAGGGGCTTCTTCTGAAATTGTATATGTATAAAGCTTATGACAGAGTGGACTAGGAGTTTCTGGTGCAAGTTCTGAAGGCTTTTGGATTTAATCAAAAAAAGTATTGATGTCATTTTCTAGCTTATTTCTTCAGCTACTTTTTCAGTTTTGGTTAATGGGTCTCCTACCTTGTTCTTTAAATATTCAAGGGGATTAAGACAGGGGGATCCCTTGTCCCCTGTTCTATTCATCCTCATGGCTGAATGCATGGGAAGGTATATGGAAAATCAGGTTAGGAAAGGAGACATTAAAGGTTTATATCCATCTTCAGAGAACCAAATTTGCTCTCATCAGCAATTTGTTGATGATTCACTAATTATGGGAGAAGCCTCGGTTAAAAATTATAGCAATATTAAGAAAGCTTTGACTAATTATGGGAAAGCTTCTGGCCAGATTATAAATTGGGGAAAGAGTTCAGTGTATTTCTCAATGTCCCTGACAGAAGAAAGATGAGAATCATAAGGATTTTAGGATGTGATATGGGGACTATGCTTGGTAATTATCTTGGTCTCCGTCTTTGTTTGGACCCTCCTAATACTTTTTGGAGCTCCTTAGTGGACAAATTTAACAGTAAACTTGCGGGATGGAAAAGGATGTTGCTAAGTCAAGTGGGTAAAATCCAGATTCTCAGAGAAACCCTCCAAGGTCTCCCTCTTTATGCTTTGAGCATTTTTAAAATCCCCAAAAAGTTTGGTGAAGCTATTGAAAAAATCCAAAAATAGTTTCTGTGGACTGGGATGGAAAAAAAAAAGGATAGCGCTTATAGCATGGGACAAAGTTTTCTGCCCGATCAAGAAAGGTGGCTTAGGGCTAAGAAGAATTAAGAACCTGAATGAGAATCTCCTTACTAAATTAATATGGAGATATTATAACTCAAAAGGAGAATGGACTCTTATGTGGGATAACAAGTATAATAAGGATAGGCCTAATCTTGATGTCTTTCTGAATGAGGACAGGGAGAGGGTTGGATCCTTCATATGGAAAAATGTCATGAAAAATAAATCAAAAATCAAAAAAAGGAATTAAGTGAAAAGTGGGTAATGGTAGCAAGGTTCTTTTTTGGGAAGATGAATGGCTTCTTCATTCCCCCGTCAAGGAATTCCCTGAATGGTGTATCTTTGAGAATCAGTGTAAAATTATTTTTGGAAGGAAAGTTGAAGACTATTGGGAAAGGGATCACTGGAAATATTTATCTATCATTGATATAAGACTGGGACATCTTAAAAAAATTCTCAACTCAATCAATCTGATTGAGGAAGAGGATAGGATTGTTTGGAAAAATAGTACTGATCGTAACTTAACTGTCTCTTCTCTGTACGATTTGGAGTTTGAAGACCTCATTGAGCCTTTTTGGGTGAAAGTATGGGATAAAAACCTCATTCCTAAAATTAATGTTTTTTTCTGGATAATGATGCAAAATAAAATTCTGACTACTGACAATCTCAGAAAAAGAGGTATGACTATTGTTAACAGGTGCTACCTTTGTAAGCAAGAGGAGGAAAGTGCGGGACATATCTTCATCCACTGCCCCTTTGTCAGAAAGATCTAGGATCTCTTTTTCTAGATCCTTAATATCGAGTGAGTTTTTCCTGATAATCTGGAGAGTCTTTTTTAATCTTGGATCTATCCTATAAAGCATGACACTATTGTTAAGATTTGGAATTTTGTCCTCCCCCATGTTTGCTGGGGGGTCTAGAGAGAAAGAAATGATAGAGTGTTTAGAGATAAGATGAATAGTGAGAAGGAGGTTTTCTTTAAGATTAAGAGAGCCATAAAAGAGAATCTTATGTTACAGGATAAAGTGTTGGAACCTATACAAGAGAATGATATTACCCTGTTCAAATATTGGAAAATCAATGGCAACTCCAAAAAAAAGGATAACAAAGAAAAAAGAGAGGATGCTAGATGGGATTGTCCCCCGAAGGGATGGCAGAAAATCAATTTTGATGGTGCCTCTAAGGGAAACCCAGGGGTGGCAGGATGTGACATCAGAGATGAAAATGGTGTCTGTACAGGTATAAAATCTATCCCCATTTGTAATCAAATGAATCATCTTGTAGAAGCCTGTGCGGCTCTTCAGGGTCTTATTTTAGCTAAAGAAAAAGGTAGCACTAAATTTTGGTTAGAAGGGGATTCTCTCAACATAGTCAAATGTTTAAATAATGACACTTCCACTTCATGGACGATTTATAATATTATTCAAAAAGCCAAAGATATTATGTGCTCTTTTGAAAAATGTATTATTACACATAATTATCGTGAGGCAAACGGCGTTGCTGACTACGTGGCGAATACTACCTATAAGAGAGATGAGGTGGCACAATGGAATGATGGAAATGACATGCCAACTCAAGTGAAATTATTTCTTGAGATGGATCGATTGAGGAGCCGTTAGAAAATTATTATAAATGGTAAGTTGTTTTAAAATCATTAATATGGAGGTGATGTGTCATTATCGCCTTCGAAGGTGTAAGTACCCTATCATGATTGTGAGCTGGATTTGGCACACTTTCTGGGTCTTTTTGGCTTTGCGTAATATTCATTTTGGCATTATCAATAGCCATTAAAAAAATATTTGTTGCAACTAGAGTAAGAAAATGGGCAGAAATAAGAAAAGGGTTGAGCATGTTAACTGCAACAACTGGAAGAAAAAGCACAGAGTATGGAATATCATGAAAGAGGGTGGGTTGGCTATTTTTCTAGAATGACTCCATGGCAAGAATCCTTCTATCACTAGGATATTCATGAAATCATGGAAAGAGGGAAAGATCTTGGTTGACAACTAGTATATGGAGGTAACAAAGGAGATCATTTCTGAAGCTACAGGAATGGGTATGGATGGAATTAAGTTTTATAGAGATAGACTGATCTCAGATAAAGCTTGGGAGACTTTCTTGGAAGATGAGAAGGAAAAGAAAAGACTGGTCAAGATTGATGCTTCCTACCATAATCCGAAGTGCATTTCCAGACCTTGGAGGTATGTCCTTTATGTGATCATCAGCTATATCACTCTTGATGGTAGGTTTACTAGGGCTAATGGGCACCATTTCATGTTATTAAACTATTTTAGGCACAAGGTTAAAGTCAGTTTACCTTATTATCTTCTCAGTTTTTTAGATGTTACCATTTCTAGTTTACAAAAAGACCCAAAGGGGGATCATGCATCCCACCAAGGGCTTATGCTTCTCATATATGAGGTGCTGAAATCTAAGAAAGTGGAAAGGCCTTTGGGGAAGAATATCTTGAAGAAGGAAGAAGAGACTGATGGGGATGAAGATGATAGTATGTATGGGGAAGAAACAAAAAGCGAAGAGGAGTCCAAAGGGTTTAAAACCCCTAAATCTAATAGTAAGGGTGTTTCAAAAACCCAGAAGAAACCCTACTCTGAAGGGTTAGAAATGGAGAAGGATAGTGATGAGGAAATTGGGGAGGGAAGCAGAAAGAAAAAGGGTCAAAAGATAACAAAGAAGAAGATTCAGATTGAGGAGTCAGAAATAGAGACTGATATTGAGGAAGAGAAAAAGGAGGATAAAAAAGGAAATGCAGGGAGGGTAAGGAAAAAGTTAAAATTACCTGTAAGAGTAGCCACTCCAGAAAGAGGAGAATTAATGTTACCTCAGACGAGGAAGATTTAAAGGATATTACAGAGGAGAATAGGGAGGATAAGGAAAAAGGGGAAAATAGAGAGGAGAGAAAATATGAGGTCATTAAAGAAACCAGTTTCAGGGAGAATAATAAAGAGAATAAGAAGGAAGAAGGAAAAATGAAAGATGATAAGAATACTAGAATTGATGAAGATTCTGGGAAAAAGGATTGTGATTTCCACGACAATGTGGACATAGGGGAGCATCAATTCTCTGTAGACAACAAAGATTGCATTGTGGGTTTCACTGGTCTGGTAAGTAATTTAATTGATAATTAGAATATTCTAAAAAAAAAATTGATATTATAAAGTCCGAGATAAATATTATTAATAGTATGGGAATTGGGGAAAAACCGGTGGCTATTTGTCTAAATGAAATGAAAGAAGTGGTAGGGAATTCTGAAGCCAAGGCTGAATTTGTTAATAAAGTGGGGATAATGGAGAGAAGAATCAAAGACATCTAAGACAGGGCTGAGAAAGATAGTAATGTTGAGTAGATCATGAATCTAATTACTAAGGTGGAGAGGTTGGAGGCTACAGTTAGAAAATTCAGGGAACAATGTCTTATTAGTCTCAAAGCTTATTGTGTCCATGCGTAGATTTTGATGGATAAAATGGACAGGGATAACAAGGAGAAGGATAGAAGAGAGATCAAAGAGGGTATTGGCCTGGGATCACGCACTAGAGCTAGCACTAAGAAGAACAATCCTAAGGAGGACAAAGACATTGCAGAGCTCAAGAGTTCGGTCAGCAACATGCAGATTATGATCATTGAAGTAGAGGAACTTGTGCACGGAATGTGGCTATCTTGTTTTCTATCCCTTTGGGTTTTTTTAGTTGTCCCTATAAATTTTGCTCTATCTATGGGACCTCTTTTGGCTCAATTTCTTGTTTTTATGTTTCCTTTCCTTTTTGGGTGCTCGGGCACAGCTGTATTTTCTCTTTGTTGAACATTTGTTTTTAACTCTTTAGGTTTTAGGTCCTTGTAAAACCTGCTGAACTTTATTACTTTGTAAAGGTTTCAGGTCCTTGTAAAACCTGTTTTTACTTAATCAGAACAAGGAGGAATTCATTTTTGAATTTTTAACACATCTCATGAAAACATTTCATTATAATAATAGAAAGCATTATCATTTCTGCCTTGAATGATAAATTTTTTTTTAAACTAAAAGTCTAACTATTCATAACTTGTTTAATTGCTCTGGGTCCAAGAACTAATCATAAGAAAATACTTGTTATAATGGTTTTCACACAAATAATATTACCATTTTAAAGGATTGATCACTGACTAAGCATCAAGAAAACAAATATCATAGTATCCTTGAGTAGAAAACATGATAATCAAGTGAATCGTTAATCAATAAAGACCAAAATCAAAATGCAAGCACAAAATTAGGGTAAGTTCATGTAAGGTAAGTTATTTTTTATACTTTTGTATCAGTAAGCACATAACATAATTAGTACACCAGAATCAAAATGATATTATGCTAAGTTCCTTTGTGTACTTTTGTATCATTAAGAAACTATAAGTTCATGTAAAATAATTTTGTTACTATAGTATACAAAATAACTTAGCATAATATCATCAATAATGCATGAAGAACGTTTATCCAAACTCAAAATGTGACATTACTATTTTCAAAGTAATAATTCAATGTATAGTAAACCAAAGATGAATTTATCATGACATATTCCTTAGACAAATTGTTAAGTATAGAATGTGCCAAGTAAAGTTGTACAAGAAAACTTGAATACTTAGAAAATTCTAAGTATGAATAATGAAAAGACCAAAATTAGATATGATGAAAAGAAATTTATTGGTCATTTTTATCAAATTTGAATATCACCAATATAAAATAGCTAAATCAGAGTATATGCAAGCAACAAGATAATCATTTGTACGAGAACAAAATTTTAATCAAGTACTGCCAGCACTAAAAATCCTATAAAACTATCCAAACATATGTCAAACTATGGCAACATTGATATCAACTGTATGTTGTTGATATTAATGTTGTAGAAATAGAACAATCCAAAAGAAGTCAGTCATGTTCACCAAAAATAGATCAAAATTTAACTAATTCTGGAAATGATTGAATCATCTTAAGAACATATCAATGTCCTAAGAACATATCAAGTCTTCAAACTAAGATATCTTCCCTATATTCACAACTTTTGGCGTATCTGTATCTTCACTATTAAATCCTTTTATAATATCAACTTTTAAAATGAAATAGTTATATCACTATTAAGGTCATCCAAAGACAAAAATAAAATTAACTAGAGTCCTCCAAACTTCATTTGAATATAATCGACTCTCTCCTCTTGATTCATTCTCAAGAACCCTTTGGCTCTTGTAGGTTCAACCAAAAAAGTGTCATATGCCACTAGCATAGTACCTCGACTAAGTTCAAGGATAGATTTTAGGGCATCATACACATTATCTGAATTAGATTGACCTACTTTGATAATTTGAGGCTTAGTGAGGCCCTCATGTAGCTTATTGATGCTTTCACACATCACATCCATGGAACAGGCCATGATGTGCTTCTTCCTCTTTGGCCTCCTTGATGATGATGTTAAACGAATCTGTCTACATCTTGCACTAGATTGATTGGATTGAAATAAATCATCATCCAAATAAGCCATAGTCTCAATAGGTGTAGATATATCCTCATCATCATTGAGATTGAGGGCCTCATCCATAGGGTTCCCTTCTTCTATGTATTGAGACATAGTTGCGGTACCTTCAACTATGTAATTCCCCACATTGAAGGCTAAGTCATTGTAGTATTGGAACGATAACTTCTTATACACTTTGGCATTTCTAAATACTTTTCTCTTCATGTTGGCATAATGAATAAATTACTTATTTGTCTTTCATTACTAACTTAAAAAGATAGATTTTACTTAAATCAAAATATTTTCAAGAGGACGTTGTGTTCAAAAGCTCATCCTAGACCCTCTCATCAGAATCCATGCATTGAGTAGTTTCATTCCATTTAAAACCACTCATATTTCTCATCTCTTTCATAACTCTATAACCTTTCTTCCATGTTTTCAGCTTGTTCTTCAAGTTATCCTTTGAAAAATTTAGGTTTAACTCCTTGTTGGACCTCCTTTTAATGGTGGTCCAAGATTATTTTCTAAAACCCCCTTCACCTTTTATTCCAAGCTAGACTTACTCGTGGAGTAAGTATAGAAACTTGTGTTCCATTTCTCTTGTCTATAAAACCTTCTTTGAAGAAGAAGCTGCATGAATTACTTGAGTCTCATCATCCATGCCTATTAAAAAATAACCATAGAGTATTATAATAAATATGGAGCACATATATAAGACTTTACTTCACTATGAAAACATCCACATAAAAGACTTTACTTCTCTTTAAAATATCCACATAAAAGAGTTTATGAAAACTTCTTAGTTTGATCATCATTTACCTAACAACATTTATAGATCCTTGACACAATCAGAAACCTATTTGTTTGATCAACCAAACAACATCAAACAACATTTCCATGAAAGAATATTTTCATTACATCTTGTTGTCCAGATTAGTACATTAGCAATCACTTTATCTCAAGGCAAAAGGTTTTATATGATTTTTTATTGAAAGTAAACCTTAGAAGTTTATAACTATAATGTTTACATATATTTTAAAATGGAAGGAGTAGGAGGAGCGGGAGGAATCTCAAATTTGAATTAAGGTGGGAAATAGAGTTCGTAGGCATCAGATGTTGCTGCGGGAGATCGTGATGGCAGCCCTCTGCTAGACCAGGAAAAGGAAGACACAACAAACAAGGATGGGGTCCCACGTGACAGACAGAAGGATCCAAGTAAAGAGAAGGTTGGGTCAAAGGGGCATCCCTCTAAAAACTCATAGAGTCTCTACATTATGACAAGGAGGATTCTGCTTGGCACCGTCCTTGGTCAACTTTATTTGGGATCAAACCCACAGGCAAGTCCCTTTTTCCAGTTATAAAAGAACTATCTGATAAGGAAAAGGGAAAGTATGCAATTTCATTACTGGACAAACTGATTGACCACAATATTGCTACTATGTATCTCACTTTGGTGGGCAAACTTTTTGGATCTAAGCCAAATATTGATATAGTCAGATCTTTTTCCAAGATAAAATGGAACCTAAAGGGCCAGGTTGAAATTAAAGCCATGGAAAAGGGTTTTTTATCCTTTGATTTTTCTTGCCAAGAAGACTATGCCAAGATCCTTTGTGCTGGGGCATGGGCTATTGGTAAATCATCTTTGGCTTTATAGAAGTGGTCCCCTAATCTAGACCTTAATGATTATTTTTATATCCAAGCTGTGGTTTGGGTTAGGATCCCTACGCTCCCTCTAGAGTTTTGGCTCGAAGATGTCTTTGCTGGAATAGCAAGATCCATTGGAGAGCTTCTTTTGATTGACCCAGTGAAAGTGGAAAGAAGGTGCCTTACCTATGCAAGAGTTTGTATAGGGGTGGAAGAGGGGAAAGATATGCCAGAGGTCATAGAGATTTACTCTAAGTTAGGAAAAATATTACAAAAATTGGAATATGAAAGTGTGATTTTTTCTTTCTTTCTTTCATTGCAAGAAGGTAGGGCATATGGCCAGGAAATGCCCATTTCTAGCTAAGGAAAAGCTAATAAAGCCCAAAAGTTAGGGGAAAATTTAAGGACCAATTTCCTGAAGCCTCAAACTTAGAGAACCCCCAAAATGTTTCTCAAGTTATGAGGAAAAAGGACCTATCATCTAATCTCCCTATTTTGAGGAAACAGGGGGAAGCACAATCACCCACCAATGCTCATATGCAGGAACCCGTATAGTGCTCTTCCATTTTCACAAACTGTTTGGATTTGTTTCCATTTGAGGTAGCAGAACCTATATCGGAAGGAACCATTTTTAAAACCTTGGATGATCTGGGCTATGAAGAAGGGTCCCCATCATCCCTCTCTTCATTGGCCCCGAGATCCCCTGAACCTTCCTAGGAGATTGGGGTTTTCTTGCTAGCACATAACATTCTGGCGGGTGGGAACACACATGTGTCACCTATTCCTGAGATAGATCGTCAGGAGTAGGTATTCAAAATGGAAGCACTGATAAATTTGGTTTCTCTTAGGAAGTTTACAAGAATGGAAGAACTCTTCGCTAAACACAAGGAAGGGAAGGAGGGTGAACGGACAACAGTTAGGAAAAAAAGAGTAGCAGAGACCCTTCCCCAATTTCCCCAACAGCAAGTAGGAGCAAGAACAAATTTGATCAGGGTGTTAAAATGAAAACTCCAGGGCAGAAAAATCAAGCCATATCTAGAAAGAAGAAGCCTGTAAGAACATAGAAGATGGAACCCAAAAGACCATCCAGGTAGGCTGTACCTCTAGTTATAAATGAAGATAATATCATGCAATATTCATTGTCTTAATGGGCCACATAATCAGGATGTAATTTATAATATGATAAGGGATCATAGACTGATGTCATTCTAATCCAGGAAACTAAGATGAAAAAGGATAAACTGGAAGGCATTAATTTTTGCAAGTCAATGGATAGGGTTGCTATGAGTTCGGAAGGTGCCTCTAGAGGTTTGATGACTCTATGGAACTCTTCTCTCATGATAGCCGATATTGTCTATGAATAAGGTAATGTGTTGCTTCTAAATCTCACTAATATTGAGAATAATGAAAGTTGGTATATCATGAATATCTATGCTCCTAATTCTAAAAAAGGGTGAAGATCTTACTGGAATAAACTTAGAGGCATTTTTTCCATGTTAGATCTTCTAAAATGTATTATTATGGGGGATTTTAACACCCCTCTTAAAGAAGGGGAGAAACAGGGTGGGATTATCCCTTATCTAGAACGTAGGTAGGATCTCATGGATTTTATCAATGATCAAGCCCTCTTAGATGTGGATCTTCAGGGGGTGAATTTCACCTGGAGAAATAGGACAACTGGAAAAGAGTGTATCCAAGTACGGTTGGATAAAGCTTTGATCACAGTTGATTGGCTAAATTCCCACAAAAGAAAACTTTCCGCTCTGGTGAGGATTGGGTCAGATCATTCCCCCTGTCTCTTATTCTTGACCTGATTATTAAGAAAAGAAATTTCCCCTTTAAATTTGAAAATATGTGGACCACACATCCTAACATAAACAACAATATTTTGGAATGGTGGAATATTGATGTAAGAGGATCTACTATGTTCAGAGTAGCCAAAAAACTTAGAAATGTAAAGATAAATATTAAGCTTTGGAATAAGAAGGAGTTTGGGGACATTTTCTCCTCTAAAGAGAAGGCCACCTCTAACCTTGGTGTTATCCAAGAGGAAATACAGAGAGATAGGTATGATGAGAACAATCTGAATCAAGAAAAACTTATACTTTTAGAGTATCATAATGTGATTGGTAAGGAGGAGATGTACTTGAAGCAGAGATCTAGATCCATATGGTTGAGGAAAGGGGACCAAAATACCTGCTTCTTTTGCTTATCCACCATGAAACATAGGGTGGCCAACAGAATCGGTAGCATTAGAAGGGGGAACCAAATCTTGCAAGATAACAAAGGCATCTCTTTAGCTGCTGTGGATTTCTTTAACACCCTTCTTTCAAAAGATCTTCACCTCTCTGATCAGGAATAGGAGGACCTCTTGAGAAACATCCCCTCTGTCATAATAGATTACCAAAAAAAAGCCTTGAGTGTTATTCCTAATCTTGATGAAGTGGAAAAATCCCTGAATTCTCTCCCTAGTGACAAGGCCCCGGGTCCTGATGGCTTCCCCATGTTTTTCTTCCATAGGTACTGGGAAATTGTTGAAAATTTGATGTGATCAAAGCTATGCAGGAATCATTTGGGTTCAAGAATATTCTTTAAAAACTCAACGAAAATTTTCTGGTTCTTATTCCAAAGGTCTTGGTGGTGGACTCTATGGATCTTTTGAGACCTATTAGCTTATGTAACTTGTTCTATAAGATTATTTCCAAATTCATTACTATCAAAACTCTTTATGTGCTTCCCTATATCATTTCTCACCAACAGTCGGGTTTTGTCCCTAGAAGACAGATTATGGATTCCATTATGGTGGTGCATGAAGTGATCTATTATTTAGAAGTAGGTAAGAGGTAAGGATTCCTCCTAAATCTTGATTTTTCAAAAGCCTATGACCGGGTGGACTAGTCTTTCTTGATGAAAGTTTTGGGAGCTTTTGGCTTTAATAGTAAATTCCACCTTATCTTCCATCAACTCATTTCTTCACCTTCATTTTCAGTCTTGGTTAATGGGTCTCCTTCTTCCTTCTTCAAAGCTTCTTAGGGCCTCAGACAAGGGGATCCCATGTCTCCTATCCTCTTCATCATTTTGGCTAAGTGCTTGGGAAGATCAATTTTTTCTCATAAGAATTCAGGGGAGTTGAAAGGCATTAGACTGTCCTCTGGTAAATCCATTTTCTCTCATCAAAAATTCATTGATGACACTATCTTAGGAGGGGAATCCTCATTAATGAGGCAATATTTGTTAAACACTTACTGGATTCCTATACTAGGGCCACAGGCCAATCTATCAACTAGTGCAAGAGCTCCCTCTTTTTTATAAACATGCCTAAGGCTAGACAAAGGAGAATGGCAGATATCTTAGGGTGTGGTATTCGTTCCCTCCCCTCCACCAACTTGGGTCTCCCTCTTGGAGCTAAACCCATGAAATATTTTTGGAACATAATCATTGATAGATTTAATAGAAAATTGGCAGGGTGGAAGGGAATTACTCTCAGTCAAGCAGGCAAGATTTAGTTGGTCAATTCCACTCTTCAAAACCTTCCCACTTATGCTCTTAGCCTCTTTTCTATCCCGTCTAAAGCGGCAGATGCTATGGAAAAAATCCAAAGAAGATTTCTTTGGTCTGGGGTGGAAGAGCATAAGCATTTGCCTTTGATTGCTTGGGACAAAGTTTGTCTCCCTAAAAGGGATCCAGAGGTCTGGGTATCAGGAGGATCAGGCCTTTTAGTAAGGTGCTTCAAGCCAAACAGATTTGGTGGATTTTCCATGGTAAAGGGGAATGGAGAGATTTCTTCGAGGATAAATACCTTTCCAATGCTTCTTTGAGTTTTTTCTTTGATTGTGATGATATCCTGAAAGGATCATTTATTTGGAATGACCTTCTTAATGCCAAAGATATGGCCAAATCAAAAGCAAAATGGAAAACTAGAAACAGTCACACTATTAGCTTTTCAAATGACAATTGGCTACTGTCTGGGTCCCTGAAAGATAAAGACCACTTTAAATTATGGAAGGAGGAATGAACCTTGAAATTCGGGGACAGGGTTTGTAATTATAGAGTAGGTAATTCTTGGGCGGATCTATCCTCTATTTCCCAGGATTTATCTCCCTTACTCACAGCTCTGAATGTTATCTCTCTTTCCTAGAATCATGATGCTTTGATTTGGGAAGGCTCCCCTAATGGATCTTTCACTGTGGCCTCTTCCTACTCTATACAGTTGCATCAGGAAGCCACTCCTTTCTAGGCTAAAGCTAGGTTACCTAGCCTTATCCCTAAAATTAATGTTTTTTACTAGATTTTTCTTCAAAATCACATTCTCACTGTTGATAACCTCATAAAGTGTCAAATCCCAATCCCTAATAGGAGTGTTTTTTGTCAGAGCTAGGATGAATCTGTGGACCACCTCTTTATCTACTACCCCTTTGTTAGGCCTGTCTGACATTTTCTCCTGTCTCTTTTTGGCTTGAAATGGTGCTTCCCTTCCTCTGTTATGGACCTCTTCTCCCATTGGACCTTTCCCTTTAAGAACATTGTCTTTCACAAAATTTGGTCTTGGGTGCTTCCTCACCTCTGCTGGGGAATTGGAAAGAGTGCAATAACCGCATCTTTAGGGACTGTAGTGCCAATCCCAAAATCATATATGAGAAGATACACCATGATCTTTTGGAAAATTTTGTCTCTTATGGGAATGCTAATCCTTTGTAGGTAAAGATAATTCAGCATATCCCAAGAAGACCATAGATAAAAGACATTACTACACCTGGAGTTGTCCTCCAGAAGGATGGTCTAAAGCTAACTTCGACGGTGTGGCCAAGGGAAACTCGGGCAATGTGGGAAGTGGCAGACTGATTCAAAATTGCTTCAGCCAGGTCATTGATGCGGTCAGCCTTCCATTAGGAACACAAACCAATCACTACATTGAAGCTAATATTGCACTCCAAGTGACTAAATTAGCTCATGACTTGGGAATCAAAAAAATTTGGTTAGAAGGTGATTCATGCAACATAATCATCTGTCTTAACATGCTTCACCCACCGTCGTGGACTATAGCTAATATGATTGAGGAAACCCGTTACCTTTTGAACACCTTTGATATGATTCATATATCCCATGTGTTTAGATAAGGAAACCAAGTTGCTAATTGGTTTTCCAACTTGGCGGTAAGAAGTGATAAGCAGACTGGCTGGCTTTATGGTGGAGACCTCCCACGTTAAGCTTTGGATTTTGTCAATTTTTACTGAATCCACCAGAAGGAGGGATTTATTAACATTAATCATGATTGTTAATGCTTTGAATGGTAATGGCTTTTCCATTAATCAAAATTACAAGATAGGATAGAAAGGCAATAATAAAAAATCACACCCACACACTTACTGGGTTCCCAATTGCATAGGTAAAACTTACCGTTCAAGGAAAAGAAGTAAAACTATCTGGAATAACTTGGAGAGAAAAGGTCTGCTCAGAAGTTCCTTTTTGTCTGTGCTTCTGATCTTCTTTCTTGTGATGGGAGGGGAAAGACATAGAAGGGAGCCTACTAAAGATTGTGAAAATTGGAGGAGGCGTACCAAGGTTTGGAACTACCTTCAAAATGGTGGCATCTCAAACTTGATCGAAAGGATTCATGGTGCGAAGTTGTTTGTGATGAAAATGTTCGTCAAAAGCTTAAATGAAGGCAATATTGAGATTGAGGGAAGAAATTTTATAGTGACTGAGGAGGTAATCTCCGCAGTTACAAGTATCCCTATTTTTGGAAAGGAATTCTATAGAGACCGCAAAATTTCAGATTCAGCAATCAACAACTTTGTTAAAAATTAGGAAGAAAAGAAAGGGCTTACAAAAGTTGGAACCCACTACCTTCCTGAAGGGTTGAAAAGATTTTGGAGGTTTTTTTTAAGAGCCATCATCTATTACATCATGCTGGAAACTAGGTTTGACAGAATTTGAGCCTACCATTTTGTCCTCTTAAATCAATTTTTCCATTAAATGCATGCGTCTATACCCTTTTATTTATATGCTTCTATAAATGATAACAATAATGGGTTTAGAGAGAAGGCCATAGCTAACCCTACCCTGCATGAATGGCTTTTTATTTTAATCTTTGAGTACTTTAAGGCCCAAGCCCTGGGGAAGGAGGTGGCTCAGAAAGATGAGATGGAGGCCTCTAGTTCTGACTACATTCCTTGGGAGATAGAAGATAGTGAAGGTCTGAATTCTGAGGACTATGATGAGTATGAAACTAAAAAGAACAATCAGGGTTCATCTTCTAAGAAGCATAGAGTTAGTCTACAAACCAATAAAAAAGAAAAAAAAATGGTGACACCTGAAAAATAGAACACCATGGTTATTTCTTTTGAGGAGGATTACAATGATAATGAGGAAGGTATGGATACAGATGGCAAGGAGGAAATGTCCAGCGGAAAAGGCAGAAAGAGAAGGCAATCCATGATGGGTAAACACCAAAACAAAAAGGATAAGAATAGGGAAGAGAGTGCCAGTCAGAAATCTCCAGAGGACAATACTCATAGAGTCTCCCCTATTTCGAACCACAATTTGAAGAGGAAGCTCCAGGGTGATTACCATGAGACCAATCAGGCTATTCCCTCTCTTCATTACTCTCAACCCCAAAGTACGGGGAATGATAATAGATAGGATAGTGAGTTCTGATGTTATATGACCAGATAGGAGAAGATAATAGGATGGCATGACTTCAATGTCAAAACTTCCAAAATGGGGATTTCCAAGAAATTATAAACCCCAAGGTCATTGAAGGCGAGGGAGGCTAGATTAAGATGGATGAGCTTATCGACCCATCAATGGTGATTCTTAGTGATAACACCAGGGAATTTGAGATGGACTTGCTCAATAACACTAGGAATAACATGTTAGATAACTACATGATAATTAAATGGATATTCCACAAAGTGGAGGATGTCAAAAAAAGGGTTAAAGGCACTGACAAGGCTAAAACTGATAGCAATGCAGAGGAATGGATGAATATGAGCATCAAAGTTCAAAAAAAGGAGGAAAATATGACAAGGGTAGAAGCTACCCTAAAAAATATAGTGGAAAAAAGCTATAATATCCTGAAAGTGTCCAAAGAGCACACCAATACTATCATCGAGAAGCTGGAGTAAAAATTAGATGGGACGGATGTTGCCAACATGGATGTGGAGATAGAATAGAGCATTGAACAGGGTCACGGAAAGAGAACTAGAGCCAGAACCAAGAAGATAAAGGACAAGGATATGATGATCGATGTCCAAAAGATCAAGGATTTGGCTGCTAACATGGAGTTACTGGAGGCCAAGGTGGCTACCCTGATGGTGGACTTATCGTAAGGGTCCCTAGTCTTTTTTGTTGTCCCTGTGTTATTTTCTTTTTTAAAACCCGTGTTTGTTTTTTCTTTGGCCTTTGTTGGCCTGTTTTGTCTTTTGGTTTTTTTTCATTTAAGATTGGGCGTATTGTTATATTTTCAACTCTATTTCGGGTTTCAGGAACCCTATGAAACCCATTTTACCTAATAAAAAACTATAATGTTTACATTATTTAGCTCAAGGTAAATATTGAGAAATGAAAGAATATATAAGGATATGATTGGTTTGAACAATACAATAAATATGGACATCATATACGTGCTTTCTATAGCAATGAGGAAAGCTTAATCATATACAAAATTTTATCACGGTATGCTGTGAGATGTTAACCATCCGACAAAGTTGTACACTATGTAAAAGAAGTTTTATAATGGAATTAACTGCATAATATCCAATACACAAACTAAAATAATAAGGAAGTACCAAACAATCTCCAGCACACCTAGCACTTATAGGCGATTGATAGGGCGTGAGGATGTTTCATTCTCAAGCATAGACACATACACTATTTTCTCTAAATCTACTCCAACACATATTGTAAACTCCAAATATTTACTTTCAGTATTTATTCTATTAACAACATTACATATGAGAAAACACATAATAGAGATCTTTCCATACATACATAAAAATGTACAACCAAAATTATTTCTGCAATGTGTATATAAATGTGTAACAAAAATATGCAATATATAATCAAATAAAAGTGTGGAAAAATATGAACAACATATAGGTTCTTTATACTATTATGATACAACACTTTCAATGATAAATCACATTGACACATAACACATAGAACACTTCAACAACATTTTAGAAGAAAGATAGGTCCCCTAAAACTATAACTAAGTTTGAGATTTATAGTCTTCCCACATCCTTCTTGCTATTTCATCTTGAAAATTACTCCAATCATCTCTATCATGCTAACTCAACCCATATGTCTCAAGAATTGGTACATTTATCCTGTCACGGTCATCTTCATCTTCAATTTCTACATTGGATGGAATGCCATCCTCTATCGCAATGAAGTTGTGTAGTATGCAACATGCTAAAACAATCTTTATGTGTGTAATGATTTTATAAGAGGTCGCATGCCTCAAGAAAGGAAATTACAGCTTCAAAATCCCAAATGTATGCACTATTGCATTCCTAAGTGAGGACTGTCGGTGGTTAAACAATTCTTATGGAGTGTTTATCAGGTTTTCTCTTGAAAACTCCTTTAGGTGGTAATGTGTACACCAATAAGGAGCAAGAAATCCTGGTACATTTGGATAGCCATCATCAACTAAATAATATATTCCTACATTAAAAAAGTATATTGTTATAACATTGTAACATTTATCGTATGCTTCACTATATAATCATTTTGACAGTAAGATTTGACATACCAGGGGGAACTACTATTGGATCTGATCTCAAGAGAGCCTAAGCTAGAACACATCTATCTGTAACAAGCCCTTCCCAACCAGCAAGGATGTATTGAAACTTATAATCAGAAGAACACACGCCCATAAAATTTTGTGACAGGTTGCCTATTCTATCACGATATTTAGCTTGTATGTCGACATCGATAGTGACTAGTATATAGAATCCATCAATTTCTCCAACACAATTCTATAGTAAGAAAATTTATAATCAAATGAACACGCGGTAATAGGATTAAGACTCAAGCAAAGAAATTTGTACTACTATGAGATTTACCTTGAAGTACGAATCGAAATGGTCTTTCCCACTAATTTATGGAGGAGTGTTTGGACCAAGGGATAAAATATAATCCTCATGGAGCACTAAGGTAGTCGTCAAGACCTTGTGGAAGTATTAGATTAATGTCTCTCCTGAGTGCCCAAATTTATGGGCAATCTTATGTTTCCTCAAATTATGGCCAAGGGTATGGAGGAACATCACTAGTTGTTCTTGTAACGCTATGTGTATTGTATCTCTAATGCTTCCATTTTTTCTTAGAATATTGGCTAGATGAAAGAAGCCTCCTCTACTCATATGAATTTGGTCATGATAATCTATCTCATTGGAATGGATAATACACTTATAAAAATAAATTTTATCTCTTTTGCGCTTATGCCTTTCTCTTATAGCTTTTTGTGTAGACACTGTTATGGCTAGTGCAAGGGCAGAAAGAACAACTCCAAGAACATGAATGAATTTGGTCTTCCTAAATTTGTGTCCTCAAACATTTATATCATTAATAAGATCCATCAATGACCTAAAACCACTCTAGAGATGAAGATTTCAGAGATGAATTATATTGTCATTCATATTATTTCATAAATAAAAAATAAAGTCCAATCTCAAAGCATAGTAATAGAAGAAAGTACCAATATGTATCAATGAAAGAGAGTAGCAAATGAAATGTATCAATGGAAGACATTTACCGAAACATGCACAAGGTCTTAAGAATAGGCAATGTAATATTACTTTTTATTCATTTGCACAAATCAAATTATCTACACAACAAAAGAGAATACTTTGCAACATCAACTTACATATTGGCAATTTAGTGTAGAAATGTTGATAATGGCTAACCCACTCATTGAGAATTTAGCTTTCTTCCATATTTTTTTGAGATATTTAAAGCCTTACAACAAATATAAATTACCATTAGGGACGAAAAAGGGTTTCACTTTCTTACATTTTTCTGACCCACAGGCTCTTTGAATTAGTTTAGTTTGCAAAAATATACATTGCATGATACAAAATTTTGAAATTATAAAATGCAGCCCACTAGTCAGGGAAACACAAAACATTAACATATGGGAATATGCAGTCAAAACATTGTCGAAATGCATAAATCAGAGACATATATCATTCAATTGCATATCATTTCTTTCTTACATTTCCTATCAATCAAGGCATATGATATCACATATCATTTTTTCCAATTATCATATCAATTAAGGCAGACCATAAAGATTGATTTGGACATGTATATTGCATAACATATCATATAAAAAACTCATAAATTCAGATCATGTGTAACAATGATCATAAATTTTGACTTGGACACTCGCCATAAATATGTAATGCATACCACACAGAGTAAACATAGACTACAACTTGTAACGCAAGTGAAACTACTATGAGAGTAACATATGTATGACATAATTCAGGGTGGTAATGTGACTCAATGAATGCTGGTGTAATGTCAAATGTGAGAGCTCATATGTGGGTGGCTGCAAGAAGTTGAGTCCCACTTTTGGGCAAAAAGTGGAAGTGTTTTCCCTGTTTTTCAAATGTTCTATCAATTGATGTCAAAATTTGAGGCACTTAGAGATTGAATCTCAACAAAATCCACTAATAGAAAATGTAGTTCTCAGAGTCTATTTTTCAAATATATAATTTATTTGAATACCCACATGGCAGAAAATATATTTAGTAGGCATGTTTAAAAACCTCTTTTTCAAAATGCCTGTCTCAGGACCATACCCCGCATGTGTATGACCACCCTATTTTGAAGTAAATAAATGATTTTTTCTAAATCCTTTTAGGGGAAGGTACCTGACACATCAAAGATTGGTTATAATATTTTTTCTTTTTTTTTTAATTAAATATATATATTTTTATTAATTTTTAATTGACTATAAAGTACATTTTCAAAACCTCTTATGTACGACCACCATCATTTGATGAATATTTCACTTTTTGGGGAAATTTTTTTTTTTTAAATTTTGAAGAAAATTCTATGTAGATTGGTCTCATATAATTCATTTTTTCAAAAAACTAAAATCAAAAAAGTTATTAAAGTTTTAGTGAACCTTACTATTTTAAGTTTAGGTACCACTTTTGATTAATAAATAATGTAAAAATAGTAAAATTTATCATATCACTATAAAATTTATATTTTTGAAATCTAGACAGTGAGATCTTTAATGGGTTTTAATTTCATCAAAAAATTTGATTAGGAAGACCCTCAAAAAATTACGGCAAGATAGAAATCTGGTGTGCAAATGCCTTAGCCATTATTTTGGAGGTCCAAGCATAGGCTTGGTCCCACCAAACCTATCCCAAACCGAAATCCAATGCAAATAGTGGTTTGGTAAATTCAAAGTTTTAAAAATGGGCACACGTTTAAAAACGTGTACCCATTTCTTAAATGTAATAAATCGGCATATAAAAATGAGTTTCTTAAAAAAAAAATTTAAAAATGGGCACCCTTTTTTTGAATTTTGGATCGGGTGTTCGAGCCTAAGATGGGTGCCCATTTCGAGCGGCAGTTTTCAAGCCCACAAGAGTTCTGCGGAATTGGTACCCAACTTCTTGCACTTACCCATGTTTACCAGACAATCTCAAAATGATGGAATGTTGTGACATCGACATGAATGCAAATCATTTGACAAAATACTTCACAATATACATGTAAAAAGGAGAATGTAATACAAGAAAATTAAATTATACAGACATAAATATAATGTAGCCAAAATGTATGCAAAATAATGCAGTAATGTGAAGCTTGTTATCTTGGAAAGATGAGAAGGACTTCATTTCCCCAACTAAGACACATGCTAGAAACAACTAAGACCAACGAAATACAGATCAATTATATGAAAGTACAAGGAGAAGGAGATAGATTGTACATGGTTTTTAACAAATCATTGTCTTTTCACTCTATGAAATTAAAATAATCTAGGCGAGTTCAAAGTTCATCTAGACAAATCATATCTCATATTGGGTTTTTTATAATGGCTATTCGAATCAAGTATGGAGAAAAAAGTGTCAAAATGTGTAGCGAAACCCTATAAAACTCTCAGAGAGAAATTAAAAAAAAAACTCACATTTTTACAGTTGCCTCCCAAAAATAAATGTGTCCTTTGGATTTGTGAAACCCAAAAAGACTGAGTTTGAGATTTGAGAAAAAATTTGATACTAGTCGTGGGGACTGAGGGTAAAGAAAAACCCTTAGTATGGCCCGAGACTTAAAAGTCCCAAAAATTACTATATATAAAAATCCTGATTTTAATTACTAGGTTACAAAGGGGAGGACAAAGGCCTCTTATTACAATTTTCAGAAGCTTATTTAGTACCCAGGAATATCCAACTGCTGGGTTAATTACATCGAGGCCTCACTGTCTAAAGATATCTATTACAGAGTATGTTGATTCCTTTGTGGTGACTACTATCTCTCAAACCAGTTTCTATGATGTTGTCTACAAATACCAGGCTTTCCTTCCTTCTTCTCTGCTTTAGGCTTAGTATATTAAAGAAGATATTAACCTTAATAATATGAATTTAGAGATTCTACCTGTTGTTTTGGTTGGAGATACCCAATTAAGAGGGATCTTCAAATATCCTTCAAGCCCATTTGTTAGTAACAAATAATCAAACCAGTCATAGAGGTGTCATCTATTTTCGTGCTCTTAAGAGAAACATACTATTAATTCCATAATTACCATCCTCTTTTTGTAGAAACAACACTCTAAATACCTATAATGATAAGGTTAACATTTTGGTATACCTACAAACAAAGAACTAAACTATATTTGTTTATTGAAATTAGATATGCCTCTATCCGAGACAAAAATTCTTCAATTATCATTTGACTCCATAAAGTTAACTAGTCTCGAACTCTCTAATTTATTAATCACGGAATCCTTTTGTACCTTTTAGGAGACATTGACCAATCTCATATAGTCTAGCTACAGTCTTAAGTAACTATATAACTTTTCTTCTCTGAATCAGGTTACAAACTACCCCAGATAGCACCTGAGAAAGGGGGCCTCCATACCGGTACGATCCGGAATTAATACCAATATTTTATAGAAATTTCCTAAAAGATCTGAGGGTTGAAGGAGACTTAGCTAGCTAATGTGAATTAAACATAGGTGAATTCTACATATTTCTTTGAGTACAAAAAGCCAAGCAATGAGAAAATACAACATTATTATATAGTAGCAAAAGAAAACTATTCAGAAGTTAGACACATTTTCTGCCTGTTACATACTTATGTATAATTGTCATACATAAAATAAAATTTTGATCCTGCACTAATAA
>MU224607.1:1308663-1333834 GCA_018584345.1 Thuja plicata | reverse complement strand
AGGAAGCCGGCCTTCTCCAGAGATTCAATCTCGTAGTTCAAGTCCCACAGCTTGGAGGTTGATTCCATGTTTCACTAGGTTGCTGTTAGAGAAGCTTTCAGCAAGGGTGCAAACCTCAGTGACAACACCTATCTCTCCTCATTTTGACATAAGGAGTTCAAGATTTGTAATATAGAAAAATTTTCAAGAGCATTTCAAGAATTCAAGATCAAGTCTTCATTCCAAGAATTCTCCAAGCTTCCAATGAATCTTTGAAGGCAATTGTCTTCATTATAGCTAGCTTCTCTCCCATGATGGAAAACTAGAGGAGTTCTCAATGAAGAAATAAGAGCATTTGTGCATCTACATGCATTCATCTATATGTTCTTCAAGGAAAGAGTCTATCAATCATAACAACATTGAAGACCTTTAAGGAGTATTCGTGGATCTATGCATTTATGAAAGGAATCCTTGAATCTATTTCACATTCCAAGATTCAATGTCAACATACTACTACATTCAAGAAAGAATCTTGAAAGATATCAGGATCTCAATATCAGTTTATGAAGGTATATACAGTTACAAGGTAGATCTAATATGTATATTTACATTTATGAAATTTTATTTCTATTTCCAGGTTAATTCCTCAACTGGGGTTTGAGCAAGGAAAATCCTTTTCAACCCAACATTTTGTTAGGAATAACATTCCACCAACACAACTGAGAGAGGGGGTGAATCATTTGTGAGACAAATTATTAAACATTAAACTTTATAAACCAAAATTTTAATCCAAATGATAACACAGTAAATACAAACACCATAAGACAATCCTTTGTTGTCGAGGAAACCTTGTGAAAGGTAAAACCCCAATAGGATTAGCACCCACAAATAATGTACTAAGAGTATAGTATCCCTGTTAAAATATTTAGCCTTGTTAGGAGCTTATTGATGCATTATAGTACATATTCCTTGTTAGAGGACAGACCCTATTAGGATTCAAGAGTAACAGTAAGCTCATTGCCCATGTACACTACCTAAAGAAGGATAAATCCACCCTCAGGACTCACTGTCTGAAATACAAATGTATAGAGATATACAATCCAATGAACTATCTTTGCTTGATCAGTTCCAATGAAGGAATACAATCAAAATGTCTTCTTTGCATCTAGTAGACACAAGCTCGCAGCTTCCACAATTTCATTTTCACTTCACATACATACACTTTTCAAACAAGAAAAGATCTCTCCTTTATATCCTAATACAATGATCAATTAGGTCAGCCAATTAGAATTTCCCATATACAAATGATTACATAACCCTTTGCTAAGATACACATGGTATCTATAACAAGTAAACATCAATTACAATTCATCAAATATAATCCAAGATCTATAATCCATGCTCACAAATCATAATACATGCTTCATCTACAAAGTCAGCCTCAAATAGGTCACCTCTAGTTCACACGCCATAGCTGACATCACCAATACTCCTATGACTCGTGAAACATAAAAACATTCCTCAACATGTCTTCTTCCATCCCTCAAGCTCGTATAACTAGAATCTGGATGTCACACGCAAGTTATCCTTAAAACACAAAGACTAACTGCGTCACACTTCTCTATCATGGACCACTATCCAATATGCCATATTAACACGTGATCTTAGACATAATATCACAACACATTCTTGTACACATCCCTATCTTCACATGCTCTGAATCATCCATACAGTACCCATAAACTTTTGTCGGTCATCCAAGTAACAATAATAACGATTTTGTTTAGTAATAACGATCATAATTCTGCAAGGTGTAGCTTTTTCAAATCTTCATGCCTGCAATAACCAGGTGCAAAATCACCCAAATGAAAATATTCAGTACCTATGATCACTCCCACTGAAGAGTAGATCCAAGAATTAAGTCTAGAAAATGATATAGCTTTGATAGCTTACTAGACTGATGATTTATTGCATCAATTAATTACTACAAGGAGGGGCTCTCACCCCAGTCATGCTTCTGAGATACTCAAAAGCATCTTTTGGCAAAGGTTTAGTAAATATGTTAGCAATTTGTTCCTTTGTACTTATGTACTTCAATCTGATCTCCTTTCCTGCTACCTTGTCCCTCAAATAATGATACTTTATTGATATATGCTTAGTCTTAGAATGCATTACTTGATTCTTCGACATGTTAACTGTGCTAGTGTTATCACAATGGATAACCATTGGATCTTCAAAAATTATTCCAAGGTCCATCATCTGCTTCATCCAAACAATCTGAGTGTAGTTAATAGCAGTAGCAACATACTCAGATTCAATAGTAGACTAAGCTATACAATTTTGCTTCTTACTTAATCATGAAATAAGCCTTTTTCCAAGGAAAAATGCTCCTCCACTTGTGATAAACATAAATTTTTTCCATTAGTATGCAATGAGAAAACAAGTTGTATAAAATATCAGTTACACTACACCAAAATTCATGTTTTCGGTTCAAACCGAAAATGCTAAGGAAGGAGGAAACCGATGAGAAAACACAGTGCAAACCAAAAGAAAAAACACAGTGCAACCCGAAAAATAGTCAAACTGATTTTAGAGAAAACCGAGCATCAGACACCGAAAGTCACTTACATCCCGAAAAAAGTGGATCTGACTTCCACGATAGATAAAACACTCATATTCTATTTATAGAGTTTTTTTTTGTTTTTAAGACCCTTACTTAAGGGACAAGCAACATTATTGTAATTGTTTTAATCAGTCTAATTGGTTGAAAACATGCAGACTAGGAGATCAAGGTCAAGTTGTAAACCTGTAATCATAGAGTTAGTTTTGTTATTCGTGAAACTTAATTAGGTCAATCTATCTTATAAATAGATGTTGTAATTATTCTTTACTATGAATAAGAGGATGAATATAGCCAATGAGCACATCTATGGATTATACTCAGAGTTTCAGGAAGTAGAACAACAAAAGATGAATCTGGTTATCAAGAACCAAGAATAGAGGCTACCGAGCAACAGAGGTATTAGTAAATCACAATAGGTGATACATTTATACATGTGAATTGTAATGGATCTGTAATCAGCAATAGTTAAATTGCATACACTCGGGTCAATGAGTATTTTTTTCTGCATTCTAACAAGTGTAGCAAATAGAAGAAATCCTTTCAAGGAAGGTGGATTTAACAATCCTATTGTAAATCTCTTAACCGAGTACACACTAAACAATGTTGCTAAAGCTCTTAACAAAGTAGATCTTAACCGGTCTCCACATAATACTCCTAACAGGGTAGATCATCAGAAGTGATCAAATTGTAAGCCTTAACCAGCCCCTTCCAATCTGCAGATAGTGAAGATTTTGTGGGTTCCATCCCCACTGCAGTTTTTACCTTCTAACAAGGGTTTTTTGCGATATCATATCATGTGTTATGAGTCAATTAATTTCATGAATGTTTCTATGAATGTTTACATGTTTGATTAAGTTAAAGAATTGATATTTATTACACAAAGATAGTATAGAATAGATGGTTGGATAAACAATTGATTACATAAAGGTTAAAGGATAAAAGAGATAAAAGTTTTAGAGGTACTGATTCACCCCTCCCCTCTCAATACACACTTCCCATTATTTCTAACAATTGGTATCAGACCTAGAAATCTTATTTGGAAAGCTTAAAGAATTACAAGAAAAGATCATACAATGGAGAAGTACATACTTGACAAAAGTATTGAGAATCAGAAGCTAGAAATTCAGATCTTCTCTGAGCAGTATAAAGAAACAAGAATCAAGATGAGACAATAGTTAGATGAAAGAAAGATTATGGCATCTCGATGTAATGAGACAGATTACCAAGAAGAAGAGATACCAGATCTATTTGAGTCTTTAGGATCTACTACAAGAAAAGCATCAGATACATCAGAAGAAAGAATCACAAGCTTAAATGAAATAAATCAACATTTGGCTAGACAAATGAAATCTCTAAAAATTGGTCAAGAGACACAGATGGTAAGAATGATTGATGTCATAAACAATGCTAGATAAGCTGAGAAATAGAGAACACTAGCTACTGATGATAGAAGGAAGATCACTGAAAAGCTACAAGAGAAAGAGTCTGAAATACAGAGACTTACAGAACATCATCATGAGATTACAAATCAAATTATCCTTATGAGTCAAGAGACAAACAGAATGAATGTTGAACTCATTGAAAGAATAGAAGCTATCGGTGAGCTAAGGGAAGAAAATGAAAAGCTGAAACAAGAACATAGAATTCAATAGCAACATAATGAGATAATCAAAAGAGCTGAAGAAAGAAATAAAAGAATGGATGATTTTCTTGATGGACAAAGGAGAGCAAATGACAACATCGGACTAGGCTATACCGAGAATGGAGAATCACCTAAACAAGCTGATCCAAAGAATGTCTATGAAAATCTAAGACCAAGAAAGCTAACATGCAATCACTATGGAAAGAAAGGCCACACATCAAATGTTTGCAGGAGCCAAATAAAAGGTATTCCTAAATATAAATCTTCATTCATAGGAATTTGTTATAAATGTAACAAGAAAGGACAAAGAATATGAATGTAAGTCTCAGATGAAACAACCAAAGAAGGAAACGTACATGGACAAACACTGTCCTACTTGCAAAATGCATGGGCACACTACTCTTGAATTCTAGAAGAAGAAAAAGCAAGCATGGAAGCCTAAAGGTCAAGAATATTCCTATCAACCGAAAAGAGTCGGTAACCAGTATGTATGGGATTAAAACACTTGGGAAAATTGTACAACATGTGGAAGATTTGGTCACATTGTTGCAAATTATATGAGACAATGGACAAGAAAGCTTGAAGGATGGACTAACCCCAGAATGACATGTTTACACTATCATAAAGTTGGTCATCTCAAGAAAGACTACAGATACCGAATGACAAAGACCAACACCTTTGCCAATGGAAAAACCATCGAAGATATCATGAAGATGAGAAAAAAAATGTGGATGAAAGCTACAAGTAATGATGAAGCTAGACCCAGAAATACAATTGGTGACACCCTATCCAATGGATCTGGTGACATCACCACCCCCACCTAAGAAAAACAAGTATGGAACTGCATTACACCAAGTTATATTTTGCATCAGTTCCAATCATACTAGTTGAAATGCCAAATTAGCATGATTATAGATGCACTATGGTATTACTTATTAAATTTTGTGAAAACTATTTCATCGGTTAATACATACCAAAATGCATCGGTATACATTCAAAGCTGAATTGTGTGCACTTACCAAGAATTGTTGGTTAACATGTGAAAGCTAAAGTTTCTAGTGTAAACTGAGATCCATCGGTAATCATATGAGCTGACAGAGTTGTCTTTGCCATAAAATGAAACCCGTCAGTGAAATTAATAAGTTAGACAACTGCCCTAAAGCATAGCATTGTCACTGAGAAGGAAGTTAGTCTCTCAGCCGACGAATTTGTCTTCACACATCGAGGATTGGTTGATCATTAATGACTCGACTTAGGGAAAAATCTATAAATAGATGACGGAAGGGTTTCATTTCTCACCAGCAACTTGAGCGAAGCGACTAGAGAAAAACTAGAGCTAGAAGCGACAATATTGTAGACCAAATCCAACCTAATTCAAAGCACTCCAAGAAGATCAGTTACAACTATAGAGGTTAAAGTAAGTACCAAGCATAACCGAGAACTTTGTTTATCATTTATGGAAAGCCCTAATTTCAGAAACAATGACCACAACATCAAGAATCACTAAGCTGAAGAGTATTAAGAAGGATAAGGTCAAAATTGTCAAGAAATCTACCTGTGTAGAACCAGATTATAAGATATGCCCAAAGGTTGCATCTCAACTCGATAATGCTGGAGCATTCTCACGAATACTAGCTAGGATTTTTCTCGTTGAAGACGTGTGAGCATACATACACTGCAAGATTGCAGAAATTGGCGGCCTGGAGATTGAAAAAGCTTTCAAGAAGCTATGCAAAGATGATGGAACTATTAAAGATGAGCACAAACATGTTGAAGTGAAAGGGCTCACACATTCCCTATGGTTCTCGAAAGATTTTAAGACTGAGTGGATTCGGTTAGTATTGAGCAGGATCCACAACCATAAGTTATGGCTAGATGAGCCCAAATCAATAACACGAGATGTTATTCTTGTAGTCACTGGTTATCCAATAACCGATAAGGTAAAGGCATTGAAGCACCCACCCAAGGCTGACATTGAGAAGAATACATGAGCTAAGTTTGATGGAGGAGGACTTAAGGTATCCATTATCACAGATGATGAACTGAAATTTGGATCACGTGTCTTAGGATACAATTTCTATTTGGAAAGAAGGATAAACAACATTGCATCTGGAGTAGTGGACACAACCTACAAGATTGTCAAAAAGGGAACTCAGTTGGATCTATCTAAACTTATACTCAAGCAGCTAGAAGAGAACTTAAAGACAATCAGAAATGCAAAATCAAATTCATGTAAGTTTGGCTCACTTATCATGTGCATATTCTTCTACTTCCAAGAATATTTTCCATCAATAGGAAATGTGAAATGGGATACAACAAGACCAATCACCATACAAATTAGCGAGTTGATTAAATCACTATAAGATAATTTTGAGTCAGTATTGGATGAATACTTTTCTGGATTCAAGGAGAGATTGCATAAAAGAGTAAGGATTCCTGAGAAATTAATTGAGAAATTCAAAATTGATATATATTCCATGGTAGACACAGACTTCACATACATCAAGCCTGCTGTACAAGAACAACATGGCTACCTGCACTTGAATATAAAGTAAACATAGATCAACCATCCAATGAAATTGATGCATTAATAAATGAGCCATTAGATAAAATGCAACCCAAGTTTGACACTTATGAAGAAGCCAAAGAAAGAATCAAAACTAGCTTGGTTGTAAAGAAGATAGATAGGAAGAAGGATAAAATGGTCAAGAACTTGAGGAAAAGGCTATCGATTACAGAAGAAGAAACCAAACAAAAAGAGGAAACCAAGGGACAACCATCCGTTGGTGAAGCTGAGAAGGAAAGTGACTCTAAGTCTATAGAGTCAGATACACCATTACCTTCACCAGCTAAGAAGTCTAGAACTACGGCTGCTACAAGGACAAGAAGTCAAACAACTAAGGACACAAGTCCTTCCCCATTGAAGAAAGGTCAAGTAAGGATGTATAAGAGGAAAACCAAAAAATGAAAAGAGGGCCAACAAAAAGAAGAAATTTCATTAGAACTAAGGAGGACATTGAGGACACCGAACATGATGAATCTATTCAAAAGGAAAAGAATAAGATAGCTGAAACAATTGATGAAGTATGTGCCTTAATTATCAAATCAGGTATAGTCAATGATAGGAAGAACAAGAAATGGTTAACATTGGATCCCTTGGATAATAATAAGATTGAGGAGGCAATATTGAAGATGATGTGCATATTCAAATACCTCCCAATACAACTGGAAAAAAATATGCCCAAAGAACTTCAAGATAGGATATCGGCAAGATGGACATTTTCCTTGCACTCTGAGAAAGAAATCAGGGAAAGAGCCCTAGTATTAGTCATGCCTCCCGAATAAAAAATGGAGGAGATCAAAGAAATGATGAAGATTCAATCCAAAAGGTTCTCACTGAAGTTGAGAGCCTACCAAGTGCTTAAAGGACATCTACTTGACCTAGATAGAAAGAGTGAAGCTAAATGGAGAAAAATACTTGATATTCCTAAAAAGGATACAAGTTCCGAGCCAAAAAGAGATCTTACCAAGAATCAAGAGACCAAGGATGATCAAGCTACTCAGAACACCGAACCAATTACCATCATTGATGTAGAATTGGATAAAGAGGAATTGGACACTACAGGAAACAAGAATATGGATGTTGCAGATGAGACATGGTCAGACCCTACTATGGACAACACTGTGGAAAATATAATTATTGACATCACCCATGATCCTGCAGATGAAATTTAGAAAGATGAAGATGTCATTGTTGCCAAGGACCAGACCGACGAATAGGATACTACAATTGATGCTGCACAGGTACACATACTGGGTCAAATGCCACTGTTAATTCATGTAATCAATATTATCTCACAAAAGGAGAAGACCACCAAGCCTGATGCAAGCATACCCCAGGACAAGGGTAATGAAGAGAAAAAAGACACAACTGATGAAAAGGACACAACCAATGAACAAAATGTCATTAATGATGAACAAAAAGATGGAGATATGACCAAGAAAGATGCACAAATAAAAGATGTTGATGAAGTTCAAAAAGAGAAGGATGAGAAAGCAAAGACAGTTGATACCACGCTGAATGACAATAAAGGTGAAGCTATACAAACACCAAAGGTTGACAAGGAGACATCCTCAGACAACCGATAGGCAAATATCGAGCACCAAGAGAAAGGTACAACTCCTCAAAAGCTATCTAGTAGCACATCAAACCAAGCCAAAAAGTTGGCTATGGTTCTACATACAGGTGGAACACAAAAGAAGAAGAAGAAAACAAAGAAGAACAAGTTGGAAGTCACATTAGATGAGATTATTGAAATACTGAAATATGACCCAAAAACATTAGACTTTGAATCTCTCCAAGAGTATGGAGAAATCTGCCAAATGAAAGCTTTGCAAGAAAATTTTAAGAAGAAACACCAAGATTCATTGGTTCTGGAGAACACAAGGGACATATTGAGTTAGATTGTACCCGACATAGGTGTTGATCACAATTCCCCCATTCTAGATCAACTTGTCGTTCTCACCGAAGCAATCACAACGCAAAATATTGATGCAGAAAAGGCAATTGAGGAGCGCGCAGAGCATAAATTTCAATATAAATTGATAGAAAAGATCAGCCATGAAGTGGCAGAGAATAAGGTAAAGCTTTCAGAGTTATCAGATTATTTAGATCCAATCATAACTAAAGTTGTTTCCTTGATACAAAAACTATGCACTTTAGAGAAGTTTACTAAAGATAACAATGACAAGATTGAAAAGATTGAATCTAATCTAACTACAACTGCACAAAGTCTAACCATTGATGGAAATGCAATAAAATTTCATTATGAGAAGATCATATATTTCAAATGGTTAAGAAAGGAAATTTGGGAAGTAGAGTCACAATTCAGAGAGTAGGTTACCGAAATTCGGTCTATACTATTACCGAACCTCACACTTCTGCAAACTCACCTAAGTTCAGCAAGGCAACTTATTGCCACCCCTGAGATGTCTGTAGAAGACAACATCTATGACATGAATGCACGGATTACACTAGAGCACATGGATCTTAAACATCTAAAGGAGAAATGGAAGAAGATGATTGAGGAAATGAAATCCTCACACTCTCATATTTTTGATAAGCTATAGGTATACACCTTTGCCCTTACTATCAAGAAAGGAGGAAAAGTAAATTGATACATGTACAAACATCAATAAAAGGGGAAAAGGAAATACTATGTACAAAAACATAGGATATAGTGAAAAGGAGGAAATAGTATAAAAAGACAAGTGTATAATGTACATACATATACTATACTATACCATCATATGCATAGGGGGAGTCACAAAATGACTAAGGTATATATGAGGTATTCATACTATAAATTTTCATAATATTCTACACATATATGTTTTTGATACTAATGTCAAAGGGGGAGATTGATAAACATAAAGTTTTTCCATTAGTATGCAATGAGAAAACAAGTTGTATAAACTATCAGTTACACTACACCAAAATCCAGGTTTTCAGTTCAAACCGAAAATGCTAAGCAAGGAGGAAATCGATGAGAAAACACAGTACGAACACAATGCAACTTGAAAGACAGTCAAATTGATTTCAGAGAAAACCGATCATCAGACACTGAAAGTCAGTTAAATCCCAGAAAAAGTGGATATGACTTCCACGTCAGATAAAACACTCATATTCTATTTATAGAGTTTTGTTTTGTTTATAAAACTATTACTTAAGGGACAAGAAACATTATTGTAATTGTTTTAATCAGTCTAACTGATTGAAAACATGCAGACTAGGAGATATGGGTCAAGTTGTAAACCTATGATCATAGAGTTAGTTTTGTTATTCGTGAAACTTAATTAGGTCAATCTTATAAATAGATGTTATAATCATTCTTTACTATGAATGAGAGGATGAATATAGCCAACAAGAACATCTATGGATTGGACTGAGAGTTTCAAGAACTAGAACAACAAAAGATGAATCTGGTTATCAAGAACCAAGAACAGAGGCTACCGAGCAATAGAGGTATTAATCAATCACAATAGGTGATACATTTATACATGTGAATTGTAATGGATCTATAATCAACAATAGTTTGATTGCATACACTCATGTCAATGAGTATTTTTTTCTGCATTCTAACAAGTGTAGCAAATAGAAGAAATCCTTTCAAGGAAGGTGGATTTAACAATCCTATTGTAAATCTCTTTACTGAGTGCACACTAAATAGTATTGCTAAAGCTCTTAACAGAGTAGATCTGAACCAGTCTCCACATAATACTCCTAACAAGGTAGATCATCAGAAGTGATCAAATTGTAACCCTTAACTGACCCCTTCCAATCTGCATATAGTGAAGATTTTGTGGGTGCCATCCCCACCGTAGTTTTTACCTTCTAACAGGGGTTTTATGTGATATCATATCATGTGTTATGAGTCAATTACTTTCATGAATGTTTCTATGAATGTTTACATGTTTGATTAAGTTAAATAATTGATATGTCTTACACAAAGATAGAATAGAACATATGGTTGGATAAACAATTGATTACATAAAGGTTAAAGGATAAAAGAGATAAAAGTTTTAGAGGTACTAATTCACCCCTCCCCCACTTCCCATTATTTCCAACAACTTGTACTCTTTATTTCATCCACACTATCAGCCTAATCAACATCAGTATATGCATGTAAGATAAAATCATTGGATTTTTCATACCATAACCCATACTCTATTGTTCCTTTCAAGTATCTAGAAATTATTTTCACAATAGCAAGGTGTACCTCTTTAGGATCTGCTTGATATCTCGCTACAATTCCAATTGCATTTGCAATATCTGGTCTGGTGTGAGTTTGATAATGTAGACCTTCAATCATTGATCTGTATTTTGATTGAAAAAGATTCTGACTCTCATCAGTACTAGTAAGATTATAACCAGTCAACATGGGTTTCCCAACTAGTTTACAATCTTCCATTTCAAATTTCTTCAACATTTCCTTAAGATACTTAGTCTAAGAAATTAAAATTCTATCTTTATTCTAATTTATTTGCAAGCCAAGGAAAATTTTCATTTCACCTATCATAGATATCTCAAATTCATTTTCCATTTCTTTAGAGAACTTCATACTCATTTCATCATTGCCTGCAAAGATAATATCATCTAGAAAAACTTCAATTATCAAAATTCCCTCTTTACTGGCTCTCAAATACAAGTTACTCTTAGCATTCACTTTTTTGAAACCAAGACTCAAGGGATATTTATCCAATCTTGCATGCCATGCTATGGGTGTCTGTTTTAGTCCATATAGTTCTTTCTTTAATTTACAAACCATGTCTTCTTTCTCTTTCAAGGGAAATCCATCAGGTTGCTCAATGTAAACCTCTTCCTCTAGGTCTCCATTCAGAAATGCAGATTTCACATCCATCTGATATACCTTAAAACCTTTATGTGTAGCATAAGAAAGAAATAATCTTACTTCTTCCAACCAAGCAACATGAGAAAATTTTTCTTCAAATTCTATGCCTTCTTATTGCGAGTAACATTTACAAACCAGTCTTGCTTTAATTCTTACCATTGTTCCTTCCTCATCCTTCTTGTTTCTGAAAACCCACTTAGTTCCTATAACATTTTTTTTAGGTATGGGAACCAATTCCCAAGTTTTGTTCTTCTTTATCTGATCCAATTCTTCCTACATAGCTTTAGTCCAAGACTCATCTCTACATGCTTCATCAGTAGTTTTTGGATCTACTTGAGAAATTAAGCAAATTTCATTTCTTAATCTAGACCGTGTCATCATGCCTTTATCAGCATCTCCAATAATTTGATCTCCACAATGATTTTTCTTAACATATCTTGGGGTCTTTTTATTTCAGTAGAATCATTTAGACATACTTCAATTTCAAGAGTTTCCTCTTGACTTTCAGTAACTTCCTTGTTCTCTAAAATTTGATTACAGTCATATATCCTTTCCTGAATTTGAAAATTTTCATCAATCCTCACAGTAGCACTTTTGATCATCTTTCTCAATCTTATATTAAAACATTTATATTCTTTGATCTTAGCAGAATAACCAAGGAAGATCCCTTCATCACTTCTAGCATCAAAATTTCCTATCTCATCATCTCTTTTGATATAACATTTACTACCAAATATTCTGAAATATTTTATAGTAGGAGTATGATTAAACCATAGTTAATAAGGAGTCTTACTTGTACCTTCCCTAATCTGAATTTAATTCAAGGTATAAACAACAGTACCAACAACTTCTCTCTAATGAACATGTGACACATTTCCTTCTAGCATAATAGTTCTAGAAGCATCCAATAGTGTTATGTTTCTTCCCTCTATAATCAAATTATGTTGTGGTGTTCTAGGAGAAGATGTCTGTATGTATATTCCATGATCTTCACAATAGTTGTTAAACATATTTGAAGTAAAATCACTACCTCTATCTAATCTCAAAAATTTTATCTTTAATTTAGACTCATTCTCAACTTTAGCTTTAAAGATTTTAAACTTGTCAAAGGCCTCAAATTTTTCTCTAAGAAATGCAACCCATTGTTGGGATTAATGGGAAGTAGTACTGAGAGGGGAGGGGTGAATCAGTACCTTGAAAACTTTTAACACATTTCACCTTTCTTCATTAGCAATCAATCTTTATTGTATTACCAACCAAATCTGATATTATTTCTTATGCATGTAGTATTAATTCATAAACTTAATTGTATGCAACATTCATGAAAGTAATAGACACATAACACAAGATATGATATCATAGAAAACTCTTGTTAGGAAGTAAAAACTGCGGTGGGGATGGCACCCACAAAACTTCACTATTTGCAAAATGGAAGGGAGCCGGTTAAGGCTTACAATTTTATCACTTCTGATGATCTACCATGTTAGGAGTATTAATGCGGAAACCTATTAGGATCTACTCTATTAAGAGCTTTAGCAACACTGATGTAGTGTGCACTCGGTTAAGATATTTACAATAGGACTGTTAAATCCACCTTCCTTGAAAGGATTTCTTAAGTGTAACCCACTTGTTAGAATGTGTACAATATGTTTGACCTAATTGTATGCAATCTATAATTTCTGATTACAGATCCATTAAATATTACAATATATGAATATCACCTATAGTGATTGATTAATACCTTTTCCTACTTGCCAGTAGCCTTGGTTCTTTTTCTTGTAAACTGATTTGATCTTTGTCTGTGTTGCTGCATGAATTATTTCGTCTGATCCTTAGATGCTCTCATTGGCTACAATAATCATTGAACAACATGTTCATAATTGATTGAGCATCTATTTATACAAGTTCTTTGACCTATTTTAGACTCACGCATTACAATGTTAAGTCTAGATCCAAGGTATACAACTTGACCTTGATCCTTTATTTTGCATGTTTTAAATTAGTTAAACTGATAAAAATGATAATAATTACATTGATTTTCCCTCACATAATGGATTTAAAACAAATAAAGAAGCTAAATATAAAACTTTAGTGATTTATCTGACGTGGAAAGTCAGATCCACTTTTTGCAGGATATAACAGACTGTCGGTTCTTGATTGTCGGTGTGAACTAAAAGTCTATCCGAGTTCCTTCTTTGAACTATTCATCAGGTTCCTTTCATCTGTCGGGTTCCACTCTTTTCTGTTTCATCGAGTTGTACTATTGGTTACGCATCGGGTTCCTTTGTCCTTTTTGTCATCAGGTAACACTAAATAGTGTTGCGTCGGGATTCTATGTACTTGGCAATATCGGTAACCTTGGCGTCGGGTAGTGTTGTGCCCTATCTGTCAGTGTAGTATAAACCGATGGTGTTTATCATGTTTTTCCTTGCATATACTAATGGAAAAATATAATATCTTCAATCTCCCCCTTTGACATTAGTATCAAAAACTGATATGTGCAAAATACTAAAGTGTTTAGTATGTACACCGTGTATATATCCTTGTCATTATATGACTCCCCCTAACTATATGCATCGGTATAGTATAAGTATATGTACATGTATACTTGCCTTTGTACTATACATTCCCCTTTTTTTTCTTTCCTCTTTCTAATGACTGAATGTACATATCATTTCCTCCTTTCATTTCCCCTTTTACTGACTGACTGTACATATCATTTCCCCCTTTTTTTATAATCATGACAAAAATGTACAACTTATAAGTTGTCAAAAATGTGATAAAAATGTGTAACTTATAGAGTGTCAATAATGTGGGAGTGATTGTTCTTGATATCTTTAATCATTTTCTCCCATTTCTCTTTGAGGAGTTCTAGTGCCATGTGCTCTAGTTCAATCCTGGTATGCATATCATAAATGTTGTCTAGGATAGACATCTCTGGGGTGGCAATAAGTGTTCTTGCCTCTGTAATATGTTGTTGCAGTATTGTGAGAGTTGGTAAGAGTTGAGCTTGTAGCTCATTCACCTCATCTCTGAACTTTGTTTCTGCAATCTGAATATCTTGTCTCAGCTTCCTTGCTTGCTTGAGTTGGTCTTGGTGCAATTTGATTGCATCTTCATTGTTTGTGAGACCTTGTGCACTGGCTTGAAGCTTAGCATCAATTTGTGCTATCTTGTCGGTATACTCCTTTGTGAGTTGGTCCAATGTGCATAATTTTTGTATTAAGGCTATTGCTTCTAACATTATGGGGTCTATTGTGCTTACTAGTTCAGATAGCTTTACCTTTTGCAGTGCCACTTCTTGGCTTATCTTCTCTGCTAACTTGAATTCATATTTCTTCTCAAGTCTAGCTTCCATAGCCTTCTCAGCATCTATATTTTGAAATATGATAGCGTTAGTGAGAACCACTAATTGATCAAGCATGGGGGTTGTTTGATCAACATCTATATCAGGTACAATTTGCTGAAGGATTCTTGTTGCAACTTCAAGTACCTTTGCTTCCTTTGTGGCTTTTCTCAGTTTATCTTGCATAGCCTTCCTTTCACAAAGTATAGCATACTTTGTTAACTCAGTAGGATCCAATATTCTAGGATCACATACTGGAATCTCAATTATTTCATCTAGAGTGACTAGATTTTTATTATTTCTCTTCTTTTTCCTTGAGATTTGAGTAGAGGCAGATGTATGAAATACCATTGCTAGTTCATTTGTTTTCTCTGAGGCACTCAGTGAAGGATTTGTAGATGAAACCTCTTGTGCCTTCTTCTTGGGGTTCACCTGTCGGTTAGGTGAAGATGTCTCTTCATCAACCTTGGGTGTTTCAATAAATTTTTCTTTAATTTTCTTTTATTCTTCATCTGCCTTTTCTTCTTCACTCTTTTCCTTCTACTTATCTTCTTCTACTTTTTTTCCTCCTTTATTATGATCAGTAGACTTGTCTTGCTGATCATTGGTAGCAGCCTGTTCTACAGTTGTATCTTTTAATTCATCTATTGTATCCTTTGTTTTTGCATCACCTTTGTCTTCAGGTATGCTTGTATCTACTGTAGTGGATTCTTCATTTCCTTCTAACAGATTGATGGCCTTCATCAATACTGGCATATTGTTCTGTGTTCCCACTTGTGTTGCATCTATAGTTGTGTCTTGTTCATTGGTTTGATCTTGTTGAACAGTGACATCTTCATCTTTTTGAATTTGTTCTGCTGGGTCTAGTACAGTGATGTCAATCATGGAAGTGTCTAGTCATGTCTCATTAGCAACATCCATGTCCTTATTTCCTTGTGTCTCCAATTCTTGTTGCCTTACTTGATCCTTAAGAGATATGGAAATTACATCATCATCCTTCTGTGGATCCTTACTAGAATCGTAGTGAGTGATATCTTGAATGTCAAGATCATCCATGACTTTATCTAAGTCAATGGGCTCGGTATTCTCCAAATTATCCAAAGAAATGTGCTCTAGACTTGCTTTATATTTCTTCTCCTTTGTATGAGGTGTCTCGGTGAGAAGTAATTGATTCTTACAACTTGTTGATTCTACAGGTAGATCTAGAATTTGTCTCCATTTTGCATCTGTCATGCTATCAAGATCTAAGAATTTCCCCTATAGCACCTTGTAGACTCTTATCTTAGCCACAAATTTACTTGAGTGCTTTTTCATCATTTCTTTGATCTTTTCCATTTTGGATTCGGGAGGCATGAGTCTTACAAGTATCCTCTCCCTTGCTTCCTTTTTGAAGTTCAAAGCATAAGACCATCATGATGATATTCTGTCACTCAGTGGTTTGGGTATTTTGTTACCAAACTCAACTGGTACATATTTGAAGTTTACCATAGCCCTTATTATTGCATCTTCTATTTTATTTTTGTCCTCGGGCTCCAACTTTACCCATTGTCTAATTTTCCTATCAGTCATGGTACCTGTTGTGGCAATTGAATCAGCAGTCTCATCAATTATTCTCGGGGTTAATCTTTTCTTTTCTACCTTAGGCTCATCCTGTTTTGAATCTTCAATGTCAGCTTTGGTCCTGATGAGTTTTCTCCTCCTTTTGGTAGGTGTTTGCTTCTCTATTTTCTGCTTCCTCTTATAGGTCCTCACTTGACCTTTCTTGAGAGGTGTAGAATATTTCTTTGCAGTTTGGCTCCTTGTGCTCTGAGCTTTTGTGGTCCTTGGTTTCTTAGGTTGAGGTGGAGGCACATCATACTTAGTGGCCTTAAAATCTGATTCTTGCTCATCTTTCTCTACACCAATGGCACCTTGTTCCTCGATGTCCTCTGTTTTTTCTTTCTCCTCCTCATTAACTGACAACATCTTCTCAAGATTCTTCACCATTTTGTTTTTCTTGTTGACAGTCTTATTGATGACTAGGCCCGTTTCTATCTTAGACTTTGCCTCTTCATATGTTCCAAATCTTGGTTTCTTACTGTCAAGTGGTTCATTCAACAATGCATCAATTGCATTTATTGCTTGATCTATGTTAATCTCATAGTTAAGAGGTGGTAACCAGGCTGTCCTTGGTACAACTGGTTTAATGTGAGTGAAATCTGAATCCACCATAAAACATATTTCATCCCTATTCTTTTCAATCAACTGTTTAGGGATCCTCACTCTCTCCATCATCTTTTCCTTGAAGTCAAGGAAGTATTCAGTCATTACTAAATCAAAGTTGTCACCTAGTGACTTGATAAGGTCACTTATCTACAATGTGACTAGCTTGGTAGTGTCCCACTTCACTTTTCCAATTGAAGGAAAGTATTCTTGAAAATAAAATAATATACACATTATAAGTGAGTCAAACTTACATGTGTTTGCCTTGGCATACCTGATTATTGTCATATTTTCATCAAGTTGCTTCAGCAAGATCTCACATAGATCCATCTGTATTCCTTTTGTGACAATCTTGTAAGCTGTGCTTACTGTTGTTGATACTATGTTGTTTAGCCTACTCACTTGAAATATTTTGTAACCTATCACACATGCACCAAACCTTAGTTCCTCGTTGGTGATGGTGTTCACCTTAATTCCTCGGTTATCCCATACAACATTGGTGAGTTTTTTGACTTCTGGTCGAGAGGGATGCTTGTGTGCTTTTGGTTTTTTGGTAATAGGGTAACCTATTACAGCATGTAACATATCCTTTGTAATTTTCTTGGGTTCATCCAACCATAGCTTCTGATCGTGCATTCTTCTTAGTACCAACCTAATCCAGTTGGTTTTGAAAACCCTCGGGAAACATAGGGCATTTGTTATCCCTTTTACTTGTAAGTGTTTGTGTTCTTCCTTTAGGTTCCCTTGTTCATCACATAGCTTCTCATAAGCTTGATCAATCTCTAGATCACCAATCTCAGTGATCTTGCAGTGAATATACAATCTAACATCTTAGGTGGAATTTTTTAAAATGCGCCAGATTCATTGGATTGCAATCCAATCTCTAGGCATATCTTGTATTTAGGTTCCACACAAGTGTTATTCTTGATCAACTTAATGAAATTCTTCTTATCACTCTTCAATTTTACTGTTCTTGAAGTGGTTTCCATTGTGTTTAGAATTTAGGTATTTTTCAAAAATAATAATAACAGAGTTCTTCGGTACGCTTGGTACTTGCTTCGATCCGTGTAACTTGTGAGTGATCTTTTTGGAGTGCATTGGATCAAGTCAAGGATTCTCTACTAAATGTTCTTTTTTTTCTATGTTTTCACTCTACTTTGTTTTCTCAGTTCACGTGTGAAAAATGAAGTGCTTCCGTCAAGTATTTATAGACTTTTTCCCTAAGTCTGGCATAAATGCTCAACAACTCGTCGGGTCATGAAGATGGAGTTCATTAGGAAGACTCTTAAATAACATTCTTGGTGTTGACAGGATGCTTGGGATAGCTGTTGAGATTGTTTCTTTCACCGATGGATCTCGGTGTAGTGTCAAGACAACATTGTAACTTTGCTTCCTTACCGACGGGTGTCGGGTTACATTAGCGACTTAGCCTTTTTATGTGTTGACCGATGATTCTTGGAAAGTGTAGATAGCTCATCCTTATATGTTCACCGATGATTTTCTCTATGTGTTTACTGACGGGGTTTTTTTCTCAGAATTGTAACAAGTAACATAATATGCATCTTTATTCATGCAAATTTTGACTATCTATCAATTTGTATAATGGAACTGATGCAAAATATGACTTGGTGTAGTGCAGTTCCATACTTGTTCACCTTTAGGCGAGGGTGGTGATGTCACTAGATCCATGGAATGAGGTGTTACCTACTGCATTGCTTGTTCCAGCTTCCTAAATGGTTGAAGATTTCCTCCACATTTGCTTTCTCATTTTCTTGATGTCTTCAATGGTGTTACCATTTGCAAAAGTGGTGGTTTCTGTTATTCGGTCTCTAAAGTCCTTCTTTAGATGTCCAACCTTATGACAATATAAACATGCCATTCCGGGGTCGATCCAACCTCTAGACCTTTTGGTCCATGTTCTCATGCAGTTTGTAGCAATGTGACCATATCTACCACATGTTGTGCAGTTTATCCATATGTTGTAATCCCAAACATATGAATTACCGACTCTACTCGGTTTATATGTATTTTCTTCATTTTTGGGTTTCCATGCTTCAATTGTATTCTTCCTACAATCAAGAGATGTGTGCCCATGCATTTTTTAGGTGGGACAATACTTGTCCATATAGGTTTCCTTCTTTGGTTCTTTCACCTTTGATTTACATTCATATGCTTTATGTCCTTTCTTGCTACAATTATAACAATGTCCTATGAATGTAAATGTGGATTTAGGAATACGTTTTTCTTTGCTGCTACAGACATTTGAGGTGTGGGCTTTCTTTCCATAGTGATTGCATGTCAGCTTCGTTGGTCTAGGATTGATGTAGACAGCTTTTGGATCAACTTCATTTGATGACTCTTTATGTTCGGTGTGCCCTAGTCTAGTGTTGGTGTTGGGTCTTCTTTGTGCATTCAAGAATTCATCCATTCTTTTTGTACTCTCTTCAGCTCTCTTAATCATGTCATTATGTTGTTGTTGAATTCTAACCTCATGCTTCAATTTTTCATTCTCTTCTCTTAGTTCACTGATAATCTATATTATTTCAATGAGTTCCATATTCATTCTATTTGCTTCTTGACTCATAACAATAATCATCAACAAAAACTATGAAATACCTTTCACCATAATAAGATCTTGTTCTTGTAGGACCACATAGATCCGTGTGTACCAGATCCAACTTCCCTTTAGTTGAATAAGATTTTCTTTGAAAACTTCTTCGAGTCTGTTTTGCCATTACACACTCTCTACACATGGTGTTCATGGTGTTAGATGGTTTCAGAATCTTTGGTAGATCTCTAACAACATTAGTCATATGTATGCCTTTACAATATTATCCAAGTTTACATGACAGAATCTTCTATGCCATAACCAACTGTTGTCAATCTTCCCAATAAAATATGAAGCCTCAAATGTATTCAATTCAAATACATTACCTCTTTATTTAGTACCAGATGCAAATAAGTCTCTTTTCTTACTTCTGATAGAACATTTCCCATCAATGAACTTCAGTTGATAACCCTTGTCTATAAGCTGCCCAACGCTTAGAAAATTATGCTGCAGTACATCGACAATATTAGTCTTTCCATCCAGAGAGATAGATCCTAATCCAATGATGAGATTTGGAGTATTATCACCAAATATTACTACACCACCATCATACTTACTTAGTTTTAAAAACTTACTTCTATCACTAGTCATGTGATGTGAACATCCACTATCTATGATCCATTCATATTTATTTTCAACATGGGATACTAAGGCTTTTTCTTCATGAACAGGTTCATCATCCTTAATAGGAATAAATCCAATCTCATCATAATCAATAGTATCATCATCAGAAACAACTTCACTAGCATAGTAACATTCTTTATTCTTCAAATAATTAGGTCTATAAAACTTAGGTTTGTGTATAGGAACCCTTGTAGGACATCTCAATGCAAAATGAACAATCTTATTGCATGAAAAGTATTTCAATGTAGCTTGCCTTCAAACTTACCTTTACCTCTATTTTCTCTTCTTATGATCGGGGAAACAATTTTATCTAAATTTCTTTCTTCTTCCTATATCTTATCCCATTCATCAGCATAATCTCCAAGCTCTTCTTTTAGATTACTTCTGCTAGTGCTCGCTAGACTTGATAAGGTCTTTTTTTTTTCCATGCAGAGTTGCCTTTAATGTTGATTCATTCTTCAGTAGAGAATCTCCTACCTCTACGGCCTCAAAGGTAGTTAACTTTCCAATCAAAATCTCTTTGTTGAAGTTCATTGTCAAAGGTATGATTTCCTCTATTGCTTGCACTTTAGTTTTGTATACAGGTGTTAGGGAGCTGAGAATTTTCACAATCACTTCTTCCTCACTTTAAGTTCCTCCAGAGTTTCTGATGCCGATAAAAACTTTATTAACTCTCTGTGCATATGCTCTAATATTCTTATCATCTGTTATTTTCAATATTTCCATCTTTGTCTTCAAATTTTTCAACTTCACCTACTTTTTAAACTTATCTCCTTTATACAGTTCTTCCAATCTACTCCAAATTTCATGTGCAAAATCTAAATCTTTTAACTCTATGGATTCACCTTTAGAAAGTGCACTAATTAATGCTTCTCTTGCGACCATATTATATGAAAATATCTTCTTTTCTTCATCAGTAGCTTTATCCAGTTCATCTTCAGCGTTCATTTCTACATCCTTCATTGTAATCATCTAGTAGTAAATTCCTAAGCATAGAAAATGTGTTCTCATCTTGGTCTTCCAAATGTCAAATTTTTAAGGATCAAACTTCGGACTATGCTTCCTATAGAATACCATCTTTCAGGATTACCTCAAGTCGTTAAGATTTCTCTCTAAGGACTAGTAGCTCTGATACCAATTGTTAGGAATAATAGTCCACCAACACAACTAAGAGGGGGGTGGTTGAATCAGTTGTGAGACATATTATTAAACATTAAACTTTATAAACCAAAATTTTAATCCAAATGAAAACACAATAAATACAAACACCATAACACAATCCTATGTTGTCGAGGAAACCCTGTTAAAGGTAAAACCTTGATGGGAATTATCACCCATAAATAATGTACTGATAGTATATTATCCCTATTAGGAGCTTATTCATGCATTAAAATACATAGTCCTTGTTAGAGGACAAACCCTGTTAGGATTCAAGAGTAACAATAGGCTCACTTCCTAGGCACACTCCCTAAAGAAGGTTAAATCCATTCACTATCCGAAATACAAATGTATAGAGATATACAATCCAGTGAACTGTCTGATAGAGACTATCTTTTCTTGATCAATTCTAATGAAGTAATAAAATCACAACCTCTTCTTTACATCTAGCAGATACAAGGTCACAGCTTCCACAATTTCATTTTCACTTCACATACATACACTTTTCAAACAAGAAAAGATCTCTCCTATATATCCTATTAGAATGATCAATTAGGTCATCCAATTAGGCATTCCCAATATACAAATGATTACATAACCCTTTTCTAAGATACACATGGTATCTATAACAAGTAAACATCAATTACAATTAATCAAATATAATCTAAGATCTATCATCCACGCTCGCAAATCACAATACACACTTCATCTTTAAAGTCAGCCTCACATAGGTCTCCTCCAGATCACACACCATAGCTAAAATCACCAAGAGTCCTACGACTCACGAAACATAAAAAATAAATTCATTAGCATGCCTTCTGCCATCCCTCAAGCTCGCTTAACTAGAATCCATGTTGCACACAAGTTATCCTTAAAACACAGAGACTAACTCTGTCACGAACCAGTATCCAGTCTTCACTAAAACATCTATAAATTATTCAATATGCCACCTTAACACATGCGATCTTAGACATAAGATCACAACACATTCTTTTACACATCCCTATCTTCACATGTTCTAAATCATCTGTACAGTACATGTACACTTATGTCAATCATCCAAGTAACAGTAATAACCAGTCTGTTTAGTCATATTAGAAACATATGTTGACATCAGTAATAAAACATGAATGCCAACAACAACAATGGAACCAATTCCAAAACATTTTACCATTTTTGTGTCTAGGAACAAGTGACAAACCTATCAGGACTTAATCGAAAAAGTACAGGACCTGATGGAAAGAATATAATTTAGATCAATTGAAAGTACTGAGAATGAGATGGATTAGGTAAACTCTTCCCAGGAATAAGATCTCATAGGAAACCTCTTCCCTATAGACCATCTTCAAACTATAACCATAGGTCAATATTGTCACTTGGTTGTTGTTTTAGGTACATACAAGTTACTATATGTTTTTTGTAAGTCTATCCCTATTAAAACATGTCACTTTGTCTTATTTAGCCTTCTATCTTGTATTATCCAATCATATTTCCTTAAATCCAACTTATCCCAATACATTATTGCAAAGGATCATTAGCCTTCTTTTCACTTAAGTCTTACTTGAGCCTAATGTGCCATTTTCCTTCCAATTGTACATATGGAAAGGATGGAAACCATACAACCCTTATGCCATGGGAAGGATGGATATATGTGATGTGCCACCCTTACACCATGGGAAGGAAGGAAAATAGATGGGGATATGAAAATTTGGAATTCAAGTTGGAGAGATGGCTCAATAAGGTGGAGAAGAGATTGCTAGAATTTGTGGCACATAATGCATTCAAGTATCCAGTGTTATAGGCAGGGTCGAGAGTTTTTTTGGGGAGAGAAATGGTGTTTATTTAGATGAAGAGCATCACTCTGAGTATTATAAAAGAATTTAGTCTCCAGGTAGACAACCAATGGAATCCCAACTACCTAGTGATTATCATGGCTAAAATGGAGAATGGGATTCCTATATGTGTTGTGAAAAGAGAAAACAATGGTTTGTGACTTCTAGTACATGTTTTCATTGCATTCTATCAACATAAAACAAATGGTTAACTTAAACAAGTGTGTGAGCAAGAAGGATAAAAGCATTCTTTTGCCTCATTTTTAGTTCTTATTAATATGTTAGTCCATAGGTAAGTAAAATGATTTGACATCTATGTCTTAATTTTGCTAAGAATATAGCAATTATATGTAATATCATACGACCTCTTCTTTTAATTAAGAAATGTGAAATATTTCTTTATATATTTATAATTAAAATGTTTAGAGATGTGGCTCACCATATGATTTGTTACATAAGTTTGGAGGTTTTCTTCATCCTATAATTTGTTACATTTCATATTTAGTAAGAAATGTCTAAAAATTGATCTTTTAAATATTCAACAAAAAGATTAATCATGGCACCCTTAGTTGCTCAATAAACAAAAAAAATAAAAATGTTAGAACAATGTTTTATTCATGATAAAATACAAGTTATTTATTATTCTCACTATTTATACAAGATAAATTTCAAGGTATATATGTTCCCTTGTATCTTTACCAACCATAGGCATATAATATTATTCACATAGAATGGATTGTATGATTGTACAGATTTTGTATAGCTATATGGAATTCCATATAGTGGGTGTAAAACCCCTCTAAACCTAGCATGACTTTTTTGTTATCTATTGGAGTTTATTGAATAATGTAGGATCTTCTATATTTATCTTCTTGCCTTGTGAGTACGATACTACATTCAATGATTGTAATTTCATAATGACTTCATAATCCAGTACTTGGTGATGATAAACAAGTTGATGCTATTAGTTATATTGGCTATAGTTGAACGGTACCTCTTCCTATGTATTTATCATTACTTCTACAATGAAGACATTTCAGGAGCTTGTTATATGTGATTATTATGCATGACATCTTATCTATGACTATGATTACTTTAGATGAACTGTCTATCTCTCTTTGAGGGCTTTACGTGATAATTATGTATTTTGATGTTATTCTTTAGACTATTACATGGATATTTTATGATTATTATTCATTCATTCTTCTTGTACATGATCATGATTTCAATTTTAGAACCTCTTTGATGATTAATTTTTATGATTATGAGACTAACCATGATTACATGATGGCTATGTTAATGTTATATTTTGACCCTTATTATGTTTTCCTTATTCATGATGTTTTGGATATATTACATTGGATGCATACATATGTGTTTTTTCATATCTATGACTTAATTGTATGACTAGGGATGAAGTCGTAGTTAATCACCTAGTGAGATCCACATGATGTCTCAATCTCTGTCATTATTTGTACTGTCATCTTTATAAATGCACATATCTACTCATTCTCTGATGTAGGCTTCTAGGTACCAGACACCAAATTCACTTGGATCCATAGGTATGAGCGTGCCCTCAAACTTCTCGATAATTTATTTATAATGTTATATCCACAGGATATAACATAAGTGTATTAATAATATATAGTGGATAATCCACTTTTTCTTAAAATAAAAAACAAAACATAAGTGTATTATTATTTTAAATATTGTCATAAATTTATTCTCATATATATATATATATA
>MU224607.1:1296867-1308511 GCA_018584345.1 Thuja plicata | reverse complement strand
ATAATAATACACTTATGTTTTGTTTTTTATTTTAAGAAAAAGTGGATTATCCACTATATATTATTAATATATATATGTGTGTGTGTGTGTGTGTGTGTGTGAGAGAGAGAAAGAGAGAGAGAGAGAGAGATGCCCAAAAAATTGGGCATTTAAACCTCAATCTTATTAATATAAATTACTACTTAAACATGTTATATTTAACTATAGGAGATGTAGTCTTTTCTTTCCTTTCTACACCTATGCAAATTTTACAAATTAAATTAATTGAAAGTTTAGTATATATTAACAACATCAATTAAAGTTATAGTTTCTAAGATTCCTTTTACACTATATTTAGTAAAACATCCATAAATTTTGATTTGGGATAACCATCATTTCAAATAAAGGTCCAAATACTTATTTTATTAATAGAAGTAAACATACTCTGATTTCAAAAATACAAGAGATTACATCTTCCAAAACCTTTCAAATTTGACAAGGAAGAAGCTTGATCAGAAAAATACTTTGAGGTTGAAATTGCATCCAAGACACCAAGACATCGACTCTACTCTCAGAAGATTTCTTTGAACCTGTAACAAAATCAAGGTTGACCATGGAGGCTCACTTCCCAACCTAGACCTTTTCAAGGCCACCCCCAAGCTAGGGGATCCAGAACTGAACTGGGATACATACACACATAACAACCACAAATCTGAAAAATAGGAAAACAAGAAAGTACCCAATACCCAAGGATATACGTAGGTCTCCAAAAGACATGAAACAAAGGGGTGAAAGATGACTACCACAAGAGGAGAAAGCCAATAATACAAAATACATGCACTAGGAATAGGCCACACATGGCCTCAACATTCCTAAGTACCACATTTTTAATTTTGTTCCATGGCCACACATGGACTTATGAACAAATTTATACCCTTCTCCTCCAAGCTCTATGGCGGCAACTGGAGTAAATTTACCTTTCTTTCACAAAACAAGTCATGTCTTCAAGCCTTCAATTTTTCTTATGAACCCCAAATTCCTTGGGAATTCTTGGCATCATGGGCACCCATATACCCATGTACATCCCTCCAGACATGGGAGACTCTGCACTACTTGGGTAAATCACTAACTTTCACCCCATCAAGGATACCCAACCCTCCCAAGGGTGAATAAGCCTTAAAGAACCCCATATAAAAATAATCACAAAATAAATACAAGAATCAACACATAAACGCCATGAAAACCCATGAAGCTAAAAACAATAATATAAACTTCAATCATGGATTTCTCAAGCTATGCACATATGCAAACAATAACTACTCCTAACCATGCTAATAAGGAAACTCACCTCAAATCCAAGCTATGGTAAATTCAAGGTGGTTTGTGAGGAGCTTCTCCTTCTCATCCTTCCTCCTTCTCTCAAGTCTTACTCCTACAAATGAATATGTCTCTAAAAGTAGAGAGTGGGTGTGTACCCAAACTCCCTATAAACCCTTCCTTATATAGGCCTTCTTCCTAAAATATCAGGAGTCATAAATGGAGGGGAGACCCTAATCCATATACTCTCCCCACTTTCCTTCTCCATAAATGGAGTTAAATGCTTGCAAGGAAAGAAATGATGGCTTAACCAAAGTCTTACAACTCTTCAATTTCGCCACTTCCCAAAATGGAGACTTTAGGGGAGTCATAAATGAGTTTGAAGACTCTTAATGGGATGAAAATGACCCCTAACCCCTAAGGTACCAAGTGGGGTAGTTAGTTTTGACCCTAGTTACTCCCTAGGAGTCCAAATGACCCTCCTTAACTCCACCCAAGGTTAACTCTCGAAAATCCAACCCTCAAGTCTCAATATAATCTCTCTTGACTCATCCTTATCTTCCTTGACTCAATCTTATCTCAATCTTAACTTTCTAAACCTTAGGGTAAGCATAGGGGCTATACTAGGTAACTCCTGGGTAAAGTTAAGCCTATGCTAGTCACATTCACTAGCCATGCCAACACACAAGGTGCACATGTGTCAAGTGACACAACAATTTCACATGAGCATGACTTTATTAGACATTTACTAAATTAAATAAAATACAATCATACACCACACTTTTACGAATAAAAAAAAAATTCAACGAGGTCCATGTCTCTTTTTATAGACATGGCCTTAGCATCATAGTTTTCACATAGGTCCATCTTTGAATCCCCAATTAGTACCATGGTCAACTTTCTTGCCCACTCATTGCACACATCAGTAGGTCCAATAAATCAAAACCTAAAGATAATAGAATACATAATGTAATTTTAACACACATTCACTCACACTTGCATCAAAGATTGATTGAACTTAACAATATCTACATCTATTCCCCATGCATAAACATAACTCTTAATAAATCTTCATACTGATCTAATATAACATCCACTTACTAATCAAATATACTAAACCATCAAAACTAAGTCCTAAACAGATATCTACATCACTCACACAAAGGATCTAATAGATTCCCTTATTACATAAGTAGGTGTTGTATACATGAAAATGATACAACAGATCCATAAGGTAATACATGTGTCCCAATAGTCCAACTATAACAAAATTTGTATCGATAGGAGAACATATAAATGAGAATAGTGCTAAGCTTATGTCAGACTAGGGTAGGGCTCAGAGAGAGAGAGAGAGAGAGAGAGAGAGAGAGAGTAGTTAAATGGTATATTTATTGATCAACTAATTTAGTATTAATTAATACTCTCTTTGATATTTTATTAATAATCATATAAATATGGGTTGATAATAAATATTATAAATAATATTATAACCTATGGTAATTAATGAGAGTTGAAATTTTCATATCCCTATAATTAACCAATAGTTATAACATTGGTTATGAAAGGGTGGTTATTCCCATACAAATCCTTCCAAGCAAAGTATATGGAATGATTTCTATGTATTTCACATAGATTTTTCTAGGAGAAAAATGGAGATAATTTTTAAAAGTTTGCAGAGGATTTTTGATGATCTCCTCTTGAGGGTATGAAGAGATTTGAGTCTTGAAGCTAGATTCAAGGGATATTTTTCCTTGTTTTCTTTGTGAGAGTGCTATGTGAATTTGAGAGAGTGTTTTTTGGCTTGTGTATTGGATTTCTCCTAGATTAGATGTAGATAATTAAAGGATCTTGTTGAGCATATTTGGATTGGCTTGGATATGTTTTTTCTTCCCCATTGGTGGATTCCACCTAGGACCACAGGTAGGCTTTGATCCAAGGGAGAGATATATGTATGTTCGTGATTATATGACTATTTTTAATATATATTGGGTGTCTTTGATAAATGAATCTATGTATGGAAATGTTTGTGTTATTTTTTAAATGCCTTTTTGATGCCAATAATGAATGGATATTATAGTTTGACTTCTAGAAAGATTGATGTGTTTAAATGAAAGTTCTATGTGCTTTTTCCTTCATTCCTTCCTAGACCTATTTCTGCACTTTCAAAACTTGTGCATATCAAATCTTTGAGTGGGATTTTTTTATCTAAGTTTTTGGAAGAGAACATAGAAGATCTGAAATGCGTATTCCTCGTATTCTACTTCTTCGATCTAGATAATGCCTAGATTTGGCTGTAAAAGAAATTTGGACTTGTTTTTTTTTTTGCATTTTCTATTAGTTAAATGCGCCATTTAAACTTGCATTTCCATTGATTAAACTCACATTTTCATAGCTTTAAGTGGAAATCGTGTATCTCTATCATTAATATACATAGATTTATTAAACCTTTGTGTATCTTTACCAAACAGATGCATAGCATCTCCATTTGGTTAGAATCAGTCAAAATATGTAGTTTTAGGGTTTTAGGATCACACACACACACACACACACACACACACACACACACACACTAGAGGCATTAGGGTTATTCTTATCTGATGATTCTAATCATAACTACTCTGTATATTAATGATTAATCATATTATGTGATTTTGATGCTTCATGATGTGTTTGGAGTCAATTTGAATGTCCATTTAGGGTTGTCATATGGATCAATAGAAACAAATGTTTCCTAAACCTAGATTTGATATTCTAATTTGATTATGGGGCTTATAATATGTTACCATAATGATATGTGATCCATGTATACACTTTTTATGCTATTATTGCATGTGTAAAGTGTTAGAGTAAAAGGTATTTCACTTAATTTTTTTAATTGTAACATTTTATTCCTTTCTTAAGATTAACTTAGTTATGCACTTTAGAAATTTAATTTATTAAATGCATCCCTTTAGGGTTTCTTTGATATGATTTTATAAGGATTGATCTCATTGTATGCTATTCATTCTCTCTCCGAGTAATACAATCTCTCTTATTTTTAGAGCTATTCTTCCTTTTTTCTCCATTCTTCTCTTGTGACAGGTTTCTTGCATGTAGGTGTTCCTTGGGTCATGTGAAGTTGGTTTTCACAACTTCTACATGGTATCAGAGATTGGTCAAGGGTTTGAATCTCCTCATGTAATACTAAGGGGGTGATTGTTGGAAAAATGGTCAATGGTCTCCTCAAGATTTGTGACAAGTGACTAAACACCTCATATGGATTATATAAGTCTAGTGGTTGTATTGGGCATTGACGGGTCAATTTTTTGGTGCAAAGACAATGACACTTGTAAAAAGTGGTATTAGTGCTTAGAAAGAGAGATATTATTACACATTCTCCTTTGAGCATCATCCGGGCCTTCCATTTTCACCTCACATTCATGGGCTTCCTCTTCTTTTTCCACTTCCTTTATTTCCTCCATATTTGAGCCACACTGGTCTGATCATCGACATAGGGTTTCTATCGTTCTCGGGGGGATTTAGAGTCTCAATCCTCTATCATGGGTGGGGGTTGTTTATACTTATGGTTTTGAGAGAGTCCCTTGAGATATTGCATTTGTATCATCTCTTTCCATCTCTTTTTGGAGAAGATATTTTCCCACATGGTTTTCTATTTTCTCCACTTTACATAGATTTGGTTGTGATTGGGTACCTAACATGGCTTTTGTTGTTGGGACCCAAGTTTTATTTCTAGCATTGTAGTTTCATTTTTGTTTTATGAACTTTATTTTTAGCTACTCCCTAAGTTCATCTTAAGGGTGGGTGTTAGATTAAAATGTATTTCACTTAATTATTTTAATTAAGTCACCTTTTATTCTTTTCTCACGATTAACTTAGTTATGCATTTTAGGCATTTAATAATTATTATAATTATTAAACGCACCCCTTTTGGGTTTCTTGGATCTGAATTTATAAGGATTGATATCTTTTTATTTTATTCATTCTCTCTCCAATTAATATAATCTCTCATATTTTCAGAGTCATTCTACCTTTTTCTCCATTCTTCTCTTATTACAAGTTTCTTGCATGTAGGTTTTCATTGGTTTCTTTGAAGTTGGTTTTCACAAGTTCTACATGGTATCAAATTTTGGTTACCAGTTTGAATCCCCTTGGGTAATGATGAGGGGGATATTATTATAGTAAAAATGGCTAGTGTTCCCCTCGGGATTCATTACAAGGGACTAAATGCCTCTTGTGGATTCTATAAGTCTAGTGGTTGTATTGGGCATTGACATGTCAATCGTTTGGTGCACCACACTTGTAACAAGTGGGATTAGAGATTATAAAGAGAGTGATTATGCATTCTCCTTTTAGCATCATCTGAACCTTCTAGTTCCACCTCACATTCAGGGTTTTCCTCTTCTTTGTCTGATGCCTTTGTTTCTTCCACATTGGAGCCACATTAGTCTAATCATTGACACAGGGGTTCTATTCTTCTGGGAGGCTTTGGAGTCTCAATCCTCTCCCATTGGGGGTTTGGTTGTTCTTGTGGTTTTGAGAGTGTCTCTTGTGATGTTTCATTTGTATCTTCTGTTTCCATCTCTGTTTGGAGAAGAGTTTTTCCCATGTGTATTTCTTTTTTTCTCCACTTTACAGAGATTTGGTTGTGATTGGGTACCTAACATGGATTTGTTGTCGGGGCCCAATTTTTATTTCTATCATTGTAGTTGTATTTTTCTTTCCTGCCCTTTGTTTGAAGCTACTACCTAAATTCATCTTAAGGGGGGCTGTTAGAGTAAAATGTATTTCACTTAATTATTTTAATTAAGTCACATTTTATCCCTTTCTTAAGATTAACTTAGTTATGCATTTTATGCATTGAATAATTATTAGAATTATTAAATGAACCCCTTTATGGTTTCTTCGATCTCCTTTTATAAGGATTGATCTCATTGTATTTTATTCATTCTCTCTCTAAGTAATATAATCTGTCATATTTTTAGAGCCATTCTACATTTTTTCTCCATTCTTCTCTTGTGAAATGTTTCTTGTATGTAGGTGTTCGTTGGGTTACGTGAAGTTGGTTTTCACAACTTCTACATAAAGATCCTAGGTATAGTAGGTGACAGACTTTCAATGGGGGTTGGGGCCCTAAGTGGTTGCTAGGGTAAGTCATTGACAAGTTGATTAATAAAGTAATAACCTAAATAAATTATTTGGGAAGGGGGGATTATACATTAAAAAGATCAATTGATGTATTTCCCAAGTCGTTAGCACTAGTGTAGGCTAGGAATGGGAGTGCACGACAGTGTCAATTGAGATGACATAATAAAATAACCTTGTCCTCAAGAAAGGTGTTTGGTTTCATATGTGCCTACTTAGGGGATGAGGTTTAGAGAGACTGCTAGGGTAACCCAAGGGGTGAGAACTATGCAATAAAACTCACCCTACTTGTGACCTAGAGTCTTTATCTCTTTTAGTTTTTTGTGTTTTTCTCTAGTAGTCCTATTTTGGTTTTTTATTAAAGGTAAACTACTTTTACAAGAAATAGAAACCAAAGTTACAAAAAAAATGTAAACAAGAGATAATCTGTAACCAGGAGCTAAGCATACACTAACTGAATGACATAAAAAAGAGACAAAACAGGGACAGATCCCTAACCACCTATAAAGACTTTACTAAATCAACATTTTTTTATGAATAACATCTTCATTAATACTCATGACCTTGTTAAGAATGCCTTCCATAAGGGTTATGCCCTCTTCCTTGGTCCCAAGTTTGGTCATAGGTCCCAGAAGAGTGTGTTTATCCATTTTACCAACATCAGAGACCACATACTTAGATGAACCAACATCCTTTCAAGGGCCCATTCTGGCTGATTTGATACTAACATAAGGAGAAGAAAGAGATCCCTTAGACAAATCTTGGAAATCCTAGAACTGTTCATTGAGTTTCATTAGACCTTAGGTGGAATTATTTATTGTTTTTTTAATAACTGCCACAATATCTCTAACAACTCTAGTAGTACTATTTTGGTTGATGCTTACTTGTATTTAAGCCTTGTTTCAGGAGTTGTTTATTGTCCTTGGTTTTCCTATTCTTAATTGGGCCTTGGTGTCTATCTCCTAGCTTAGGGAGTGGGCCTACAAGTTCCACTTGGTTGGCTGGTTAATATTTTTTTTTTTCATGTTGTGTGGATGGATCTAGCACTTGTACATTTAAGATCGTTGCACTGAGACTACATCTTGTACTTGTCATTATGATGTGATGTATTCTTGTACAATCATTTATGTAGTTGTATACCCCTAAAAGGAGTTTGATATAGTTATGGCATATTGATGTAATTTTATTTGGAATCAATGTAAGGGGTAGATCTAGGTGGAATAAAGGGGAAAATAGATATGTTTTGATTTAGATTTTATAATGTGAATAGTGAAAGAAGTAATGCTTATTTATGCTAAGTTATTTATGAATTTTTCTTGTTGATTTTGTAAAGAAAATGTAAGCAAATGAATCTAGGAAAAAGAGTGTATAATGTTGTTTAAATGTTCATATGGAATGAGTAAGAAAAGAGATGGAAAAAGATTGACTATCTTAATGATTGAAGTGTACTTTTTACTGATGAACTATAACTGATTGAATATTTGAAGATGTTAAGTTGATGATCACCAGGCCACAGAAAGTTAATGCAAGACATTAAATCAGTTAATATATTAGATTTTCATTGATGTCAACTTGATATAATCTAATTGGTTATATATAAAGTGTAAAAGACTTTAGAGAACCAAAAAGATAAAGGTTATGCTTTCACTAATGCATAAAAGATTAGTATTCACTAAGTGACTACAAACACCGATGGGCAGTCCACCCCGATGGACAGAGAAACCTGAGAGGAAAGTCATAGTGTTTCCTGAGAAAGAAACCCAATAAGAATTACAGATGATCAGAATCGCAAGCATTACCAAAAATTAGAACTTCACAGTGATGCCCGATGAACAAACAACCAGGACGGATAGACAATCCTGACGGAGATACCTGAGGAGAACTGAAGTGTTGACCGAAGCTAACAAATATTTAAAGACCAAAAAGAACCAAAGTTCAAAAATGACAAAAGACTTAGCCGGCAAGAGCTAAAGGAGTTAACTGGTTGTTGATATTTTTTTTATTGACAAGTTAAAGCCAGAGATAAGTAAGACATTTAAAGCTATTTTATTCCAGTTGTCAAACAAAAATCTACGGGATAAAATTGAAGTACAACTTTAAAGCAAGATTGGCTAGAATTTTGGATCACACCAAGAAAAATAAAGTCAAGAGCTGAGAAATGGTGAAATCATGTATATAAAGAGACAAGATAATTCATTGTGAATTAGGGGTGAATAGAGAAAGAAGATGCTGAAGAGAAACTGATGAAGAAAGAAATCTTCAATAAGACCTGATCAATCAAGCTGAGGAAAAAGATAAATATTTTTGCAGACACTGAGCAACAGAGAAGCACAACATCACCAAGAAAAAAAAAGTGGAGAAAAGGTATTAAAAAGATACATTGATCAGAAAGGTATTATGAGCTTATAACAGATCTAAAAATTTGAAAAGTATAGTTGTATATTTGAACAGATCATTTACTGTTTCAATTTAACCATTGGATCAGAAAGTGTTTTAACCGAGCATGACTTAACAATCCTTTCTATATTGAGATACATCCCAAGGAGTATCAAAAGGTTTTGGTCATGAAGATAGCATGAGATGCCAGATACCACATGACAAACTACACTGGGTTTGGTCATAAAAGGTAACATAGAGATGCCAGATATCAAGTGACAAACTATTCTATTTAAATCCTCTAACAAGGTCACACCTAACAGTGTGTTTTTAACCTTTAACATGGTTGGCTCTTCACCGAGCTCAATTCAAAAGAGAGAAAAATTTGGGTTACCGGTCCCAAGTAGTTTTTCAGTTAACAGGGTTTCCACGTTAAAATCCATGTGTCAATGTGTTTACGAGTCATTAATTTAGTGTTTTGCATTACACATAATTAATATAGATTGATCGGTATACACTAAGAAATTTATTGCATTTTGGTAAATAAAAAACTACTAGTTGGTAAATAGTAAGAATAAGGTTTAATTGTGAACTCTGAGCAGTAGTTATTAGTTGAGATTATTTCAAGGCATTCATCTTGTAGGAATGAAGATAACTAGAGGCTTATAATTATGGTAATAAGTTTTTGGGTTAATTTATTGGATTATTTTTGAGGCCACTGATTCACTCCCCCCCCTCTTAGTTATTATAACAATTGGTATCAGAGCCTGTGTGCTTAGAAGGAAGGTTTTAAGACCTAAGAAAAATACCACAAGATGAGAAAACAAGATGTGCCCAAGTTGAACAAGGACAACTTTGCATCATGGCAAAGTAGGACAAGACTCCATGTATCAGGTATTGAAAAGGATGTTACTCAGTACTTGGATACTAAATTTGTATTGCCTATAGGACCTCACACACTTGAGCAATTAAGACGAAATCATGAGCATAACTCTATGATGATAGAACTTGCTTCCTCACTCTCCGATACTAAATTTGAAGATGTCAAAACATGCACCTTTGCAAAGAAAATGTGGAATAAATTGAAGTTTGGTACATGGAGGAGATGCTAATGTACTAAGAGCTAAGGCAGAAATCCTAAGAGGTAAATTTGATTACCTAAGAATGAGAGAAGGAGAAAATATCACTCAATACAGCTAGAGAATAAAAGTAGTCAATGCTAGCCAAGGAGTTGGAGGAATACTTGAAGAAGAGAAAATGGTAAGTAAAATCCTAAGAATCTTACTGCATGTATATGCTATTAGAGTATCTGATATACAAGAAATGAGATCAGTAGAAAACAATAATGTCACTCTAGATAGTTTGGTTGGTAGACTGATTTCATTTAAGATGAATAACTTTGATAATAGTTTCATACTATCTATTGAGTTTGCATTCAAATCTTCTTTGAAAATATATAAGTCAAGTCATAGACACACTATTAGAAATGATAGTGAAAGTGATAGTGATGACCAAGATCTTGATGAGATTGAAGCACTAATGGCTAGAAGATTGCAGAGAGGAAAAGGTAGATACAAAGGTAAATTACCAATTGTATGTTTTAACTGTAAAGAGATTGGACACTTTACTGCTAGATGTCCTAACAGAAGAAAAGATGATAGAAGTAATGGCAGATCATATGAAAATAAGTTTGATAGAATTGAAAACATAGATTACCAAAGCAACTAAAAATCTAACAGAAGAGATACCCAAGACTACAAGGACAAAGGGAAGAGAACTTGTTACCTAGATGAGAAAAGAGATGGAGATACTAACACCGAATCTGATGAAGACATTGAGATGGTATTTATGACCATGAAGGATGATTCACACAAAGAAGAAAGGTATGTAGAGACTACACTCATATCTAAGGTTAGTAAGAATGATGTTTGGATTATAGATAGTTCCTACACTCACCACATGACCGGTGATAAACAAAATTTTGAAACTTTTCAGTACTATAATGGTGGATCAGTAAGAATGGGTAAAGACACACCTTGTCCAGTTGAAGGTAAATGAACCATAATGCTAAATAACCTGATCAAATGTAAAAATGCATACTGGGTAAAAGGACTTAATTATCATCTATTGAGTGTTTCATAGCTGAATAACACACATCACCAAGTAGCATTTGAAAATAAGAAGGCAAAGATCTTCAATAAATCAGGAAGGTTGATTGGAACTGGTGAACAAACAAATGGTAACCTATTCTATCTTAATGATATAAACACTACATGTTTAGTGGCTAGAAATGAATACATATGGTTATGGCATAAAATATTATGTCATGTGAATTTTGAAAACATGATAAAGATAAGAAATAAAAGGAAAGTAAGAGGCTTACCGAGCATGTCAAAGCTTGAGCATATCATGTGTAAGAATTGTCAAAAAGGTAAGATGACAAAGTCTAGTTTCAAGAGCAAAGCCCTTACATCCAATGCTATTCTAGAATTAGTCCATACTGATCTATGTGGACCCATGAGAACAAAGAGTTACTATGGTGATAGATATTTAATTCTCTTTGTAGATGATTTGATGCAATGGAAAGGTTGGTGGAATGATAAGAAAGATAAGTGATACACAAATTTGGGCTACCAATGAACTACCCTTCCACAAGCACAATGACTCAAATAGACCCAATGCAACCAAGGTTATCCTAGGTGCAAAGTAATGATGGATTTGGTGTATTTGGATGGTATTAGGGTGTATTAAAGTGGTTTTAAAGTTCCAGACCCAACCCAACACTCCTAGCCTTCAATTCTTCACCAAACTGCCAATAGGCCTAATAGCC
>MU224607.1:1230927-1295759 GCA_018584345.1 Thuja plicata | reverse complement strand
AAAGCCAAATTTAAACCCCTAGAACCTCCTACACACATTGGGACACTAATGGTCCAAATTACATTTATTTAATCCCTTTAGGATATAACTTATTTTTAATAAACAAATGCCATTTCATGACATCAAACATTATAGGAGCCAATACACCATAGTTGATGTGATTTGAATCACCTAGGGTCCCTTTGATCTCCTTGGACCCCTGATTGTCATTAGGTGGCCTCCATCATTCATGGTCTTCATGGTCTTCATGTTGGTCCTTGGTGCTCCTGCACCATGATTATTCGGGAATGATCATACTTATGTTCTTAAAAGAAAAATTAGAAGCATTCAAGATGTTTAAATGGTATAAAGCTATGGTAGAAAAACAATGTGGTAAGGAATTGAAATTCTTAAGGTCAAATAGAGGAGGGGAATTTGTTTCTGATGAATTCACTAACTATTGCAATGAACATGGAATTAAAAGACAGGTTTCTATACCAAGAACACCATAGAAAAATGGGATTGGTGAAAGGAGAAACATATTAATTGTTGATTATGCAAGAACGCTGATGATTGAGAAAAGCATCACTCAAACATTCTGGAGGGAAGTTGTCAATATTGTTATCTACACATTGAATAGAGTACAATTGAAGAAAGACACTAAGAAGACACCCTATGAGTTTTGGTATGGTTACACACCCAATGTAAGTTACTTTAGAATCTTTGGAAGTCAATGCTATATTTTAAAATATGATAGAAATGGAAATCTTGATTCCAAAAGTGATGAAGGTATCTTTCTATGGTATTCTGCCAAGAGCAAGGCTTATAAATGTCTTAACAAGTACTCTAACAAAATCATTGAAAGTGAAAATATCAGAATAGATGAATATGTAGAGAAAAATGATGAGGAAAGAAGAAAAGAACTAGAAGACTACAATAGCTTTTTTTACACTGAAGAACCTGACACTCTACCCAAGCAATAGTGTATCACTCCTAAACAACAGAACATTGCACCTGAGAACCAGGTTGCAATTACCAAAAATTAGGAAAATCCTCAAAATGATGTTCTGAGCGATGGAGATCAGAATGAAGGTCAAGATGATGATCAGAATAATGGACAAAGAGCTGAACCCAAAATTTTCAAGTATTTCAGAAGACATCATCAAAAGAATCAGATCATAGGAGACAGGAAGGCTGGAATGAGAACAAGAAGTAAGTCATTGAACACTAGATGTTTAATTTGTGATTTTGAGCCTAAATCTATTAATACTACAATTGAGAATGAAGAATGGGTTAGTGCTATGAATGAAGAAATAGAAAAAATTGAGAAGAACAAAACATGGACATTAGTACCAAGACCAGATGACAAGAATGTCATCAGTACCAAATGGATATTTAGAAACAAGTTGAATGAGAATGGAGAAGTCACAAGGAATAAAGCAAGATTAGAATGCAAGGGGTATGCACAAGAAGAAGGTATTGCTTATGGAGAAACCTTTGCACCCGTTGATAGACTAGAAGGAGTAAGAATTTTCCTTGCTTATGCTGCATTCAAAGGATTCAAGGTATACTAGATGGATGTCAAATCTGCATTCCTAAATGGAATACTAGAAGAAGAGGTATACATTGAACAACTAGAAGGGTTTGTTGACCCAGACAAGAGAAATATGGTATATAGACTGCATAAAGCCTTGTATGGATTGAAACAAGCACCTAGAGCCTGGTATGAAAGACTTCACTCCTATCTCATAAGCATTGAATTTGTAAGAACATGTTAAAATAGCAATTTATACTTAAAAGAAGATACTAGTGGTAATATTTTGATTTCTGAAATATTTTTTGATGATATCTTATTTGTGGGTAATGATATGTTATATAAATCATTTGCTAATGAAATGAGAAAAGAGTTTGAGATGTTGATGTTTGTGGAGATCAAGTTCTTTCTTGGTCTACAGTTTCTTCAATAAGATGCAGGCATATATATCACACAATCCAAATAAATCAAGGAAGTGTTGAAGCTATTCAAGATGGAAGATTCCAAACTAGTTGGAACACCTATGGAAACCTGATGTAAGCTGACAAAAGAAGACAAATCAAATGAGGTAAATGAGACCTTATATGGATCAATGATTGCCAAACTAATGTATTTTGTTCATACTAGACTAGATATAACACATGTAGTAGGAATAGTTGCAAGATTCTCTACTAATCCCAAAGAATCACACATGACTGTTGTCAAGAGAATTATGAGATATCTAAAGAACAACAAGGAATTTAGCTTATGGTATAAAAGAGAAGGAAAATTTTAGCTTCAAGTCTATATAGATGCTGATTGGGCTGGAAACTTATATTAGCAAAAGAGAACAACTAGAGGAGCATTCTTCATGGATGACAAAGTTGTCACATGGATCAGCAAGAAGCAAGGATGCATCTCATAATCTACTGTAGAAGCAGAATATGTGGTTGTTGCTACAAAGTGCTCTAATATTGCATGGATCAAACAGTTACTAGAAGGTATGAATATGGAAATTCTTGAACCAGTGATTATCTATTGTGATAATACCAGTTCAATAAACATTTCTAAGAATCCATTCATGCATGCTAAAACTAAGCATATTTCTATCAAGTATCATTACCTAAGAGAACAAGTGCAAGAGAAAGAGGTGATACTGGAATATGTTCAATCAAAGGAACAATTAGCTGATATAGTCACAAAGCTATTGTCTAAAGATACATTTGAGTACCTGAGATAGAGACTAGGGGTCTGACCCTTGTCTATTGGTCAGTAAGCTAACTAGGAGGCTGCATCAACCTACACACAATCAGAAGATCATTCATGTTGATGCAAGAAAAGAGATAGACTGCAAAGATACATTAGTACAATGAAAGGTACATAACTACACTTAATACCAGAGTCACTGTATTGTTGATGGATAGAGAAATTCAAGGAGTATACTATAAAAAGGTGAGCGGATATAACTTTGGCATGATCAAAGTTTACTTTGGTATTGTTGTCAAAGGTAGAGAAGTTCCTAAGAATTCAAAGGGATAGAATAATTATCCAAAGGGAGAGAATATCCAAAGGGAGAGATTAAATATGAAATATCCATCAAAGGGAGAGAAGATATCATAAGGGAAAGATGTAACCTAGAAGGGAGAAAAGTATCATGAGGAGAGATGACTATATTTATATCAAAGAAAAAGAGATGATCAAGGAGAGGAACAGTTAAAGAGAGAGACAACATTAGAGGAAGGGATAGAAACTTCTATATCTATCTAGTGAAGGGATTGAAGATTAAAGAGAGCACTCTGCAAGAAGAAAATCTAAGCTTTTTGAGCTCACCGAGAGCCAGACATTTGTATTAGTTATAGAATAATAAGATTGGTGGTTTGATAAACTACAACTGATATATTTCATATTGTATTAGTAATAATATAGTGTGATAATGTAGTTTGTTGCCATGAATGCCAAAGGGAGAGATTGATGAACTATAACTGATTGAATGTTTGAAGATGTTAAGTTGATGATCACCAAGATGTAGAAAGTTAATGCAAGACATTAAATCAGTTAATGTATTGTATTATCATTGATGTGAACTTGATATAATATGATTGGTTATATAAGAAGTGTCAAAGACTTTAGAGAACCAGAAAGATAAAGGTTATGCTTTCAATAATGTATAAAAGATTAGTATTCACTAAGTGACTACAAACACTGATGGGAAGTGCACCCCGATGGACAGAGAAACCCGAGAGGAAAGTTATAGTGTTGCGCGAGAAAGAAACTTGACAAGCATTACCAATAAGAAGAATCACAAGCATTACCAACGAGAAGAACTTCATAGTGATGCTTGATGGAAAAACCACCCTGACGGACAGACAACCCCAATGGAGATGCCTAAGGAGAACTAAAGTTTTGACTGAAGCTAACAAAGAGTTAAACATCGAAAAGAACTGAAGTTCAGAAATGACAAAAGACTTAGCTAGAAAGAGCTAAAGAAGGAGTTAACTGGTTGTTGATATTTTTTTTATCAACAAGTTAATCCTGAGATAAGTAAGAGATTTAAAGTTGTTTTATTCCAGTTGTGAAAGAGAAATCTATGGGATAAAACCGAAGTAAAGATTTAAAGAAAGATTGTCTAGAATTGTAGATCACGCCAAGAACAAGAAAGTCAAGAACTAAGAAATGGTGAAATCATGTCTATAAAGAGAAAAGATAGTTAATTGTTAATTAGGGGTGAATAGAGAAAGAAGATGTTGAATAGAAACTGATGAAGAAAGAAATCTTTAATAGGACCTGATCAATCAAGCTGAGGAAAGAGCTAAATATTTCTGTAGACACCAAGCAACAAAGAAGCACAGCATCACCAAGTAGAAAGAAGTGGAGAAAAGGTATTGAAGAGATAAATCAATAATAAAGGAATTATGAGCTTACAATAGATGTGAAAATCTGCAAAGTATAGTTGTATATGTGAAAAAATCATTTAGTGTTTCAATTTAACCATTAGATCAGAAAGTATCTTAACCAAGAAGGACTTAACAATCCTTTCTATATTGAGATACATCCCAACGATTATCAAAAGTTTTGGTCATGAAGATAGCATGAGATGCCAGATACCGCATGAAAATCTACACTGGGTTTGGTCATAAAAGGTAGCATAGAGATGCTAGACATCAAGTGACAAACTATTCTATTTTAACCCTCTAACAAGGTCACACCTAACAGTGTGTTTGTAACCTTTAACAGGGTTGGTTCTTCACCGAGCTCACTTCAGAAGAGTGAAAATTTTGGGTTACTAGTCCCAAGTAGTTTTTCCCTTAACATAGTTTCCACGTTAAAAATCCATGTGTCAATGTGTTTATGAGTCATTACTTTAGTTATTTCCATTACACATAACTAATCTAGATTGATCGGTATACACTAAGAAATTTACTGCATTTCGGTAAATGAAAGACTGCTAATCGGTAAACAATAAGAATAAGGTTTAACAATGAACTCTGAGCAGTAGTTATTAGTTGAGATTATTTCAAGGCATTCATCTTGTAGGACTGAAGATAACTAGAGGCTTATAATTGTGGTAATAATTTTTTGGGTTAATTTATTGAAATATTTTTTAGGTCACTTATTCATCCCCCCACCTCTCAGTTATTCTAACAGTTATAAAATAATTTCTAATGATTGTTCATATAGTGAGATTCCTAGTGAATGATTAATCATTAGTTGATGGAACCTATGCTTATTTGATTGTAAATATGTGATTGTGGAAAGTATAAAAGGAATGTTGAATTATTGTTGTGTAAGGCGTTAACTGAATATAGTTATGTTTGTGCTTATGGATATAAATGTACTTTTTCTAAGATGGATTTATGATATGTTCTAGGATATGATTTAAAGGAAATAATAGAGGAATACAAGTGTGTATGTAACTTGATTATCTAATATGAATAGGATATGATGTTGATAGACAATCATTGATTGTTAGATTAGAATGAAATATATGACTAGTCCAACTTTATGACTTAGTGGGCTAATGTGTATAATAAAACTGATATGAAAGGTTATTTTGAATATACTATTAATAAGGGAATCCAAGTTGACAAATAATTCTTATGTCCATTTCATTATTTTTATTGATAAAATGGAAATGATTGTGTCAAAGATAGATAGTGTGGTTGTCCTAAACGATTTTATGTTATAGATGTTGAAGAAAGGTATTCACTCTTGTTGAATTGGAGTAGGATAGATTTTCAATCAAACTCAGTACGTAAGAAGCTTTGCAAATTATCATCAATAACCAAGGTATACATGGTATTATTATAGATAAAATTTACTTTGCAATGAAGTTTTGAAGGCACGAATTGCATGGCATGTAACCATGGTCTACCAAAGAGGAGAGTATAAGTAAGAGAATAAACCATGACATGAATAGGAGTAGAAAGTATAATATGACCTACTTTAATATGTAAGGTAATAATAAACATAGTCTACTTAGCTACATTATCAAAACCACAAGTAAGAATAGAATCAAGTTTTATTAAAGAAGTATCCACTTTTGTCTTATGTAACAAATCAATGCTACAAACATTTTAAGACCAAATCTATTATCAATTAAAGTTCTACAAATAATATTACCATTGATAAGGACAAAACCATAAGGAAATCATGTTGATCATTAATATCCTTAAAAAGAAACTCATCTTGATAAAATAAAATCTTAGCTTGAGAATTAGTTACATTCATACAATCCAATAAAGAGGAGATATTTTTTTTCTCAGGAGATGGAATAAATAGATTGGTTTTAGTGCTTTTTTGAAGGATGTATGATAAGTAGGTAAAATTCAAAGAATTTCCCAATGAGATATCTTGGTGGGATTAGCATGTAATATTTCTACTAGATCGTATTCCTCTAAAATATTTTTAGGTAAATGAGGTATTGGATGAAGCACAGGTTGAGAGGCAGGAAGAGGATTAGACATGACGGGGTTAGTGGGTTGTCTATTGTTTATCATGTGGTACATATGGAAAACTACTTGATAGATTTTAACAAACTCCAAAGGCCTTATTGGTTTTCCTTTCACAACTATGATTGGTTTGTTAAGAGTTTTAAAGGAAGTTTATCATTGAAGCCTTTAACACTAATGAAAGGTTTGTTTATTGGTTTAGGATTATCTTGAGATTGGTGAACCACTATCTTAGATGGTCAATATTGTTATTATAGCAATTCATATGCATCATATTTATCAACCTTTCAAAAAAGGATGGTTTAGTAGTCATAGAGGAAGACTGGATAGAGATAAAATCATCAAGGGTTTAGTTTAACATATCAAAGTCATCTCTACTAAAAAATTAGTCAAAGGATCTAAATTCTTGTTCAACAAAATTAGACACTGTAAAAAGAAAGTAAATGCAACAAAACTATCTACCACACAAAATGACATTTTTATGTTTTCTTTTTTGAATGAATATATAGATGAAATAAAAATGTAACTAATGAAAGTAAATATTTTATGTTCTTTTTGAATATTTAATAACACAAACATGCAAGATCTAATATAATCAAAAGGTAAAATGCATGAAAGAGACATATTCGCCAAAATATGCAATAGGAAAAGGATATCAAGTATGGAGTTAAATCCCCTAATCCTAAAGTACATTGGAATACAAAATTGTTGAATAGGTCGAATAATTGAGAGTGGAGGTGAATCAGTTATTCCCACACAAAATTACCAAACTTTCTCTCTATTGGTTAAAACTTAAACAATTCCAATAACAACTTGAGATTTGTCAGTTTAGGACATTAAAAATCCACATAAAATACAAACATGAAATGCATAGGAACACCAAAACAAAGAACACCAAATTTTACGTGGAAACCCCAAGATAGATAAAAATATAGAGAAAATAATTCTCATGAAATGTAAAAACACTAATTAAGGTGACACCAACAGGTGATTTGATACAAAATCTCAGTACCATAAATCCTCATTACAAGAAGTCTCATTGCCAATATACAAGGGATCACTGCCAATACATGGGGATCACTACGATACACAAGGGCTCACTTTTGATACACAAGGGCTCACTTTCAATACACAAGGGATTATTTCCAATACAAGGGTTCACTATCAGAAGATATGAAAAGGAATAGAATTCACCTCTAAGATCCACAGACTACTTTGCATGAACACAGATCTCCTTCACATGAATTCATAATCACTTCACATATTCTTCACACTTGTATATTAATTGTATATATTCCCTATATTTCTTATGTTCATGCCTTATTTATACAATACCATGAGATCTACAAGGTTGGATACACAATTTGAAATAGGTTGCACCAAAAAATTCCTAGGGAAGGAAGGATTGAAATGAGGACCACCTTGACCAATACAACATGCCAAGCTACATAATACCTTCTCCAAGGTACATGTTAAAAAACCAAATATGGGACTGAAATACATCCACATAGGATCAAGCATACAATCTACCACAATGTAGATTTGAGGGACCATAAGCTATCAGTGAAAACCCCAAACAATTCAATTGATACAACAATATGTCGGTACACAACAACCAATAGAACACTATGCCAAAAATAGTAACCGATGTAAGAGAAGATGAGATATGAGTATGTTGACATCAATAAAAACCATTAATGGCAACACCATTAAAAAGAATCAACTTCACATTCTAACAATCTCCCCCTTTGTCATTGATGATAATATTTATCAATATTAAAGAAAAAACAACCAAGAAACTTCTCTCCCCTTTGACAAAAATGAAAAAGGACTAGGAAAAACTTCCCCTTGCTAAAATACTCTACTCCCCATGAGAGGAATCCTAAAAGCATCAATCTAGAAATATATAGCTATAGAACATATTGGAACAATGCCCACACTAGTGCATCTAGTGAACACTAGGAATGGGAAAAATCACCAACTTCCCTCTGAGATACTTGAAAGTATCTTTGCACAAACGTTTAGTGAATATGTTTGAAATCTACTCCTTTGTGGGTACATACTCTAGCTTTACTGCACCTTCTTACACATTTTCTCTAATGAAGTGATATCTGATTTCAATGTGTTTTATTCTGCAATGCATTACTGGATTCTTTGACGTACTTATGGCACTAGTATTATCCCACATGATACAAATTGGTCCCTCAAAATTGATTCCTATATCCTGCAATGTTTGTTCTATCCATAACACTTGAGTACAATATGAGGATGCTATAATATACTCTGATTTAATAGTGGATAATTTTACAAAATCATGCTTCTTTCTTGACCAATAAAATAACTAGGAGCCAAGAAATAATACTCCACTAACTTCTATTTTTCAAACAACCTCTCCAATTATATTTCTATATGCTATCAGTGAAAAATACGATTCTATAAAGTACCATAATCACATATCTTTTTATCCCTTTTAGGTAAATATAAAAATCTTGTCTACTACCATAATATGTGACTCTTTTAGTTCTTGCTAAAATCTAGCTGCCAAACATATTGCATACATAATATCAGGTTTGGTAGTATTCGGGTATAACAAGCCTCCAATCATTGAAATTTATAGACTTGCATCTTATTTCAGTGATTCATCATCCTTAGTCATCTTGTTGTCGCTAACAATAGACTAGTGCAAACCGTATTTGAATATTCTAAACCACACTTATTCAGTAACTCCTTCACATACTTGGATTGAGAGATAAAAATGTCTTTGTTGTTCTGACTACTTTCAATCCAAGAAAGAAATTTAATTCTCCTGTCAGTTACATTTCAAATTCCTTCTACATTTATTCTAAGAAATTCTTACACAAGTCAACTTTACCGCCAAAGATGATGTCATCAACATACACAACAATAATTAAAATCTTTTCTGAATTTACCTTGAAGTACATATTGTTGTTGGCCCATCCTTTCTTGAATCCTTGACTAATAAGATATTTGTCTAGTTTACCATACCAATTTCTAGGTGCCTTCTTTATACCATATAATGCCTTCGTCAATCTGCGAACAACATCAGGATCATTTTCTGATCTGAAACCTTCCGGTTGTTCAATGTACACTTCTTCCTTTAGTTCTTCATTTAGGAATGCAGACTTGACGTCCATGTGATATAATTTGAATTTCTTGAAACTAAAAATTCCAAGAACATCCTAATAGCTTACATCCAAGAAAAAATAGCATAAGTGTCCTCAAAATCAATTCCTTCAATCTGTGAGTTACTTTTGAAAACCAATCTTTCCTTGTTTCTTACAACTTTTCCATTCTCATCTAGCTTGTTCTGGTACACCCATTTTGTATGTATCACATTTTTGTCTTTTGGTCTAGGCACAATATCCTAGGGTAGATTATTTTATATCTGATTTAGTTCTTTCTTAATATCATTAATCGAACTTCGATCATGTTACAAGCCTCTACCTACAGACTTAGGTTCAACTTCAGAACGTAAACACAAAAAAGCATGATCTTGTGTTGTTTTACTTTTGGTAACAACTCCTCTATACTTATCTCCAATTATCTGATTTTCTTAATGATCCTTTTGTACATACCTTGGTTTCTTAGTAGTGGATGTCAGTTTCGGTGTTGCCTAAATATTATCTTCCTCTTTCTTGTCTTCTTTTATCTATTCTTTTGCATCAGATTCACACTCAATGTACCTTTAAGGAACCTTTTGGAAATATTCATCAACCTTCACATTCACGCTTTCCACAATCTTGTTTACTATTTTATTGTAGCATCGATACACCTTTATTCTAGTATAATAGACGAAGAATATTCCTACATCATCCCTACTATCAAACTTGTCAAGATTGTCTTCATATTTTCGTATGTAACACTTGCTGCCAAAATATTGAAATACTTAACTGTTGGTACTCTTCCATGCCATAATTCATATGAATTCTTGTCATAATTTTTCTAGTATAGAAATATATTGAGCATACATATAGTAGTATGTACTACTTTCCAGTATATTTCCTTCTCTCAACATAGTTCTAGCTAATTCCTAAATTTTTTGATTCATCCTTTCCACAACACAATTCTATTGTGGTTTTCTTACTACTGAAAAATTGTCTCTTAATGCCATGCTTTTCATAATAACTTTCAAATTCATTAGATTTAAATTCTCCACCTTTATCAGATCTCAAACACTTAATGTTTCTACCATAGTCAATCTCAACTCTAGCCTTGAATACCTTGAATTTCTCAAATGCTTTAGATTTATCTTTAAGAAATAAAACCCATGTCATTCTTGAATAATCATGAATGAAAAGTATAAAATAGCTTTCACCTTGAAAACTTCATGTTCTGGTCAGACCACAGAGATAAATGTGCACAATCTCCAACACACTGGTAGATGAATGATATTTTTCCTTGAATGATTCTCTTCTATGCTTCCCTTATTGACACCTCTTGCAAATGATATTTTCTAGTTTGTGCAGTTTCGGTAAATCTCTCACTACATGAGATGATATTATTCTTATTAGATTATCAAAATTAACGTGACACATTCTCAGATGCCAGATCCAACTATCATTTCTCTGAGATAAAAATAAATATCCTTCATATGCTCCTTCTAGTTGGTACACATTCCTTCCTTTTCTCTTTCCTATAGAAATCATATCTCCACATCTCTTCCCAATTTCACATCCTTCATCCTTGAAAGAAATATCATAAGCATTCTCACACATTTTTCCAACACTCAATAGATTTTTATATAAACCATTCACATACTATACATTATCAACATTATTCTTAGCATCAAATATAATAGATCCTTCACCAACAGTATATGTTTCCTTATCATCACCAAATCTAACGAAATTGGCATCATATTTTCTAAACGATACAAATTTACTTTTATCTCTTACCATATGATGAGAGCAACCACTATCAATTACCTAATCACTTTTCTTCCTTCTAGCATATAAATTATTTTCAACATTATCATCAACTTTAGCACATATGTTAGTGATATCAATTTCAAATTTCTCTTCTTATTTAGCATAAAAAAACAAATCCTTAGTTTTCGATTCATCATCTGAGATACTAGAATTTTCATTCACATTGTAAGCCTTTTTGTTGAATCTTTTGAACTTCTTTCTAGGAACTTTGTTAGGACATCTACTAGCCAAATGACCAATATTACCACACCTAAATCATTTTAGGGGTAACATACCTTTGTACTTTCCAATACCTTTCTTTAGTCTCCTTGCAAAGTTAGCCTCAAACTCTTCTTCATCATCGCCATCAAGATCGTCTTCTGATATTTTAGTTTTTAATGTCGTCTTTGATATGTTCTTGCCTCTTCCAAACTTCCTCAGCTCAAATGTGGCTAGGGTACCAAAAAAATATTCTTTGATAAACTTATTTGGATCATATACGTCTTCAATTGCTGAAATTTTGTCACTATAACTATTTGGTAATGTCATCAAAATATTCTCCATGAATTCATCATCGACAATAGTGTGACTTTGGTTCTTAACTTCATTAATTGCATTCTCAACTCTTTGAAAATAGCTTTTAATGTATTCACTGTCTTCTATTCTTAGGCTCTCATAATGTCTCGTAGCTGTAAACTTCTTAGATAACTTGACTTTGTCATTTCCTACATAACTTTCCTTCAAGTTTTCCCAAAATTCATAACTTGTCTTCAATGAAATAACCTTAGCCAATTCAGTCTTTGATAAAGAATCCGTAATAACATACTTCACTTTTTTCATTTTCTACATATTCCTAAATTTCACTAGGATTAGTCGGTCCATTTTGTAGAGGAACATACTTTAACTCTACATGCTTCCATGTCTTGTAACCAACTGATACTAATTATCCTTTCATCTGATCTTTCCATGAATTGTAGTATGATCCATAGAAGATAGGAATAATCATTTTTTCGTGTCATTGGATCTACCTCAAGTGGTTAAGCTCTTCATAGAGGAACTAGGATATGATCTACTAATTGTTCAACAGGCCAAATAACTAAGAGGGGGGTGAATCAAATTTTCCCACACAAATATACCAAAATTTCTCTCTATCGATTAACAATTAAATAATTCTAATAAACACTTGATATTTGTGCATTTAGCACATTAAACGTCCACATAAAATATAAACATGAAATGCACATGAACACCGAAACAAAGAACACTAGAGTTTTCGTGGAAACCCCAAGATGGGTAAAACCATAAAGAGGATAATTATAATGAAATGTAAAAGAACCTGTTAAGGTGACATTAAAAGGTGATTTGATACAAAAGATCACTGCTAGAAATGTTCACTCTAAGAAGTCTCACTACCAATACACAAGGGTTCACTACCAATACACATGGGCTCACTATCGATACACATGGTCTCATTTCCGACACACAAGGGCTCACTTCTGATATAAGGGCTTTCTACTGATACAAGGGCTCACTACCAGAATATATGAAAAGGAATAAAATACACCTTTAAGATCTACAAACTGCTCTACACGAACATGGTTCTCCTTCACATGAATTTGTAGTCACTTCACATATACTTCATACTTGTATATAACATATATATTCAATGTATTTCTTATGTTCATACCTAATTTATAAAACACCATGAGATCTACAAGGTTGGCTACACAATTTTAAATAGGTCATTTACCAAAATATTCCCATTGTGGGAAGGAATGAAATGAGGACCACCTTGACCAATACAACACACCACGCTACATAACACCTTCTCCAAGGTACATGTTACAAAGCCAAAGATGGGACCTAAACACATCCACATAGGATCAAGCATACAATCTACCACAATGTAGATTCCAGGGACAACAAGCTATCGGTGATCATACCAAACACTCCAATTGATACGCTAGACACTCTAACTGATACAATAATCTATCAGGTCACAAAAACTGATACAACACTATGCAAAAAAATTTGTAACCGATACAAGGAAAATTGAGATATTAGTATGTTGACATTAATCACAACCACTAATAAAAATACCATTGGAAATAATCAACTTCACATTCTAATAGAAACAACCTCAAGATGAATATGATTGAGACCACTTGATTGAAAGGATACCACTACAATATCTAATCTCTTGGGGTTTCTATTCCTTTTGTTTCTTAGAATCAACAAGGAGATACATAATGTTCCAAGGAACATAAAGTCCCAAGTGTTATATTCCACCCAATTAGAGATCAAATCAAGACCATGGGTCCCGGATGATTGAGGGACATCATATTATGGGATACATCTAAAATTTTGAGGTTGAGATAGAAATAAAGGCCTCAAATGGTAAAATAGGGCCTAAGTGATTAAATGAATTATTATATTAGAGGAATAATAGAGGAGCACACTAGGAAATAAAGGGTTTTAAATAAAGTTGAGCTTATATAAGACCTATTTTTTAATTTAGGTATTCATTAATGCAACATGAAGTTCTATTACGAATACTAAAATGAAAATACACTAAGGTAGGTGCTAAACAATCATGAAATTATACACATCAATTAGGTTCTTGCAATTTACAAAGGTGCAATATTTAATTTAAAAGTCAAACTATGAATTCTGTAAGCTTGATGTAGGCAAGGCCATTAGTGATGAGCCCTCAAGACTTAGGTATGTCCCTCACGACTTGTCCTTTTGATATTTAATTAAAATTATTTCACTTCATATTGAAGTATTCATTCTCCATGTCTCTTTAAAAATTCAGTTGTAACTACCTTTCTAGTTCATCTAGATCTTAAGATATTGATGAAGGTTATATTTATGGTTATGTATCTAACTTTCATTTAATCTTATGTAATGCATATATTTGTGTATATATGTGTGCAATTATTGGCACTGGGAAATGGTAAATATAATATAGAAACAAGAAAGTTAAATTCAAGTATGTAGTGGCATTTGTCATTGTTATTTGGATATGACAATAAAATTTCATTCTAAGTAGATTCCTTATCCTCTTGGTTTCTATTTTTCTGACATCACAAGTAGGATCACACTTTTTTGTTTTATTTAATGTAGTAAATTATTGTTTAAAAATATTATAAATTAGTTAAGTTTGAATAGAATAAATAGGTTGTGTTGTACCCATTTGAGTGTGGTAATTTTGGGCATTACATTAGGTATCAAACCATAGTTTCTACTCTATAGCCTTATAGGATTAGTCACTTTTCTTAATTAATTAAGGTCATTCAAAGATTAAGTATTATTGTAAATCCATACATAAAACACAATTAAACTAATAAAAATAATAATTTCAAAATAAATTTATATGTACATTTGAATATTGTTCAGCTACAAAAATATGTGTCTAGATGTGTGTCCTACTTCAGTAGTGTACTTCATAAAGTTATATGTTTAATGACAAGTGAAGGGACTATTAAATGTTTTGTATCTCAAGTGGGTGACATTGTTCATCCAACTTGTTATATTTATAAAGGTTGTGACCTAAAATGAGACCTAAGAACCAAACATGGGTTCTAGGGCCCAAAATAGGTTGATGAGACAAAAAATTAAATTTGAGACCTAGAGAAAAAAATTGGGTCCATAGGATAAGAAGCAACTCTAGGGCTCCAAATAGGACTTTAGGACCCAAAAATGGGTTCCAAGACCCAAAAGGAGGTATGAGACCCAAAAATGAACATGAGACCAAAATGAAGTTTTCTATTGAAGGTTGTTACTAGAAGACCAACTAATTTGTAAAAAGATATTAAAATATTCAAACTTAAAATTTATTTCAATTTTCTTAGAGATATATTTAGGTTACTAAATTTTTCATTTAATTATTTTAAATTTTGTATATATCCACATATACAAATGCTCTATTAAATAATATTTAACTTATTCCTTAACTTGTTACTTAATTCTCTTACATTTTCTATAAACATAACCAAAGTTATCTAACCTTTATTAGAAATGACCATTACACCCATATGACACAAATCATATATTCAATCATATTTAGCTTATTAATTAATCATTTTATATTTCCTTAAACTTAACCATTTTTCAATTAACTTATTGCTTAACTTGTTACTTAATTCTCATACGTTTTCTTTAAACATAACCAATTCTCTTGTCTTGTTTAAGTATAACCTTTACATCCACATGATGCATATCATCTCTTGAAATATATTTAGATTAATTATCATGCATGTTCTATAGACAAAATAAAATTTATTTAAATTAACTTGTTTCTTTCCTCTCTTACATTTTCTATAACCACAACTAGTTATCTTATATCTTTTAGACATAATCCTTACACCCACATGAAATCATCTACTAAAATATATTTAAATTATTACTTAATTGTCTTATATTCTTATATACATAATTAATTTTATGTATTTAACTTATAACCTTGTTGAGACAAAACCATTACACCCACATGACACAAACCATTTACTAAAATATATTAAACTTATTACTTAGTTGTCTTACATTTTCTATAGCCACAACCAATTTGGTTTAGTCAACTTATTACTTAATACAAGTAATCTACTAAAACATATTCTTATTATTTCATTATCTTGCATTTTATATAGACAAGAATTTTTTTTTTTTATGTTTACCTAATTTATTTCTCTCTTCTTATATATTTGTCTATAATTATTAGATTATTTTTTTAAAGCATAACTATTACCCCAAATCATACAAATCATATATTAAAATATATACTTAAATTATTACTTAATTTATTAATTAATTTGGCTTACATTTTAGATAGACATAACCAATTTGCTTTGTTTAACTTAATACTTCAACTTGCATCATTTTCAATTTATAACTTAATTTGTGTTACATTTCCTTAGACATAGCTACTTTGTTTTATTTAATTTATTGCTCCACTTCGTTTGTTTCTCTCTTAATTTTTTTTAAAAGAATAAATGTTGCACCCACATAATACAAATGCGAGTTATGGGGAATATCACATTTGAATGTTCTTGACAATGCGATGTTCAAGCAAAATTCACCACCCAGAATACAAAAAAACCTTCTATGTATCTCTATTCGCATTAAGATTACCTCTTGTGCTCTTGATTGAGGATAGATTCAAGTAAGCTATAAATTCACAAACAAAAAAGAGAACGACAAATTAACATTTCCTCTTTCAAGATGAAGAGCTTTACTCCATTATCTCTTCACATGGAAGAGTATTATTGAAGAGTTCAGTGTGGAGGTAGACAGTGGTGAAATAGAGAACTAACATTTTACTTCATTTTTTGAAATAATTATTTTAATTTTTGTTTAAGTCATCCTCCTCTTCCATTCAATTTACTTCCTCTAAAATATTTAACCCTCTTATAAGGAAGAGTGTGAGGTTCAATTTTTGGTAAAGCATTTTTAATTATCAATAACGTCATCCACTTATTGTATGCTTCTTATGTTCTTTGCATAGCCTTTTTTTCTTATTTTTATCATAGTAAGAAATAGATCCGCTAGAGATATGAGAAGCCACACCTATAGCATTGATCATTAAATCAACACAAATCTATTGGAAATGAATCTATAATAAATAGTACTAGAGGTTTACTCTTCTTTATGTTTAGAGATTTTAATGATCAATAACACCATCTATTTAATGTATTGTTCCTATGTTAGGACTATGTTCCAAAACCAAAATTTAGCTGAGGAAAGAAACCCTTTTAGTGGGTACCATGATTTAAGTTAGTTTTCATATTCTATATAATGCATTATTACTCTATTCTTTATTTGACAATTCTTATAGTATTCTATGTTACTCTTGAAATTCATTTCTTCTATTATTTATTTTTTATGCATATGTTCTTATATACCAGGAAATAAATTAGATTGTGGATTTATGAACTACAAAGTAGGGATTATGACAAACAGGGCTTGAGGAAGTCGGTGCAACTATGGTTTTCTATTTCAAACTATAGATTTTCATTTAATCAATATCTATGTTTTGAAGAATATTTTGTCAAACCACTATGTAAGCTTCTAGGGAATCCTTACGACCATACATTGACTCTAGAAATAAAGAAGTTCCTAAGGCCAAAATATTTTGGAGAGGAGGGTGTAATTGATCATTACTTTGAGTTGGAGTAGTACTGGGATGGATGACCTCTCACAAAGTCCTAGTGCTTCACCTCTGTGAGAATCACCAAGATGTAATGAGTGCTAAGAATTCCATTCATTCTCATGAGAGATGGGTTCTTGTCAACCACTATCCATAAAACATGGGTCAATGAGTTTGAATAAAAAATAGCACAGTTGAATCCAGATAGAAATATCAAAACTCCTTAGTTTCATTTTCCACAATCCATATTTATATTTTCCTTCCATCATGTCTTGTTTATATGGGTGGTTCCTTTGTTTCAAGAAATAATATTTACTCTTCATTTTTTCTTTTCTTTAAATGTCAATTTAGAGCTAGACAAATTTTGAGGATTTCCATTTGTTGGATCTTCAATTTACTTTTCAATTTTTGTTTTGCATGAATTATGTTACGTAACATCTAATGCCTGTGCATATTTGTTGCGAGGGTACTATAGCAATTTTTGTCTGGAAGCTTGTTTATATTGAAAGGGCATGCTATCTCACTTACAATTGAAGGAAACCTATTATTGTCATTTTTGTTAAGTTTCAACATGCTTACTTTGCATATAAACTTTTATTAGCAAAGTTTCATAGGAGCACGTTCATAATTGATAATTTGTTTTACTTGTACTCTCTATCATCTTGATGATGGATCATGGAGTGTGATCGAAAGCGTTGATGTAGAAAAAAAATTACGCAATCAAATCTAGAAGTTGCATTAAGATTAACTCATGGATTGTAGAAATTAACCGACTCTTGACTGTACTTTTCATTGACAAATATAGTTATTATCATTTCACTAATTTTTATGTTTGTAAGCATACATCTACTTTATCTTGCAGTTCACTAGGCTTCAATTGAGTCATAACTTTGAGGGGTTTGGATGAACAATAAAAAAAATAGTGTTAAACAATTTAAGTAGATAATATATTTATCTTTAATTAGTTTATTTTTATTAGAATTTTATTATTTTGAAGATAAATAAATCTTTTAGAGGATTGGATGAAGAGTGCATTAATTAAATATTGGTTCAAGTAGAAAGCGTATTTATAATTCAATATTATAATATCAGAATATGTATTGATTTTTTGAAATTTAATAAACAATCTATTTATTTCATTAAACATTGTTTGATTTTTCAATTTCTATATTGAATTATTTCTTTAAAAAATAATTTCTAAAATATTTTTATTGAGTTCTTTAAACAATCAATTTACATTTTTAGAAGAAAAATATGAGTTCATTTGATATTTAGAACATATTGTAGATGAGGAACTTTTGTAAACCACATATATGATTTTTCAATCACTGAACTATACTTTATCATCTTGTGTGGGAGATCATGTTTTCTATTTTTTGAATTAAATATTATATTCATATTCTTACACCTTTAATTTTATTTGATCACTAACTTGTCATGCACTAATCACTCGCATTGACATTTGATTTTAAAATATGTTGATTTATGCATAGTTAGTTTTATTATTGTGATTTTTTGTAGTGTTACTAAAATTATCTATTGAGCATCATTTATCCAATACATGAGAGATTACTAATTAGTTGGGAAGCAATTAGAATTTTAATCTAGTACTATTTGTATATAAACAATGTTACAAGTAGCGATTAACTACTTTTTTTCTTGTATTTAGAATTTTAATAAAGGGTTCATGTCATGTTCCCGAGTTTGCAACTTTAATAGATAAAACTCGGATGTTGAATTAAATAGAAATCCCTATGGTCAACCTCGTAAACTAACCTAGGTTATCAATTTTGTAAATTAGGGCCAAATAAAATTAAGAGAGCACAAAGCACCGACTTAATAAAAGGGAATTAATAGAAAGGATTATTCAAAGGAGAGCCCCACAAAAATATCTTTAAATGTTCCTGGTCAGTGATTTTTTTGGAGTAAATAATATTAATTTTTATCCATCTATAAACAATGGTTTATTATTTCTAAACAACAAACATAGGATAGCACTGACTGGGTGAAAAGGGTGTATCTTTTCAATGAAAACATTAATTCTAAATGACTTGCATATAGGAGGCCAAAAAAACTATAAATAATAAATAAGGAAATTGAAACATTCCTTAATGAAGATTATCATTTGTAACAAGGACAATCAAGGATTATTGTAACAACAACAAGAAATTGTGAAAAGGTAGGAGGTGTTTCTTAAAGTGAAGAGATTTGACCCTTCCCAATATGAGGGCATTTAATGGAAGTAGAAAGCCTCATTTGGAAGGGTATAAAGGAAATAAACATTGATTAGAGAATCATAATATGCGACAAATAAGAGAAGAACCTAATTGACTATTATCAACCTAAATTTGGGATGAGAAAATGGGAATGGAGATGAAATATTATATATATTCTATGATATACAATAGAATAATAATATGAGCAATTTGGATCATATATGAGGATCTACCAAGGGAGAGAAAGATAAGTCAACTATAAGGAAGAATAGTAAAATTACTAATGACATAGCACAAAACCAAGATAAGTTCTCTTTATATAATTATTCTTAGAGTTGTTAACTATAATATTATAATAAAATTTTAGCTTTCTAGGTAAATTTATATTTATGATATAATGAAGTTATCACTCTAGGATGGAATTACTACTGTAGGGGAGAAATTAGAAATGACCCAAAATTGGGACATTAATAATAGTGTGAGAGTACTATTCCTAGTAGCCTGTGATGAATGGCACCCAAGTTTGTAATAAAAATATATTGAGTGCACCAGTTAAGATTAGAGAGGGAGAAACAAAAAATTGTTATTTATGGACAAGAACTTAGATATAAGAAATAAAGAGTGATAAGTTATTTAATTCAATTCTTATTGGTACCCCTATATGATGCTCCAAAATGAAATTATTTTATCAACTACTTTTGGCTAACTTTATCCTCAAATATGATTTAATTTTTAAATAATTTATTTTTAGCTGACCATATTTGGAAGCTAAGTCCAAGATACATAAAAATATGTTAACCACCCAAGACCAGAAAGTGTGGAGGAAAATGGTTGATAAAATAATTAGAAGAAATGACTAAATATATGGTACTTTATATTAATAATTAATAGCAATGAAGATATCTTATGAAAGGCGAAACGTGAAAGAAAGAAATAAGAAAGATAGGTGCATTCAAAGGCATAAATAGTAGAAGAGTTTCATACTAGACTCATCTAATAAAACATATTTATAATTGTTATCTAACTTATTACTTAACTTTTCTTATATTTTATGTAAACATGAGAAATTTTCTTAACTTATTATACTAACTTATTCCTTTCTCAACTGATTACTCAATTTCTCTTATATTTTTTTGGAGATATAACCAATTTTATTTATTTAACTTATTACTCTAAATTTTTTTTTTCTCAACTTAATTTGTCTTGCATTTTGTCTAGACATAACCAATTTGATTAATTTAACTTATATTACTCTTATTTTTTTATTTCTCTGATATTTTTGAAAAAAAAAAACATAAATGTTGCATCCACATAATACAAATGTGAGGTATGGGGAATATCACATTTGAATGTTCATGATAGGTATCATCTTTAGGAGGTGTGATGTTTAAGCGACATCAACCAACCATGGGGAATATACCAAATCATTACAAGGATATCATTCCTTTTTAAGAGTATTGTCCTTATGTTTGCGAACATATTCAAGTTGGGTATGAATTCAAAATAAAGAGAATGAAAGGACCCATCATCCTCTTTCAAGATGAAGATTCCTCCATTATTGCTAGAGATTGTGAGCCTCTTAAGTTTCTTTTCCCTTGTCTTGATTGTTGGTTATATAATTTACAGTTCATAAGAAAAAGACATGGTGATATTGTGCATACATATAATGTGATTGTGGTTTTATTTTTTTCATTATTGAAAAACCAAAGTCATCTTTAAGAATGGTTGTGATGGAGCTTCTCAAACATGCTCCCTCCAACATAATCACTTTTCAGTGCACCAAAATAAATATGGTTATAACGGTTGATTCAAGAAATGTGGTGCACCTACTCAAGATCCCTTTTGAGAATTACCACAAGGGAAAATATTTCAATCTCCTCTTACATGATCTTCTTAGAACCGAAGTTTTCAATACGGATGCCAAAGGCTAGAAATTGGAGAGAAAAGTTTCCAATTATGAGTTCACCACCAACTCTTTGTGTGACTTCATAGCAAAGACCATGCAAGCTGAGAACTGTAGTCCCTCGGGATTGCGGTTGCATTCTACTTTGCTTCATTTTGATATGAGTTAGACTCTATTTTATTTCATGACTATTTGCATGACATGATTAGATGTTTGCACTGTGTGATGCATTTGATTACAATATATTATTTTAGTTTTACTAGTATCATTTATGATGTAGATTTTAGATTATATAGTTGCTTACCATTTTGATCATATATGCATGATGATTCTACTAGGATGTGACATGATTCTTTATGACAATATATGGTGTATTTTTTATGCAAGGGGGTTGGAGATGGGGCCTAGGGCACACCCAAAACCATCCATCTTGTAGATACAATGCAGAATTAACACAACACACAGTAGGAGAAGAGAATGCAGTGATCTTTATTTATTAAATCATCAAACTTAATACATGCTAGGCTGTAAGGCTTTCTTGGTTACCGCCATATACAAAGAAATGTATTACAATCTGATCTTCTCACAATAGAGATCTAAGATCTTTAATATCTTAACATTTGCATTCTTGTTGTAAGACTTGCTACAAAACTAAGAACATACAAAATAATATATACAAGAGTCCACCAAAGAGGTCAGCGCCCAAATACAAAGGAGAGACCCAAATTTAGGTCCACATGGATCCCAAGATAGATCCCAAATAAATCTAGCCACAAAAATTAAATGAAGAAGTCAGCCAGCAGCTCCAACTCCCAAATAAACCAACTTGGCAAAGGCATGACCGAGCAACAGAACACCTTGGCCAAAGAAGAGCCGAGAAATAGAACCATAATCAAGACTGAGCTACTCGGCAAGCATGCTGAGCAATAGAGAACAAACATGCCAAGCAACAAAGAACAAACTAAGGAATGAAGTAAACATATTTTTTTTGGTTGAGAAGGATTGCCAAAGACCCAAGATGCTCTTGCATCAGACACTTGGGGTTGCAAATAAATGATCCCCTGAATCATGTATCAGGTCCAACCTAAAATGAATCCAACTTAGATTGAGAAATCCAAGATGAGTCCTCAATTGGTCTATTTTTCCACTTTACAAGATATTCCATGTATTCCTTTCCTCTTGTACTTCTAACAACTCTCTGTTTCAAGATCTTCTCAACTTCCTCTATCTACTTCTTAGGATAATCACTTGGTACTCTCACTTCTTCATCAGGTTCATGATATTCATACAAGTCTAAAATATTGAAAATAGGTGATATATCCATGTCATCAGGTAATTCAACCTCATAAGCATTTCCACTGTCAAATATTCTCAGCATCTTACAAGGACCAAATTTCTTCATCTTCAGTTTCCCATATGTTCTAATAGGGAATATTCCTTTCATCAGATGAACCATCACAACATCACCAACTTCAAATGTCTTATGTCTTCTTGATCTGTCTACATCATCTTTGTATTTCTGATTACTTTTCTCCAGCTTTTTCTTTACATCCTCATGCAATGTCTTCATAAATTCTGCAAATTCCTCTGCTTCAGCACTTCTTTTCTCTTCACCAACAAGGTCTCTCAAATCTGATATACCTCTCAGTTGTGTGCCATGAACAATCTCAAAAGGTGTCTTTCTAGTACTTTTGTTTACTGAACTGTTATATGTAAACTCCACTTGTGCCAACATCAAATCCCAATTGCTTGGTGTGTCTCCAACTAAACATCTCAACAAGTTACCCAAAATTTTGTTTACAACCTTTGTTTTCCCATCAGTCTATGGATGAAATGTAGAACTAAATTTCAACTCAGTATTCAGCTTCTTCCAAAGTGTTCTCCAAAAATAGCTTACAAACTTACTGTCTTTGTCAGAGATGATACTCTTTGGTAATCCATGTAATCTGACAATCTCCTTGAAGAAAAGATCTGCTATATGTACTGCATTTGATGTTTTCCTACATGGTATGAAATGTGTCAACTTGGAAAATCTATCCACAACAACAAATATAGAATCATTACCTCTTGTTGTCCTAGGTAAGCCAAGAACAAAATCCATGTTGATATCATTCCAAGGTTTCTTAGGAATAGTAATAGGTGTATACAAACCAGTATTCTCACTTACTCCCTTTGCAACTTGAAAAAATCCACAACTTCTTACAAATTTCTGAACATCTTTATACAACTGAGGCCAAAAGTGCCTCTCCTTCAACAAACTCAATGTTTTATAAATGCCAAAGTGTCTAGCCAATCTACTACTATGTTTCTCCTTAATCAAATTAGTTCTCATTGAACCTCTTGGTATGCACAACTGAATTCCTTTGAACAACATATCTTCCTGAATGAAATATTCTTCATACTTATTTGATTGATTTTTATTAGGTGCTCTCCACACTCTCCACTTCTCTAAAAAATTAGGATCATCTTCATACAAATGCTTCATGTCATCAAAACCAAGAACTTCAATTCTCATTTCAGTCAACAAAGATCTTCTTCTACTTAATGCATCAACAACTCAGTTAGAAACTCTACTCTTATGCTTAATCAAAAATGTAAATCTCTACAAATATTCAACCCATTTCATATGTCTTTGATTCAACTTATTCTGACTACCCAAATACTGTAAAGCCATGTGATCAGTATATATAAAAAAAATCATTTTGCATCAAGTAGTGTCTCCATTTCTTCACAGCTTGCACAATAGCATAGAATTCTTGATTGTAGAAAGAATATTTCCTCTTTGCATCATTCAACTTTTCACTAAAGAAAGCAACAGGTTTACCTTCTTGAGTCAATACAACTCCAATTGTACTTCCACTTGCATCACATTCAACTTGAAATACCTTATTGAAATTAGGTAAGGCTAGCACAAGTGATTCAGCAACCTTCAACTTTAAAGCTCCAAAACTTTTATCAGCTCCATGTGTCCATTTGAACTCTCTTTTGTCTCCTCTCATTGTCTCAGTCATAGCAATATTGCAAATAGAACTAAAATTTATGATAAACTTCCTATAAAAACTTTCCAATCCATGAAATGATCTCACCTCTATAACATTCTCAGGTGTAGGCCAACTCAGTATAGCTTTAACCTTTTCTGGATGCATCTTCAAACCATCAGCTAAAATTACAAAACCCAAATATACAAGCTCTTCTTTCATGAAGGAGCATTTCTTTAGATTTATTTGCAACTTTTCTTCTTTCAATCTCTGCAATACTTGTCTTATATGCATTAGATGTTCTTCTCTGGTCTTACTGTATATCATAATATCATCCAAATATAAAATCACACACTTATTTAAGAATTTCTTCAGAACTTTATTCATCAGCCTCATAAATGTACTAGTTGCATTAGTTAAAACAAAAGGGATAACCAATCACTCATACAAACCTTCCTTTATTTTGAAAGCAATTTTCCATTCATCACCTTCTCTGATTATGATCTAATGATACCCACTCTTCAAATCAATTTTGGTAAAATACTTTTCTCCACTCAAACAATCCATTATGTCATCCATTCTTGGTATAGGAAACCTATACTTGACTATGATCTTGTTTATTGCCCTAGAATTAGTGCACATTCTCCATTCTCCTTTTTTTTTTAGGTCCCAACACATCTGGTACTGCACATGGGCTCAAACTTTCTCTGATTAAGCCTTTGTTCAATAATTCATGAACTTGTCGATTAAGCTCTTCATTCTCGATAGGTGTTAACCTATGTGGTGCTTTGTTTGGTAAACTAGCTCCAGGAATTAGATCCATACAATGACTGATATATCTGATTGGCGGTAAACCATCAGGTACAATATCTAAAATGATTTCTTTGTATTCATTCAACAACTTCTCAACTTTTGTAGGTATGTCATCTTTTGCATTCTTACTTGGTTTGTTAGGAATCAAAGCATAATAGATATCATTTCTTTTCAAATCTTTAAAAAACTATCTACCTTCCATCAGACAAACTTTTACAGATGTACACAACTCATCAGCAGATTCTTCAATCAAAGGCAACAAAATTTGCTTCCTTCCATCAACCCTAATAGAATATCTATTCAACCTTCCATCATGTATAGCATGTCTATCATACTGTCAAGGTATTCCCAACAATATATGACAACAATCCATTGGCATAACATCACATAACACCTTATCATAGTACTTTCCAATTTTTAGATTCACAAAACATTGTTCACTCACCATTAATGTATGCTCATCTTTGATCCATGAGATCTGATAGGGCTTTGGATGCTTCATCCTTTCCAACTGTAACTTGGTAACCATATCTTTCGATGACAGATTCTCTAAGCTTCCACTATCAACAATGACTTTCCAAACCTTATCAGCAACTCTACATTTGGTTTTGAACAGACTTTTCCTGATAGGATCTTTCTTATCTTTCTCACTCCATAGTATCCTTCTGATCATGAGGTTATTTTTAGGTTCATTGGATGTCTCCTCTTGGATTAATGCATTTCTTCTACTTTTACCACATTTCTTGCTTGCATGTGTACACTCAAAGGATTTATGTCCTTATTCACCACAATTGTAACAAGTTACTTGGAACCCTCTTCTGCTATATCCACCTCTGGAATAATTTCCTCTTCCTCGGTATGAATTTCCACCATTCCATTCAGTCTTTCCTTTTTCTTGACTAGTGTCTATATTCGACTTGTCTGGTTTAGATCTACTATTTTCACCATGAGATGTGCCTCTTCCTCTAGGGAACCTACCACCTCTTCCTCTTTTTCTTTGTTCATATCTTTTGTTCAACTTTTCTTAAGCTTTTAGGGAAAATTGATATGCCTCTTCAATACCTTCCATTTTGACTAAACTGATTTCATCTTGTATGGAACTTCTCAAGCCATTCAGGTATCTTGCAAATATTTCCACTTTATCTTCAACATGTCCAGATCTGATGTCTAATCTGTATAATTCCTCAGTATAGTCTTTGACTGATTTTTCCTTCTACTTCAAACTTTTCATTCACTGAATTAGGTTAATCTGATAATCACAAGGTAGAAATTTGCCTTTCAATTTGTTAACCATCTTATCCCATACCTTTATCTTGTCTTTACCTTTCTCCTTTCTATCTAATTACAGGTATTCCCACCATAAGGATGCATGACCTTTCAATTTTTTGCTTGCAATCTTCACCTTCTTATCTTCTGTAACATTCTCATATTCAAAATACTTTTCCATTTCAGTTATCCAGTCAATCAATTCATCAAAATCTAACTTTCCACTATACTCAAGAGGATTAAACTGAGGTGTGGATTTCAAACTTGTCAAAGCTCTTAGGAATCTTTCCTCTTCTTGATCCATCACTGGTGTAGGTGGAGCTTCACCTTGAACCTCTTCAAATTCATCATCACTAACATCTTCAAGATGTCTTCCTCTACACTTGGCTGTCTCAACAACTTCCAATCTTGTAGCCATCTATCTAAGCATATCAGCCAGATCTTGATCAACATTTCCTCTTCCACAAACCATCTTGAAACTCTCTACAATTGTAAGTCAGATCACAACCTTCCACCCTACCAAAAATATATTTAGAGTTTACAAGAAGGAACCATGGATCTCAACTCACTCTGATACCACCTGACATAATGGGGTTGGAGACGGGGCCTAGGGCACACCCAAAACCATCCAGCTTGTAGATACAATGAGGAATTAACACAACACATAGTAGGAGAAGAGAATGCAACGATCTTTATTTATTAAATCATCAAAATTAATACATGCCAGGCTATAAGGCCTTCCTAGTTACGGCTATATACAAAGAAATGTATTACAATTCAATCTTCTCACAATAGAGATCTCAGATCTTCAATATCTTAACATTTGCATTCTTTCTCTAAGAATTGCTACCAAACTAAGAACATACAAAATAATATATACAAGACTCCACATGGATCCCAAGATAGATCCCAAATAAATCCAGCCATGAAAATTAAATGAAGAAGTCAGCCAACAGCTCCAACACCCAAATAAACCAACTCAGCACAGGCATGACCGAGCAATAGAACACCTCGGCCAAAGAAGATCCGAGCAACAAAACCATAATCAAGACCAAGCTACTTGTTAAGAATTCCAAGCAACAGAGAACAAAAATGCCAAGCAATAGAGAACAAACTAAGGAATGAAGTAAACATATTTTTTTTGGTTGAGTAGGATTGCCAAAGATCCAAGATGCTCCTGAATCAATTTTGTATTCGACAAAATTAGGTTATTTTACCATGATGATTATTACTGATTTCCTATATTGTTATGCCTTTATGTTGATGGTTATATGCTTTGGGCTTTTTCACTGATATATGCTCATATTTTTGTAAATAATTATTTAATGCATTAATTTAAATAAGTTGTTTATTATGATGTACATTGAGGAATAAATATGGAATGACTAGTGGACCATGACATTATAATACATAAAAATAATCACATCACTAGAGAATCACTATTCCATTAGGGGTACTTAATTATTACATACATATGCACTGGCTATTTATACTACGAGAAGACACACTTGATGTGTGCGTGTTTTAGTAGAAAAGTACCAGAAATTATCTCTGTCTGAGATGTAGGTCTGAACATGACTTATCCCCGACAATAGCTCTATGTGACAGTCACATTGGTCATTTTAATATTGAGCCAATATCATTTTTGGATGGAATGGTGTATCTAATGCATTTAATTACCTTATGGCTTCCTTGTAGGTAAGAGCCTAGATTTTAGTGCATAATGTGTTACCTAGTATTTGTTTGTGCATTTAGGCATCAGTAGTAGTCTCACTGATATTATATTTTGATATAATTATTTATATTTGTGTGTGTGTGTGTGTGTGTGTGCGTGTGTGTTGATTAATTAATCATCAAATTTTTGCATAGTCATGTCATTGGAATTTAATTTAATTAATTATTTCCTTTATTGGATTTTGGGAGACTAAGTGATTTGATTATTATTTGATTTAATTAATTTCAAAATATTCCCTTTTTGGAAAAGGTTTTTATGTTTTTGCAAGTGAAGTTTTATTCACTTCTCTTTTTCTGAGCTTTGGAATTTTCTACAACTTTTTGTAGAGAAATTTGATTTATGTTCATTGGGATAAGCTGAGGCTTCCAATTTATATGGGCATTGGTTCATTGGAACCATGGCAAGATTGCCACAGTTTGCTGATAATTTTTCTGCGTGCACTGAGCGTTCATTTATTTCTCTCTATTTTGGTTTTTCACCTATTTGAGTGGTAGGGATTCCTATATTTTACTCTTTATCTTTCATTTCCATTGATACTTGTTAGTAATTCATTATGGGATAATTATAAATATTTTTTCTTTATGTGTTTAACACCTGATTGGGCTTGTCTCAGTATTTAGAATTTTAATTGTAAATGTTTTTCTGTAAGGCTGTCTTTTTTCTCCCACAAAGTTGGATTTCATATTTTACTACATTTTTGGGTTAGTAGGACCTTAAGGGACAATGGGTTTTAATTTCATTTTGAGATTTTAAGTTTCATGTTTGGGCATTTTTGTGTGTGCATCAATTTGCATGTCCAAAATTTATTTGCCGCCATATTTGGGTTTTTTGAAATGTTGGCCTTTGTTGTATTCCATGATTGTAATAGGATCATGCAATCAAAATTGATTGAGGACATCCTGGTTAATAGTTATTGTGATCTACACTCACCCACTTTCTTAATTGATATTTTTATACTTTGTCAATTATTACCAAAATTTGGGATTTTCATGCTTTTGGGGCACTTTGATCCTTCCTCATATTCTAAAGAGATGTGTGATGGATTCCATTAGAATTTTTTCTCTTGGAAAAGTGGCCAATCAGTCAACTTGAGATGTTCACTTTTTTGTGTGTGATTCTCAGTTTCATGCCTTGAGCATTTTGGGAGTTGAATTGCTTCCTATTGTTGCTTGATTTCTTGTTGGTATTTTTTTATCTACAATATCCTTAGTGTGGACCAAGTAGATGGTGTATTTTTTTTACATCCTTAGTGTAGAGTGAGTAGAAAAGTTGTCATGAACCATGTCCTTGGTAGGAACCAAGTGGACAAGCTTGTTCCCATCCTCACACTAGTAGAATTTGGAAGATATGTGACTACATGACTAATACTTTTAGTCACGTGACTAAAAATGAATAAATTCTACATCGTACATTGAGGACGCTTATAGCTAGGTGAAAATGTTGGTGTATGATCTTCCATTGTGTTTTGTGAACATGTATTTAGATATTATGATGCCCTAAACTCTTCTTTTTCATGGTTGTAGAGGTCCAAAAATATTAATATTATTATTAATATTAAATTACCTCTTATTCCTCTAACTAGTTAATTTAATCAATTAAATAGTTTCATTGCTAGTATTTATCAAATGACCAAATACTATCTTAATGTACTTTATTTAAATACATTTGTCTCACAAAGTCCCTTTTTAATAAATTTCTATTTATTAAAATTCCTCCATATTCCTAATTCTTCTAAACTATGATTTATTCAAATCTAATTTGAATTATAATCTAAACCCTAGCTAGGAACCTATTAATCCAATCTAGAAGCCTACCCTAAGCCTACCCTATTCCTACTCTACTCCCATCACCTCACTTCCTAAGCATATTTCCCTACCTAACTATCTTCTAATCATACTTAAAGAGTGATTCCTAACCTTTTGAAGGCTAATGGAATGCTCACCCACATGTGATAATTCTCTCCAAAATGGGCACCCAATCCTCTTTAAGGCTATTTACTCCTTTGTCCCCCACTTGGAATTCTTGAGCCACTCAATATTTATTTCTATATTTGACTTCAAATTAGCCATTCCTTCAAGCCTATGTGTCCCTTATGTGGCTCTTATGTGGATGCCACATATATGCCACCTCATTCAACCTCTCCTCTTCTATCCCAAAAATCTATAAATAAAGGCCTTCTCCTCTTCAATTTTCATCTCTCATTATGCATTGTTATTATGCTAGAATTGCTTTAGATTTTCATAGTTATTTTCATGCTCATAGTTTCTTGTTTAATTCACTTAGAAATCACATGCTAGGATCAATTTGGTAAACGAATCATAGTTTTCTTTCATTTTCTTGCATTTCAATCATAGTAGTTTAATCATTTGGAGAAATTTGAGACTAGTTACTCCATACTATTTCTTGAATCCTTCTCTAAACTTGCATCAATCTTACTCATTCCACTTGAGGATCCATTGCATTTTGTGTGTTTGAGAGAGCACACCCACATCCATCAAAATGAGTGAATCAAACAAGTTAAATAGGGTGCTTACTTGTTTTAGCTCAATCTAATGTTATTTGGTGTTCTTTGTTGCTTGCTTGTTCTTCCATATGCTTTTGAATTGATTATATGTGCTAACCCACTAATATTGTATGTTTAAGCTTGCTCCCAACAGGTTTTAAACATTAAGAATTCCTCATACTACATTCTGGCATGCCCAGTGGGACCCACGTCCCTAAATTCTTCTAAATTCTGGTCTTTGTTTCTTCCAAATTTTTCCAAGCACGCGGATCAACATCTGCATTTTATGTAGAGGCATCTACACAAATGTCATTTCTATCTATAATACCATTCAACGTCTACGCTAAACCAGCGTCTGTGACCTGAAATAGCATCTCCGCCTGAAACTGTTAATTTTTTATTTTCCAAGCATAGTTGTTCATTTATTAGGATCTCTTTGTCCTTCCCATTGTTTTTGAGTATTTTAGCATTCTATTTTTTAGCAGAGATCAAATTTACAAGCAATTATAATGTTAAAAGTTTACTAGGGGAATGAACCTTGATAACTTCTTAAATGAACACTAGATTTTAAATGTTTGGATTACCTCAAATGGCTAAATTTGACCAAATTAAAGACTAAGAAAGAGGAAAAAGTAACACTTTTTGCTATGTTTTTGTAAACTTGCAGGTATAGCAGCGTTTGCAGCAATGCTGATTCAGGTTTCAGCGTCTGTGAAAATGCCAGTTCAGAAAATCATCAATCAACATCTGTGTTTTACAAATCAGCATCTCTAACTGGTATAACAGATTTTCTATTTTTCTATGTTTTCTGGCTTGTTTTCCCTGTATTCTGTCATTCTTGAGAAAAACACAGAACCAGCGTCTGCGCCTTGCATCGACGTATGCACTCTGTCAGACTATTTTTTATCATTTGCTAACCATTGTTAAGTCATTTTTGTGTTTTCAACTCTTGTTAAAGGCTAAAATTGAAACTAGTAACCAATTGTCTTACAGCACTGCTTGCCAAAGACAGGTTCAAAAGACTACTCATGTTTGTCTTGCAGGTTGCATTACTCCAAAATTGACCAAACGATCATGTTTGCTTTAAATTTTTCTTAGGCACCTAGCATAATTAGGGAGATTTGATTGTCTAATTCAAAGAAAGTGTTTGGGTATTAAGCTCTCTTCCCTTTTGAGAAGATCAAAAACCTATACACACTTGCTTTGTGTTAAACAATTAAATCTTTTGGGAAAGAACAAACTTGTCTTGCATGTTTGGGAGAAAAAAACATTGGGTAGGAGAGTATTCTCTTTTCCCCTTGTGGAAAATTAGAAATCTAGACCCCTCTCATTGCCAATCCATGTTTTTCAAATTAATCCCTTAGTTGGGCCTACCATTCAAGGAAAAAATCTCCCGGGAACGACCCACGTGAGAATGAGGTGTAAGCCACACCACTCTAACTCACATTAATCAAATTTACTCTTTGGGGTTAAAGCTGTTGCCCCACTTTTAGTCTCCATACCCTTCAGACAAAAGTGAGTGTTTAATGTATGGTGGTGGTCTTGAAAGCTTCTTGTTAAGTCCTGAGTCTAAGTCTAGAAAACTTTCCCTTAGGCTAGGGAGTCTTTACCAGATTTTTCCAAATTGCCTTCTCTTTTGTGAACCGGAGGGTTTCTATTTATGAGTTTATGTTTTCATTGGGTAGGTTAAGTTCCCAATCCGGTAAAGGTTTTGTTCCAAAGATTTCTAACATCAATGTTACACACAATGGAAGTATGTAGCCATAATCCTTCATTTTGTAGCTTGGCAGAAAATTGGGTTCGAGCTTCTCCACTAGCGAAAAAGTATCAACAGAGTGCATCTTCCACCGATGATTACTAAGTGATGTCTCAGCAAGAAGTACAGTTCTAGAATGGATCCTTTAGGCTTAAGAAGGGCTGATGTGTATGGATTACACCTCTGCAAGCTAAAAGGAATGATTCAATAGAAAGGAATTGAGGAAATAAGCCTAAAGGCAGAAAAGAAGAAAATGACTTCTCCCCTACTCCTACGGGCAGGCTTTGTCCCATGGAGTATATTTTCCACCAAGCCATTTAAATGAAGCAATTTTAAAGAAGGACCTATCTCACAAAGAATCTAAGATATAAAGAAGGTAGATGAAATCAACACATGTCATTTTGGCATCCTGATAGACCAGATTTCCCCCTTGGCAGATTTTTGAACTAAGAGCACTCCAAAAGCACTTCTCTGCCCAAAGGAGAAGCGGAAAAGTGATTTTCTGCTACCTCAGAAAAGTTACCATTGTAGTTACTAAAAGTGAAAAGACATTTCTTAATGGCCCGTAAGATCACAGTAATTAATTCAAATAAAGTTGTTTTACTTCATAATGGACTATTTCATTAATGTTGAGGTCTTTTCATTCGTGTGGCGCGGGAAGTCGGTCGTTAAACGGTAAAAATTCAAAAGTATAAGATTAGTTGGAGATTTCCAATAGGAGCCACTATTTTCTTGACATATTGCTTGAATTTCAAGATTTAATACTAGTTCTTCTTTGTCCTTGTGTTCTCAAAGATATCCCTCATTCCTGAATCAAATCATTTGAATCATGGCTTCCAGATTCATGGGATTCGACGGAATGAACAACATTACTTCTGAATGGAATAAACTTTTAGATACATCTTTGAAGTTCTTTGACATGCAGAACTTCCAGAACAGATTAAAAGCAGACCAGATACATCCCATTACTAAGAAGTTGAAGGAGAGTGGATTAGTTGAGGCCATTGGTTTTCCCATGGTCGTTCAAGCCCCAGAATTGATCCGAGAATGCATCGCTCGATACAACCCAAATACCAAGAAAATTCTCTTGCCCAATGATACGGTGCTACTATCTATTGATAGAGAATCAGTCCAGAACCTGCTTCACATCCCAGAGCAAGCTAAGCATTCAAAAATGACATACAGTCAAGCGGTGACTGAATATATTGCCAAAAAGTTAGTTTGGAAGAAGGAGACAATGAAAGCATGGTTTCAAGAACCCAAGAGTGCCAAAGGGAAGCTGTCAAAGAAATTATATGATACTAATATGAAGCCAGAGATCGTTGACATTCTGGTGTTACTCCACAGGATCAGAGGTCAAAGTGAGGCACTCAATTTTGTTGATCATCACTTCTTCCTAGTTCAGGTAATTTGTTCCCAACATCACTTCATCCATTGGGCCCTTATGGTAAGTGAGAACGTTTTGGAATCCCTAGATAGAGCTAAGTGCCAGAATGAATTTTGTATGTCTTCAATTTTGTTGTATATTCTGGCAACAATAAAAATTTGGCCAGGACTTCCTAGATTAGAGGAATTTCCTGATGATGTTAAGAGTTATGAATTCTTCCCCTCTTTACAATTACATAATAGCTATGTAGAATACCTTTGAGTTAATGATGTATTTACAATGAGATTGTGCAGGGAGTTACAAGGCTGTCCAGAAAGGAGATTCTCCCCTGAAGCCATGGCTTTCATCAACCAATTTGGATGCTATTTCATTCAATTGAGAGATTTCTCATACCTTTGTCTTGCAGGTTTTGATGACTTCCCTTTGAAGTTGCCCAAATATCCTACAGATATGATCATGCTGGTGGAGGTGATGAGACGAGCTCTGCAAGTGAATGTGATATGTGTCAATGCCAAGAAGAAAGTGACTTCCCCATGACTATTGGTGCCTATAGTTGTGCTTCCTAGTTTGAGGCGAAGAATGTCCTAAAGGAATTCTCTAAGAGGTTTTTGTTGGAAACCTATGACATCCTGAGGCCACAATACGATCTAGTTAATTATACTTGTGATCATCTACAAATGGGCCAAGCTATCCACCATGTAGATGAAATTGAAGACTACTAGGACAATTGTAGAGATGATCTGAAGAGAAGAGATATGTTCTATGCCAGATCAACCATTGAACAAATCAAAAAGTTCAAGGTCAATTTTGCAGTCGAAGGGCTACTAGATGATGGCCAGCACATGTATGATAAAACCTATCTTGAGAAGATCAAGCATCTCTCCATTAGTTACAAGCCCATGTTAGATCAAGCCATCGATGACTTGTAGACCCTAATGAGTGGTATTTATAACAGGACAGAGTAGTGGGTTGAATGGACAACAAGAAGAAGGAAGAGGTCGGAAAGGAATCCTTCTACTCAAAGAACTCTGACAAAGGATTCCTCCAACATCGCAACAACTTCCTCGGTAATACTCCCAACTATGTCCAAAAGTTCTTCTCAGCTAGCTGGTGGAGGCGATGAACCTCCGAAAAAGGAAGTTCAGCCAAAGAAGACTTGTAGAGAAGGTTCACTCCCAAATATAGGAACAACAAAGGAGCTCGCCAAGGATTCAGAACTAGAGCGGTCAGTAAAGGCAGTCATAGTAGATGTACCGATTGACACCTCGACCTAGGATTATCCAAGGAGAGGGTCTCCTGTCATAGTGGAAGTGGGTGAAGATACTCCTTCAACCATAGAATCAGAAGGAGAGACCAGGAAGAAATAGAAGGTCGCTTCAATAGCCAAATTGGTGTCCTCTTCTCCTACTTTAGTAAATCCATTTTCTTTGAGACCAAAGGATACACCTCCAGTCATCAGGAAATTGTTCATTGGGGATTTGGTTTCTGCCAACAAAGTTACTAGCATAGAGTCATGGATAGAACATACTCTGAAATGCAAGAGGAAGAGGGTAGAAGAAGGGGCTTCCAGCAAAGACACTCTGTCACAAGCCTTTCAGCCCAAGGCCGCTATGAGAAAACAAAAGAAAGTAAAGATGATGTCTACCCTAGGTTGTGACCCTGAAACCACATACTTCACTGTGGAAGTGGCCAAACCAATCAAGGATGGTAGATTCAAAGATATGACTGCATCAGATTTCTAGTTGCAGTCATTTGATATGGGGTTAGCTCGCCATGACACCAAGGTGGACTAGTGTAAGTCTACTAATGTGGTGATAGAAGAAGAACTCAAAGAGCTCAAGACTGCCAAGGTTCAACTAAAGGAAGAAGTGGCTAAGCTGAAAAATTTCATAAGATAGATTCTCACCCTGATTGCGAGTGTTCCCAGCACCCAATCCACCTTTGATCCCAGCACAGTAGAGAATCAAGCTATATTAGCCAAGTTGCAGGAAGATAGGCACTTTGCATAGATCGGTAGAGGATGGGGTGAGAGACTCAAATCTGAAGGGTTGGCAGTTGTTGAGCAATTGGGTAATGCTCTCTTGAGGTTGGAGACAGAAAGGAATAACATCGAGAAGAATTTACAAGCTCTTGCATCTGAGAGAGTGAAGTGTTAGGAGTGCATAGTAATGCTCCATGTAGCTATGAAGATGAAGACAAAAGAGGCGTTGAAAGCTAAGATTCTTCAGAAAGGAGATGAACTTCTAATGGAGTGGTTTCAAAGTTTGGAGTTCAAAATTGAAATGATTATCCAGGCCGAGATGAGGTTGCAGCAAGTAGACATTAAGGTCAAAGAAGAACATAACAAAGACTTCAAGATTCATCAAGGTTTGCATATAGAATCACAGACAAGTGGAGAAGGTAAATAAATGATAGGACAGGCCAATATGTAGAAATCATTCTCTGATTATGTAGACAAGTTGTTAGAGCTATCTTCCACCCACTTGGACAAAGTGCCAGAACTTGAACAGCTGAGCGGATGTGTTTATAAAGCCATGGAAGAATTGAAGGATCAGACAGGTGCAATTAAAAGTCTGGCTAAAGAGTAGTCCAGATGGCTCATCCAATACACCAATGTCCACATTAACAGACATGAAGAACTTATCAAGGTTATCACAACTGTCACTTCCTATAGGGCTAAATTAGGCAAAGGGAGCGAAACCAAAGCTTAAGTAGATTCTCTCTTTGTACTAAATTTTGAACAATATGTAATGGATAATCTTTCAGTTATCATTTCTAGTTGGGGAATTTGAACCATTTTGGTTCTCCCCCTTTCTTGTAACGGCCCAATATGGGACTCTATATGTACTATTTCCAAAATCAATACAAAGGTCGGCTAAATTTTGGTGTGAAAGATAGCATTTTACTGAGTCAAATTTGTATGTCTAAATACCATTATTTTATCTATTCCATTTGCATTGCACTTATCTTTCTGTTGAATTCAGATGTTTCTTTGAAGTTGGATTTACAATCTGTGTTCGAACCAGAGCTTTGTATTATGATTTGATACAATTAGCGAAAGGGGAAATCCGCTGTTATCTTAAGTTTGGGAAATGTTCTTATGATATAGATCGATTCATTGTTGTTCCATCACTAATATTTAGTCTTGCATCTGCATTTTCAGTAGAAGTTCATGCATTACCAATTTTGGGAGTTAATATGATTGATGAAGTCTCAGAGTTGGCTAGATTTAGAGTTGAATTCGTCCTGCCTGAGCTATTTCCTGCCTAGGATTAGCTTGGTTTGCCTCTTCTGTTCTCAAGTTAAGAACATACCCCTGTTAGACTAGGAAATATAAAAATTCACTGAAAATCATTCATATAAGGGAGCTATACCTTTAAATTCAGAGGGAAATTAGTTTTTTCAATAAAAAATTTCCAACTGTTATATTCGATTGTTCTTAAGCATTTTGGGTATTTTAGAGTTAATTGAAAAGAATAATCTATTTACTAACAGATTTTTGGTGATTCTACTGGGGAGATGAACAATCGTTACACTAGAAGCATATCATGAGGAAAGATGGTGCTTCCCCATGAAAATATAATTCTTGTACTCCAACCAAATCTTGGTTTTCAAGACGATCAAGAAGACCTTAGTTCCTCACTGAACATTTTTACTTGGAGGAACAAAAGAAGCACCGAACATTACAGAAATACTAGTCAAGTGCTAGAGAAAAAAGAAGCCAGAATAGAAGCACTTGAAAGAGCCTTCTAAAGGAGAAATCAAAGAAGAGCACAATTCCAAGCCGAGCTTGAAGCTAGGCCACAAAATTAGTCAAAAATATGGAGCCTATAATATTTCTCAGGAGCACAAAGAAAGAAGGAAGTACAGATCCATTCTTTGAGAGACTTGTGAATATTAACTTTGATCTACTTGAAGTACCTCGCTGAAGAAATAGAACTGCAAAAAGCCAGAGTAGACCTTCTTCACCCCCTAAGCAGTCTACTCTTTTATCCACCACTTGCCAAGTGTTAACGTTACACAGAGTAGTTGTTCCCCCTGTTATCAATCTAACCCCTTATTTACCTCAAGTAACAATGGCACTCCCTTGGGCCACTACAGTCGGACCCCTACAATTAGCAGCATACAATCCTCTTCCCTCAGGGTCTAGAAAGAATTTTCCTAAATTTTCTGGAGATAGGAAAGTATCTACAGATGAACATATTGCTGCATTCTTTGCTTCTGTCAATATTCTAGCAGTACGGGAAGAAGATGTGGCCATTAGATTATTTGTCAAGACCCTTGTTGAGGGCACTGCCGATTGGTTTCACCACCTACCTAATTCTTCTATTATAGAATGGGCCTCCATGAGAGCTACTTTTGAAAGAAGGTTTAAAACTGCGGAAGATGAACATGCTCTATTGATGTAATTAACCTCTATCAAAAAAGAGTCTTCTATTAGTATGAGAGATTTCATAGCTAAATTCAATAAGCTCGTAAATCGTATTCCAGTGGCTGACAGGCCTATGACAAGGAATTCGAAAACATTCTTTATAAGTTCTATGCCACCAGACATTAATTATGATCTAAGAAGAGTTAATCCTGCAGGTTTAGATGCTACATAGAGAACTATCATGGAACTCAAAGATCACATGATCTCATCTGGGAAATGGAAGAGGGAAATCTAGTCAAGAACCAGTTCTAGTGGTACTACATCATCTAATGAGATGATCCAAAAAAATTTAAATGAATTCATCGCCTTCAAAAGGTAACTTCCTAGATTCAATAACCCTTATCAACGGAACTATCAAGAGCAACCTAGAAGGGGCAATGATGGGAGGAATGCTAATAGTAAAGCACTGCAGTTAACTGGTCCACCACAAAGGCTAGCTATTGAAGCCCCCCCTAAAAGAGGGAATATGTGTGCCTTTCATCTAACTATAGATCATGATGAGAAATTTGCCCTGATGTAGCCCATTCTTGGAAAATGCATCAAACTGATGAATGGAATGTTGGAGTCTCCGGCACCGAACCAGACTCATACTCGCATGGCAACTTTGAAAACTTATATTTAGAGTATGAATCTGATTTAGAACAAGGAGAAACATGTTATGCGACTATAGATGGGACTTCCAACATGGTCTTGACCAGGAGCCAGAAAGATAAAGGTCCTACCTCTCCTCCCCCACCTAAAAATAATGAGGCGTCTACCTCCAACTCTAAGGAAGCCAATCAAGGTAGAGAATTCTACAACTAGGTAAGGAGGAAAGCTCTTTTGACATTATTCAATTCTATAGAGACTCTTGAATTCAAATATCTCCCATAGATTATCTCAAATCCAATCTAATAGAATTGCATAAATTAGAATATTTTTGTAATGAAGGGAATCAGAACCTAAACCAGAACATCATGACTACTATAGAAAATGAGTCAATTTTTGTGGAGCCCATTGAGAAAGGTGAATCATCTATGTTATCTACTTTCCCATGTTAGAAGCCTAATCCATTCTATGTGTCTTTATATATTAATGGATGCAAGTTGAGCAATTGTATAATAGACTCTAGGGCCTCAGATAACGTAATGCCATCAACAGTATCTAAAGCTTTAGGACTTACTCTTACTAAAGCTCATGGTGTTGGAAAGTTGACTTCTTGAGGATGCATGACTCATTTTGTGTTGTCATCATGGAAACAAAGTCATTTTTATTTTCTGTCATGAAAGAAAAAATGACTAAGTATGGAAAATAGGGCAGACAGAGATATTCAGCGATCAGCACATCAGCGCCGTGCAAGAGATCAATTCAGCTTATGCACATTCAGATATATATTGTATGACATATGTACATGCTACATCCAGACAAGCATATTATGGAACAATAGTACAACAAAGTTACAGACAGATCAGTAGACCAGCAGTCCAGAAGATAGAGCACGGAAGTTGACTACTATTTTGATCAGCGTGAATTATTTTGTAATGTAATGGCTAAGTGCCTTTGGTTTTATGTTTGTAATGATGTAATTAACATTGTAGTAAACATGCTTAAGCCAACTTGTTCGGAAGCATTGTGTATTTTGTTTTAGGGCCGACTAGAGTCTTGTTTTGGGTTGCGTCTATTCGGATATGAACATATAATTATGTAATGTAAAGTTATGTTACAAGCGTCAATTATGATGTAAGAGGAAAATACAGAAGAGCAGTATAATGAAGTCAGTATATGATATAGCTCTTTAAGAGAGTAAGAGCATTCACGCATACATGAAAATAATCAGATAATAGTGTCATCACAGCAGTTCACTTTTGATATAGTGTATATCAACTTTTAGAAGGTTGTAGCCTTCATCCTATTGGGCAGTGAGCCTAGGTAGTGAGCCATATACTCTTAACAAGGTTTTGTAAAAGACTCCTAATAGGGTCAGACCTTTAACCAGGTCATTGTACTCATATTGTAAAGACTGCTTCTAATAGGGAAAAGGAACTTTAACATGTTCATTATACCTAGTACAATATTTGTGGGTACTAATTCCCACCGGGGTTTTCCTCTGATCAAGGTTTCCCCATAATCATATCATGTGTTATGAGTTCTTATGTTAAGCTTCATTCTATGTATGTTTGATTTATGTTTAAGTTGCCGAAAAGTAATTAATAGACAAACACTGATTCACCCCCCCTCTTAGTGTTTCCAACAATTGGTATTAGAGCTTTGGTCCTCAGCAAATAAGTTTAACCACTTGAGGAGATCATGGAATCAATAGAATAAAAACATTTGAAAAATAATCTTGAAGTAGCTCTTGAAGATCTTTATAGATCTGAGAAAGAAAATGAAGAACTTAGACTGAAAGTTGATGGCTCACAAATGCTTATCAAGAAATTAAGAAAATATTTGAAAGATTGTTCTACAAGTGATTTAGGTAAAATGATAAAAAATATCAATGAAGAGAATATGTCTCTGAAAGATAAAGTTGAAAATCTGGATGAACAGCTCATAGGCAGCCAAATTGCTATTGAAGAAAAGATCAAAGAAAGAAAACAACTAGATGATGAACTCTTGAAAGAAAACATGAAATTCCTGGAATTGGAAAACATAAAGAAGAAGTTGGAATCTGAATTAACAAAAGCAAAGGATAAGATTGATAAAATCCACACAAGTTCTGAATCACTTCAATCTCAGCTTAATGCACAAAAGAAAAAAGGTGACACTACTGGTCTTGGATACAGTGTAGCACAAATTGAAATCAACTCATTGCAAGAAAGAAAGAAAAATCATGAAGCATCTTCAAAGGCAAAGAAAGTTGAAAGTGTTATAGAGATTAAAATAGATCCACCTAAAGGGGAAATCAAGAAAGTTAACAGAACTTTTTATGCATGTAACAAACATGGTCATTTGGCAAGAGATTGCAAAGAGGTAATACCTTTCAATGGTTATTGTTTCTCCTGTAATAAATTTGGTCATAGGGCTATACATTGCCGAACAAATCAAAGAATTCAGTCACAGCAGAATCAAAGAAGAATGAATCAAAACAATTAGAGAAATCAACCTCAAAGGAATTTGTAGAACACCACATGTTAGATATGTAACTACAATGGACACACAACAAAGAAGTGTAGCATGATGAACAAAAGCATTAGACCTCCTCTCATTTTTCACACATGTGGAAAGGCTGGACACATATCAAGGTTTTGTAGACCCAAAACTCAAAAGCAAGAGGATCCTAAGAAATCACTATTTGAAGAAGAAGGAGAAGTCAAGTTTGTTCAAGAAAAAGAAGATTCAAGCAAAATTTGGGTTGAAGTAAAGAAGGAAAATAATGTTGACAAAGTAGTTGATGCATCCACAGTGGACGTACCCTCTACTTCTACTTGAATAGACCTTCTTGGTCTTAGGGGGAGCTATTCTAGATCAGGACCCCTGCGCGGTTGGTATACTCACCTCTGAGTATGCGCCTATGGATTTATGGTTATAAGCACATAATATTATAGTATGCATACACACATTGTCTCAAATGCATGGGGATCAAAGTTTCAAAATCTCTGAGTAATTTGCATACGGTTGTAAACATTAAATGCGGTAGATTTTATAAAAGAAAGTAAGTGTTCGATCTTCTTCACACTTGCATTCGAGATCACAGAATTCAGAGAGCACTCAAGCACTAGGAATAAAAGCACGGAAGCATAATAGATTTGGCAATTAAGCAAATGGATAAGAAGTTTGGAACGGAACCCTAGAAGTCACACCATTTTGAAATTTCATGAAACCCTACTTAAGCAAGTTCCAAGTAAGTATGGCTACTCCAATAGTATTTGATATTGTAGAGAGGAAGAGATTTGTATTCAAGAAACATCCATTCAAATCCATACTAGATGATGTGGAAGGAACTTTCTCCAAAACCCCGCTAGGTGTTGTTCATGTAGAAGATATCCATGCATATATTTACTATAAGAAGGAAATAGTAGGAGATATCAGCATAGCCACTCATATGGGATCTATGATGAAACCTGATTACACATTCAAGGATGAGTTCAGGCACTTGATTGATAACCCTATCTTTGAATACTCAAATGTGCATGAGTTTGATGAGCCAGAATGGGTGAAGATTTTTCTAAGAAGAATACATGATGATCTTTATTGGATTGGTGAGGTCCCTGTGTGCATCACTATAGACCTAATCCATGAATTTACCAGACTTCCCAAGACTGGACCATTTTTTCCTACTGGCAAGGATGTCAAGAAGAAAATTGAACAAGTTTGCCTATCTAGAAGTGACAAGTGTGGAATGACAGTTGACCCTATCAAAGAAGATGACATAAAACTTCTAACTATGATACTTGGGTATAAGTTTCAGAAAGCAAGCAGGTTGAATAGTGTCTCTGCAACAACAGTCCTAGCAGCGTTCAGAATGTTGAAGGATAACACTCAATACAACCTATGTGAGATCTTGTGTGGTCAATTGATTGACAAAATTCAAATCATCAAGCATGACAGGAGAAAGACATTCAGGTTTGGATCTTTGATCATCTGTTTGTACTTCCATATTGTTGGAAAGGTTGCAAACCTTTATCTAGATAGGAGAAAACCCACAATGTCTCAAATTTCTCTTAAGGCCACGTTAGAGAGTAGTGCAAGGGACGCCATGGATATGGATATTAAGACATTTAGGATCAAAATGCAGAATAGGTTCAGATTATCTGAGGAGATAGTTGACAAATATAAGGATACCATATGTTTCATGGTAGAAACAGATTGAACTTGCATGGAGGCAGTTGAACCTAGAACCAAATGGATTCATCCTCTTGGTTATGAAGTGGAAGAACATGTGTTAGAAGGATATGCACAAGTTCTATTGTCTATGCCCAAAGATCCTAATGAGCCAAGGTGTGGCACTTATAGAGAGAAGACCAATGAAGTGGATACTATCTTACACAGTGCTGATAACAAAAGGAAGGCATCCAAAATTACATCTAGCATTTTAAAAGATCATGGAGTCACTCAAGAAGATCTTGACAAAGCAAGAGATGCCAAGATAGAAAAAGAAATTGAGAAGGCTGAACAGATCCAGAATAAGAAGAAAGTAGAGAGCACCTCTACGCCCTCTACCACCATTGACTTAGACTCATCTCCACTTTCTACACCAAACAAGAATACTAGAGGAAGAAAATAGGTGCCCACAAATCACCCATCCTCAAGGAACACTCGAAGAAAAGAAAAGAATACTCAAGCTCCTCTTGAGGTAGGATTTAGACCTAGTCTAAATGTTTTGAAGAACAGGATTGTAAATGAAGGGAGATTAGATACACTTTCTAAAGTCTATGACAAGTATCAAGAAATAGATAAGACTAAGATACATTATATGATCATATCTCATATGATCAAGTTTAAGAAGAAAGTTCTTGAACTCAAGACAGTGATATCGGATTAGTTATGGAACATATTGGAGATCATGAAAAGACATGCAATAGAGGAAGACATGAAGATTAGAGAAGAAACATTGGATACTCTTCTCCCTGTATGCTCACATGATGAGAAGACTATATTATTAGATCTGGTAAAAACTCATCTCAGAACCAAGACAGGGACTTTACAAATTATGAACAAAGAGTATGAACTAATAGGTAAAGAGACTAAAAAGGCATTTGCACAAGTGTTTATGGATAGACACATGTATCCACCAATGGCGCCTACTACAAAGGAAACTCCAGCTCCTCCCAAACAGGTTACAAAACTAGTGATTCAGAAAGCACCTACAACAGGTCCACAGGTTTCAGTGCCCATAGTGACAATAGCTTCTAATATAGATAAAGACTCAGAAGACACTATAGTAGTTGATAATATCAAGATATCCATGACAGCATCTGAAAAAGATATGGACAAAGTTGATAAAGCATTTGTAAGCACTGAAGAAATGTGCACTAATGATACATCTGCACAACAAGATGAAGTTCCCACCAATGATCCAATTGACATAAATGAAGAAAAAGATACTCAAGGTGATGAGACACCAATAATAGAGACACTAGTAAATATTGAATGTATGGATACCAGTCAGAATACTATATTCTCACCATCCACTCAACCATCTACCTCATTGTTGTCAAGGTTAACTCCTGATTCAGCAAGTCTAGATACATGGGGAGAAGAAGACCTAATCAAGATCAGTGTTCTTGCTATGGAAAAAGAAAAGGAGAAACAAGTGATGAGGAACCCTCACTTTTTGGAATCAGTAAACATATTGAATGAATTAGTGCCTGTTGACAAGAAAGTAGAAAATTTTCAATCAGTTGAAGATGTGGACAACATTCTGACAAACTTCAAAACACATTTTACAAACCTAGTAGATTCAGCTACTAAGATTGTAGAAGATGAATACAAAAAGGAGAGACTGAATGATTTGGTAAAGAAATTTAGCTTAGACTTGAACTCCTTAAAGATTGGGCAATCCATACTGAAAGAATTGGCAGCTAAGGGAAAGAAAGTTATAGCCAACTGCATGGAAAAAGTGAAGTTCACCTCTGAGCACATTAAAAAGGTAGAAGAGGCAGAGATAATGGTGGATAGCATCAGAAAATTAGTTGAGACTTCCACGCAAGACATGAACATATGTAATAATTTCTATCAAGGACAGTTGGACAAGATTGAGAAGGCTAACTTGGAAATCAGCAAGATAAGAGTCTGACAAACTCAGTTGAGAAATGCACTTGCACCATCTCTAGCAGTCCTAAATGAGAATATAAAATAGATTGATTCCACCATTATGATATATGATCAAGGTCCTTGCATGGATCTGATGAAAATGGAGAAACTGACTTATGCCCTATGTGCATATCTTCAGACAGTTGATGCAATGAAAGTATTTTGGCAAAAAGAGATCCAATCTCTTTAGGTTGTGTACCCTGAAGTTTACATGGAGTAAGTATGTAGAAGACTTACAAGTTTTTGTACACCTTTCTCATTAATGTCAAAGGGGGAGTAATATAGAATGTGTATATGCAGAGAAGTATATGTATAGATCAATAAGATGTTATGATATACAGTCATTTTTTGTGTTAAGTCATTTTGAGAAACTTGGCCACATTCCTTTGTTGCCATAAATGAAAAAGGGGGAGATTATTCGAAAGTTGACTTCCTGAGGATGCATGACTCATTTTGTGTTTTCATCATCGAAACAAAGTCATGTTTCATTTCTGTCATGAAAGACAAAATGACTAAGTATGGAAAACAGGGCAGACAAAGATATTCAGCGATCAGCACATCAACGCATGTGTGAGAGATCAAATCAGCTTATGCGGGTTCAGATATATATTATATGACATATGTACATGCTACATCCAAACATGCATAGTATAGAACAATAGTATGATGAAGTTACAGACAGATCAGTAGACCGGAAGTCTAGAAGATAGAGCATGGAAGCCGACTACTATTTTGATCAGCGTGAACTATTTTGTAATGTAATGGCTAAGCACCTTTAATTATATGTTTGTAATGATGTAATTAACATTGTAGTAAACACACTTAAGCCGAATTGTTTGAAAGTGTTGTGTATTTTGTTTTAGGGCCGACTAGAGTCTTGTTTTGGGTCACGCCTATTCGGATATGAACATATAAGTATGTAATGTGAAGTTATGTTACAAGCATTGATTATGATGTAAGAGGAAGATACAGAAGAGTGGTATAATGAAGTTAGTATATGATATAGCTCTTTAAGAGAGTAAGAGCATTCACGCATGCACGAAACTGATCAGAAAATAGTGTCATCACAGTAGTTCACTTTTGATATAGTGTATATCAACTTTTAGAAGGTAGTAGCCTTCATCCTATTGGGCAGTGAGCCTAGGCAGTGAGCCATATACTCTTAACAAGGTTTTGTAAAATACTCCTAACAGGGTTAGACCTTTAACCAGGTCATTGTACTCATATTGTAAAGACTTCTTCTAACAGGGCAAAGGAACTTTAACAGGTTCATTATACCTAATACAATATTTGTGGGTACTAATTCCCATCGGGGTTTTCCTCTGATCAAGGTTTCCCCATAATCATATCATGTGTTATGAGTTCTTATGTTAAGCTTCATTCTATGTATGTTTGATTTATGTTTAAGTTGCTGAAAAGTAATTAATAGACAAACACTGATTCACCCCGCCCCGCTCTCAGTGTTTCCAACACATGGTAGGTGCTATTCTATGGACTCCAAGCAAGTACCTCTAGTTGGACAAATTAAAGATGCCCAAGTGGCTCTGGCAGCGTACCTTGAGAAGAAGATGTTGTTAATAATTCTGGTTGCTGATATACCTGCTAGCTACGGTTTTTTGTTAAGAAGGAGTTTCTATAGAGATCTAGGAGGGGAAATAAAGTTAGATTGGTCTCAAGCTATAATCTCGATGGGTAATAACAATATTAAAATGGTCCCGGAAGAAAAAGCTAAGTTTACAGTGCTGAAATCTGACGATCCTAAAGCCCAAATTCTGTATCAAGAATTGGAATTTGGAAACTATATGCTATTTACTGGTGATCATGATGAGGAGATGAAACCAAGAGAACGGTGAAAGGAATTTTTTGCTGAAGAAGAGTCATCTCAAATCTAGACACTTGAATTTGATGGTAGTTGTGCTTCATCAGGATCCAGTGTAGGTGTGGTCTTGATATCACCAGATGGAATATGTGAGCCTATGGATTATAAATTAGAATTTGGAAATACCAACAATACTGCTAAATATGAAGCCCTTCTGTTAGGAATCATCACTGCAAAGGAAAAGGGCATGAATATTTTGATAGCTCATGGTGATGCAGAGCTTATCATGTGCCAGGTTAAGAATCAATACTTTGTTAAAAATCACAAATTAAAGAAATACAGAAATAGAGTATGGGATGAGGTAGAAACACTAGATGCATTCTTTATTGAATCAATGCCAAGAGAGTTGAATGCCAAAGCAGACTCCCTGGCTGTGTTAGCTTCATTACTCCTTCACCACCCAGAATTCAAAGACCAGAAGTACCAAGTGGAAGTCATATATCGATCATCGGTACCCAAAAATGTGGAAGATTGGCAAGTGTTCAAAGATGACAAGAATATCCTTCTCTTTCTAGAGAGTAGTGGTGACTTCCACAAATAATTATGTGGAAATCATAAAGGAGATCATCCAGACAAGAAAAATAAAGATAAGTCAGAGGTTATCCAGCTGCAAGAAAATATCATTCCGCCCCATCTAGTTACTCTTGAAAAAAATTTCAATAGGAACGAAACTTTTGTGAAGAAGAAAAGAATTGAAAGAGGTCCTACTACTAGTGAATATGAAGGAATGAATATTGGAACTAAGAAATATCACAAGATGATCAACATTGGGAAATGTTGTACTAAAGAAGAATAGAATGAAGCCAAGAAACTCTTCCTAGAATATTCGAACATTTTCGCCTGGAGCTATGTAGACCTAAAAAGTTTTATGGGTAGGAAATTCAAGCATCAAATCCCCTTAAAACCTAAAGCTACCCCATTCAGGCAAAAGAAAAGGAACTATAATCCCAAAGCTGCTGATGCAATATTTAAGGAAGTAGATAAAATGCTTAAAGCAAGGATCATCTATCCTATATACCACTCTACCTGGGTGGAAAACATAGTGCTTGTGAGGAAGAAGAATAGAGAGATAAGAATATGTGTAGACTTTAGAAATATTAACCAATCTTCTTTGAAAGACAATTATGCTCTTCCCAGTATGGATCACTTACTACAGATCGTAGCCGAAGCTGAAATGATGTCTATGTTGGATGGATTTTTAGGATATAATCAGATAGAAATTGAGAAAGTGGACCAGCATAAAACGACACTCACGACCCCGTGGGGCACTTTTTCTTACCACAGAATGCCATTTGGGCTAATCAATGTTGGAACTACTTTTCAGAGAGGTATGGACCTTTCCTTCAGTGATATGAAGAATAAAATCATTGGTACGTATTTGGACGATCTTACTGTATTCTCTAGGAAAATAATAGATCATATAAATGACTTAAGGAAAGTATTGCAAAGGTGTCAGGAGGATAGGATTGCATTAAATCCCAATAAGTCAGTATTCTATGTAACTGAGGGGAAATTTCTAGGTCACATTGTCTCCAAGGAAGGCATAAGAATCGATCTACAAAGGGTCAGAGCTATTCCGCAATTGAGTTTACCTATGAATAAAAATGGAGTAAAATCTTTTATTGGTTAGGTTAACTTTCTCAAGAGGTTCATTCTAGATTTTTCAGAAATTACTAAATGTATTTTTGATATGATGAAGGGAAATGTGAATTTCAAGTGGAATGAATCCGGTAAGCAAGCTTTCAAAAACATAAAGAACGCCATAGCCAATGCTCTGGTGTTATGTCACCCTGATTACAATAAAGACTTTGTAATCTATTTTTATTCTTCTGAACATACACTATCAGCCATTCTCATGTAGGAAAATGAGGAGGGAGTCCAAGCTCCTATTGCTTTTATGAGCATGCCTCTGAAAATTCACGAGCTGAAATACTCCCAAACTTAAAAAAATGCTTTCGCAGTCGTTAAGGCTTTAAATAATTTCAGATTCTACGTCTTACACTCACATTCTCTTGTGTATGTACCTAATATCATAGTGAAAAGCATATTGACTGAACAGGATGTAGGATGTAACAAAAGAGGATCATGGGTAGGTAAAACACAAGAATATGATGTAGATCAAGCCCACAAGGCTGGTGAGAGGCAATGCACTATGCAGGGCAATGGCATAAAACCAAGCAGGTAAAGATCCAGAAGCTACACAATTGGTTTTGGCAGTAAGTATGCAAGACCCTTGGTTTAAAAACATCGTGTATTTCCTTACATATGGTGAATTCCCTAAAGGGATAACTTCTAAGAAAAGAAGAGACCTGAAACTGAAGGCTTCTAAATATGTTACCTAGGAAGATAAGTTATATAAGAGATCAATAGATGGGACATTTCTCCGATGTGTCGACAGACAAAAACAAGAGAAGTTGTTAAAAGCATTTCATGATGAAGCCTCTGGAGGACATTTCTCCTTGTCAGTTACGACATTCAAGATTCTAAGGTAGTGTTATTACTGGCTAGGAATGTTTAGAGATGCTTACCACTGGGTAGAAAAGTGTGAGAAATGTAAAATATTTACTAGAAAGCCATAGTTAGCAGCATTGCCTTTGAGACCAGTGATAATTCAAGGTCCTTTTCAAAAATGGGGTCTTTATTTTATTGGTCCTATAAACCCCACGTCCAATGCATGTCATACCTACATAATCACTACGACTGACTACTTCACAAAATGGGTGGAGGCGAAAGAAACCAAGAGGACTACTTTAGAAGTAGTATGTGAATTCATCAAAGAAAGCATCCTGGTAAGGTTTGGTGTCCCTATTAAGTTAGTTATGGATAATGTTGCATATTGTTCTTCTCAAGAAATTACTAAATTTTTCTTCGAGTACGACATCATCATCAGTCATTCTTCTGACTATTTCCCTCAAGGGAACGACCAAGCCGAATCCAGAAATAAAAGCTTGGTGAATATCATGAAGAAGCTTGTAGCAGAAAACCAGAGAACCTGGCATAAGAAAATCTATGAAGCCCTTTGGGTAGATAGAGTGACTCCCAAAAGAGCCATAGGTGTATCCCCTTTTGAACTTGTTTACAGAGTAGAGGCCAGCCTTCCATTACCACTAGAGTTAGAAAATTGCAAACTAAGAACATCAGTAGAAGATGGCATATATGAAAATGGTTTAGAAAAGAGGATTCTATACCTAAACAAACTGGAAGAAGAAAGAGAGAAAATGGTAGACCCCATTACACAACATCAAGTACGTGTAAAGAGTTTGTTTGATAAAAAGAGTAGACCCCAAAAATTTATGATAGGAGACATGGTGCTGCTGTGGGACAAGCGTAGGGCACCCAAGGGCATGCATGGAAAATTTGAGACACTATGGAAAGGACCTTTCAAGCTCCATCAAGCGTTTGAGAAGAATTATTTCAAATTGACATATCTAGATGGTGAAGTGCTACCCCTGACGTATAATGGTCATAATTTGAAGCTCTATCAAATTTAGATTGAAAACAGGTAACCCCTGTGTTGTACAATAGTTACGTTTAGTTCCTACTTTTGTTTTCCTAGTTAGGTTTCCTTTCTATTTTCCCTTTCCATGTCTTTCTTTAGTTTTATTGTGAGTCATCTTTTGTTGAGCTTTGCAAAACCAGAGATTTGAGATTCCTTGCTTGGACATGTGGATGTCCAAGTCCCCAAATAGAGCTAGTTGTTGCCCCACTTTTAGTCCGCATACCCTTCAGACAAAAGTGAGTGTTTAATGTATGGTGGTGGTCTTGAAAGATTCTTGTTAAGTCCCGAGTCTAAGTCTAGAAAAATTTCCCTTAGGCTAGGGAGTCTTTACCAGATTTTTCCAAATTGCCTTCTCTTTTGTGAACCGGAGGGGTTTTGTTTATGAGTTTATGTTTTCATTGGATAGGTTAAGTTCCCAATCTGGTAAAGGCCATGGTCCAAATATTTCTAACATCAGTGTTACACACAATGGAAGCATAAGAAGGTGAAAACTCCATTACCACCCGTGCAGAGAGAACAGAAGAATACAACCCAAGAATCTAACAAGTACCAACACATTATTTATTCTGTCCAACAAGAAATTCATAAATGGGAAGAATTCAATAAAGTGATCTACAACAACAAGGTTGCTCATTTCATGGGCAAATATTGTCTAAATGCTTCTTTTGTCTGATTTGATAAATATGACTAGCTAGTTTACCACAACAAAAAAACATTCCTCCTCTTCTTAAGCTCACTTAGCTTGCATTTTAGGACCTCCCTTAGGTTGACATCTTTAGAAACACATCACACACTCATCCCAGCATAATCCTGCATTAATCCATATCCAATCCTAATCAGTCTAAGCATCATCTTAGTAATCATCCAAAGCATCCCTACTCACATCCTTCACTTGGTATTGTATCCCATTTTGAGTTTCTTAGAACCTATATCTTAATCAAACCCCATCCTTAAATGTCCTTAAACTAAGCATTGTTTAGGATAATCCCCTTTTCTTTTGTAACCTCATCACCTTGACCAAAAGGTTGGTTCACATTAACAAAGAATCCCATCCGCCGAAGACCACAAGTCTATCTTAGGTATACAATCGCATCCACTTGATCTTACACTAGGGAAAGAAACCTTAATCCTTGAATACATCAAGTCATCCTTAGTCCTTAGGAGCATACTCACCATCCTAGACGCATTGTCTAAAATCCTAGTCCTAGTACCATCATCCTTCACTTCCTAGGCATATCCTTGCGTTAAAATTTGCATCTCATATCCCCTTAGGGTAGTCATTTCATGCCACCTATCACACAAGCCACTAAGAAGAGGAAGTACATGGACCCCAATCTCTCCGCTAGTTCATCTAATCCTACGATTGACAACACTAACGCTATGGTTACCTATGCGCCTCAGCCCAACAAACAAATTGAACACATCTGGGTAGATAGTAATGAGACTCCTACCATGAGTACCATAGAAACATTTATCAATCATCCAGGACATGTCCACATGGTGAACACCATGAGTGGACATAACAACAATTAGGTACTCTTGGACATTCAGCAACAAGGAATTCAACTCCCACCTTGGATTATACCCACACTTGTCACATGACCTATGGCACCTCTAGGGGAACATTACCCTCCTACTAGAAACAAAGTTTGTCATACACTTCAGTGAGCCCTACAAGTGGGAAATCTTATCGTGCAAGTAGTTCAACCTTCTATCCCACCCTCCATCATGCACATGACACCTTCATCTACCTCAAGAGCCCCGCCTCTTGATCCAACATTAACAACACAAATGATACCCCCTATCGCTACACAAGCACCTCCTTAGACCACAACCACTCTATTTTCACAAGCATTCCCAACATTTGTGGCATAATTTCCACCACCACCAGTTAGCATGCAACAAACCACCATTCCACCTATCCCCATTCAACCCATTCAAGGTGCAACAACTAGTTCATAGCATCAAAGTACCCAAGTCTCCATTCCTATTCCGCCTTTCTTCACCACAGGCATGCCACCTACCAACTCCTATAACCAACTCTTATTTCCCCAAGGGTCCACTTTCCCTACTCCACCAGCAATGCAACTACAATAGGCGTCGATAGTTTTTCCACAAATGCAAACCAATCCAAATCTTCCCATGCAACAACCATATACCAATCCCTTCTTCATACCCCAAATACCCATCCAGCAACAACAACCAATCCAGCAACAATAACAACCAATCCAGCAATGACAACAACCAATCCATTAACAACCTATCCAACAACAACAACCTATCCAGCAGCAACAACCAATCTAACAGTAGCAACAACCTATCCAACAGCAGCAAGAACCTATCCAATAGCAACAACAACCTATCCAACAGCAACAACCTATTCAATAGCAACAATCCATCCAACAACCATCCCAACAACAACAACTGCAGTAGCAGATTACCAACCCATTCACATCCCAAGTACAATAGCAAAAAATCAACCCCTTCGCAGCTACGTAGTCTACCCTCCAAGTTACACAATAGCCACAACCACAAATGCAGGGGGGAAATCCTTTCATAGCACAATCACTGCAATAGTTTACTAATCCTTTCATCCAACCAACATGGCAACAACAAACTCATTCCACCAACTACCTAGCCATGCCATCTTTTGTTACATCACAAACCATTCCACCTCCACAACAATTCAGTGTCCCCAATAACACCAATTACCTTGCTACAACTACTGGGGGCATTCTTCCACATAACTCTTATCCCCCACCCCATGCAAGTGTGCAACAAGCTTAGTGCACTTATCCAATGCCACATCAAATACAAACCTACTTCCAGCGGTTGCAACAACCTTACCAAGCGTTGCCACCTCTTCCACCGCAGTATTCCCCTCAACCGCAGCTTCCACCATAACATCCCATGTATGTTGACCAACAACCATCATATCAAACACCACAGTATCCCCCACAGAATCCTCCATATTCTCCATTTGATCCATATCAGGTTCAAGGAACACATGCAATCACGGTTAATAATCCTCCCCCACAAATCAACCATGAGTGGGAGTAAATGAAGAACAGTCTCAAAGAGCTAAAAGCAGGGACCGAGGCTAAAACATTCAAGTTTGAAGTGGTGTGTCCTTATTTGTTTGATCGATCTATCACTGCCATACCCTTCCCCAAGCACTTTGAAACACCCAAGTTTGACAAATATCAAGGGAAGGGAGATCCTATGAGTCACGTGAAAGAGTTTTACATGGCATTTCAAGAAGTGGCCTATAGTGATAATTTCGTTATGAGACTATTCCCAAGAGCTTAGGAGGAACTTCTCTTGAGTGGTTCTACAAAATCCCTTATGACATAGTCTCCACTTTCATTGAACTATCTGAAAATTTTGTGGCCCAATATGCACATAATGTCTAAAATGAACTCTCACTCCTTGACCTATGCAACTCCAAACAAAAGGGAGGAGAGAGCCTGGCCAATTACATTCAGTGCTGGCAAGGGCTTACTACAAGGTTGTCCTATCAACCACCTGAGAAACATCTTATCAAAATCTTCATTAACAACCTCCATCCTAAGCTCTCCTATCACATGTGCATGAATTGCATACAAACTTATCAAGACATCCAGATCAAATGCATGGATCTTGAACGAGGCCTCATAGAAGATGGTGCCATCAATCACTACAAAGAATCCTAGCCTGACAAACCTAACAATGATTGATCATGGTACTAGAACAAGAACAAGAACGTGGTAACGGACGGAGCCACTGACACCAAACACATTCAGGTTGTGGTACCTGGTCCTAATACACCCAATCAAACCTATCATCAAGCACCGCCAGTATATCCAAAACCTCCTCCCATGTATCAACACCCTGCTCCTATGTATCACCAACAAATATACAAAAAAAACACATGCCCTCAAGGCGTGACTATCTATCCCCCTCCAGCGACATCATATCAACACAACTACCAAGGTCCTATGAACAAGAAAAATGTTATATCAGTCCCACATGGATAGAAAAGGCCTCACACTTTGAATGAACCACAACACACATTTATCCCTTTGGATGAACCCATAGATGTCATCTTCTGTAAACTGGTCCAAGCTAACCAAGTCGTGTACCAAAAAATGCAGCCATTTGATGACTCAACACCTAAGCTAGCTTGGTATAAAGACAATGAGTACTGTGATTACCATCGAGTTAAGGGACACACCACCCTCAAATGCATGAAGCTAAAACACTATATTCAGGATCTCATTGACCTCAAAGAGATTGAAGTGGACTCTCCTGCCCAACCATCACCAAACGCAGGCCTTAAAATCTATCAAAATGCATTTCCTAAACACACCTCCGGTAAAGGCCCAGGCCATCCTACTCAATCCTCCGACCAGGGGAAGGGTAAGCAAGGAGAAAATTATAACATAAAAGATTATACAAATGCATATATCAAATAAGATAATCTCATTGACTACATATCCCAAGTCCAGTCCTCCGTAAATGTCATCCATGTCAAGGGTGCCAATAACCAATGTGCGGTCACCTCTTGTAGAGGCAGAATAACAGTCGCAGGTGTGAGTACCCTTCCATCTGCTGGTACCTAGTACAACATTTTGGAACACCTAGGGAATACTCGAGCATAAATTTCCATCATGGATCTCCTTTGCACCTCACCCACCTATCAAGAGATCCTTAATAAAGCCCTACAAGAATCTTGTGTTCCCAGCGACATCAACCTCACTGAATTCCAGAACCTTGTCAGAGACCTGTCTACATCTCCTGGGGTCTCCTTTAAACCAATAGATATTCCCTTAGAAGAACCTGATCATAATCTGCCACTCCATATTGCTGTCATGGTTAAAGATTTTTCCATCAAACAGGTCATGATAGATAATGGTTTGGCCCTAAATCTCTGTACTCTAAAATTCATAAAGCAGTTGGGTTGCACTGAAGTTGATATAAAAAATGATGTCATCACAATAAAGGCATATGACAATCTAGAATAGACTTCTGAAGGCACCATATCATTACCCATCCAAGTGGGCCCTGTTTTCTAGGATATAATATGTCATGTTTTTGATCTTGACCTTCCCTTCAACATCCTCCTTGGACGCCCATGGATTCATTCTATGCAAGCCATCCCCTCCACCTACCATCAGTGCATCAAATTTCCATATAATGGCACTGAGATCACCATTCGTGCAGATCCCAAGCCCTTCGCATACTGCAATGCAATGTAAACTTCCTTCCCACATTCCAATCACTTTCCCAGGATCGATATTGGCACCTCTATCACTATTTCATCTTGAACCCATTCAGACCCAGAAACAATCCTTTCCTCCACCCTTTCTACAGTCAAGATCAACAAAAAAGGTTGTGGTGAGTATAGTTTATCTAATTCCTTCACAATTGGAGCATTGCCAATTGATCCACACACTCAAGGCCACCAACCTAACCTAAGAAAGACAAAACCAATGAAAACCATGGCACTACAATTTGGTCCTACCACTTTTATCTCAAAGGGTACTTTGAATGGCCAAGAAATGACACCAAACATCAACCAATGGCTCTATAAATATCCACCACCCAAGGACACAAGTCGCCTTAATTACTTCAAAGGTAAGTACTCTACAACTCACAAGCTGGTGATAGAAAAATGGAACTACCAAGGAGGTGGCCTTGGTTATGAAGAGAAAGAAATGAAAGATCCTATTATACCTACCTGATGAGAAAAGTACCTAGGCCTTGGCATGGACTCTGACACAAATGGGGGCACCAACAAAAACATCTATGCCTCTTATCCTTCCTTGGGCGAAATTGCTGACATCGAAGATATCCTAGAAGAGAAAGCTGTGAGAGCCTACGATGATGTCTTTGAAAATGAAACCTTCCTAGGCAATTTTATCCTATACCATCTTTCCATTCTTTTCATTGACCTTCCCCTCCGCTATCCTAAACTCATAGATTGGGACCAACCAAGTGTCATGCATGTTGACGAGTTCCAAAGTAAGGATGCACTCCTAATATTTATGGGAGCAATTGAGAAAAGCAATGACTAGGGGAAAGAATCAACATATGTCTACAAATTGGACCCAAAGGCATACTTTGGGGAAGAGGAAAACTTTAGCCACAAAAATGAAGAAGAAAACAAAAATAAAAAAGAGAAAAATTGATCCCCTAGAAAAAACCCCTCTGGGGCGCTATCTGATCATAAAAATGTAAAAACAAAGGGTGTATCCCCTAGTGAAAACCTCTTTGAGGCACTAGAGGATGAAGATTCTCCTCTTCCTCTAATCCTTGACTACAGGCCTGAACAGTCATAGATTCTCATCGAAGAAACAAAACCTATCAATCTAGGCACCAAAGAGAATCCCACCATCACATACATAGTAGCATCTCTGACTGAAGTAGAAGAAAGTGATCTTATCACTTTATTGAACGAATTCATCAATAATTTCACATGGTCTTACTCCCACATGCTGGGATTAGACCCCAACTTGGTGGTTCACCATCTTGCAGTGGACCCAAACATCAAACCTGTCAAACAAAAGTGCAAAAAGATGCACCCTAAAGTGGCACTACTTGTCAAAGCAGAGCTAGAAAAGTTACTCCAAGCCAAGATCATCCACACCATTGACTACTCTGAGTAGATTTCTAACATGGTGCCAGTGTCTAAACCTAATAAATCAATCAGGATATGTACAGACTTCCAAGATCTCAACAAGGCATGTCCCAAAGATGATTTCCCACTGCCAAACATAGACATGATTATGGATCTCATAGCAGGACATGAGATGTTGTCACTCATGGATGACTTTTCTAGATATAATCAGATCCGCATTGCAGAAGAAGATCAACATAAGACAACATTCACAACCCCCTGGGGCACCTTCTTCTATAACATGATTCCTTTTGGCTTGAAAAACGCTGGTGAAACCTATCAAAGGGCCATGACTATCATTTTTCATGACATGATTCACAAGATCCTTGAAGATTATGTAGATGATATCTTGGCAAAATTAGTTAAAAGGGAAGATTACCTCAATGTTTTGGAATGCGTCTTTGATAGAATTGGACACTACTGCTTAATGCTTGACCCTAAGAAGTGTGTCTTTGGGGTCACATCAGGAAAACTCCTTGGGTTCATTATATCCAGACGAGGCATTGAAATAGATCCAAAGAAAGTGCAAGCTATCATAGAGATTCCTTCACTGAAGACACTCTAACAATTTCATAGCCTCCAAGAAAAGCTACAATATGTGCGTCATTTTATCTCTCAACTTGCAGATAAGTGCCAACCATTCACTCATCTCCTATGAAAAGATAACACATTCAAGTGGGATCCTCAGTGTCAGAACTATTTTGACAAGATCAAAGAGTATTTGGCTAATCCACCCATCTTGGTACACCTGTACCCGATGTACCACTCATCCTATATATTTATGCTACTACAATAGCACTATGGGCACTCCTTGCTCAGTTGGATGATGGAGGCAAAGAAAGATCTATTTATTACATCAGTCAAACCTTAGTGGGTTATGAGCTCAACTATTCACCTATGGAAAAAGCTTGTCTGGTAGTGGTCTTTACCACTCAAAAACTTTGCCACTACATGCTTAGTCATACAACCAAGCTCATTTCAAAAGTGGATCCTCTCAAATAGCTACTCTCCAGGACCACACTCACAGGATGAATGGAAAAATGGGTTATGTTACTAAGCTAGTTTGACATTCAATATGTAGACAAAAAATTCATTAAAGGGAAAGTCATTGCCAATCAGCTAGCAGAAGCACCATTGGTAGACGCGTATCCTTTGGTCACAAAATTTCCAAATGAGCATTTATGCATGATAGAAGGGCAACCTACTTGGAAACTCTACTTTGATGGATACTACACACCTCATGGTGCAGGGGCAGGAATACTTTTTGTCACACCTCAAGGTGACTACATTCCTATGTCATTCAAATTGGGATTTTCTTGCATGAACAACATTGCAGAATATGAGGCACTAATTTTAGGGCTCCACATGGCTATAGAATGGAACATCACATCCCTACATGTCTTTGGTGATTCCCAGCTCATCATCAAACAGGTTATAGATGAGTATCAAACCAAAGATGACAAATTGATGCCATATAAGGAGATAGTTGATAAGATGAAAGAGCATTTCCTCCACTTGTAGATAACACAAATACCATGCTTACAGAACAAGGTTTCCGATGCAATGGCCACAATTTCTTCCCCCTTAGATATTCCTCATGAGTCTACACAATATTAATTCTTAGTTGAGAAACTTTATGCTCCCGCTTATGAGAGTGATGAATTGAATCGCATATGTGTCTTGGTTGGTCCCTAGTACCCATGGTACCATGATATCCAAGCTTAACTACAAAATGGTATCATATCCCCTCATCTCACTGCAACCCAATGCAAAAACTTTATCTGCAGAGCTTCCTGATACACCCTCGTAGCCAACACCCTTTATCGTCGAGGCTATCACAATGTTCTCTCTAGGTGTCTAGATGAAAATGAAGCCACCCAGGCTTTACAAGAGGTACATGCTAGAATCTATGGTTCCCACATGAGTGGCATGGTCCTAGCCAATAAAATTATACATACATGGTACTATTTCCCAACAATGGAACATGATGCTTGTGAGTTCGTCAAGAAGTGTCTACCTTGCCAACAACATACTAATTTGATCCATGCTCCTACACAAGACCTCAGACCTATTGCACCTCCTTGGCCCTTCTCTTGTTGGGGTTTTGACCTCATTGGTAAGATTACTCCCCTCTCTTTTGAAGGCCACAAATACATAATCACAACAATGAAGTACTTTACATAGTGGGTTAAAGAAATTCCACTCACTCTCACTATAGGCATCTAGATATCCAAATTCATCCTCTATCACATTGTCTTCTGCTTCAGAATACCCTCCACTATCTTCACAGATCACAGAATGCCATTTGAAAATAAACACGTTAGTGATCTTTGTGCTCGCCTCCATATCCATCATCATTTCTCCAGTCCATATTTCCCTCAAGGCAACAACTAAGCTGAGGCAACTAATAAAACCCTCCTCAAAATCCTCAAGAAAGTTGTGAATGATACTGGTCATGACTAGCATCTCCAGATCAATCCCTCGCTCTAGGCATATCGCACTTCCTACTATACTCCAACTGGCACTACTCTATATTCCCTAGTCTATGACACTGAAGTGGTCTTACCAATTAAGGTCAAACTACCATTCCTCTGAGTATCACTAAGAGGCCTGGTTGATGATGAAGATTACTAAGTAGCACGACTTACTCAGCTTGATCTACTAAATGAAAAGTGCCAGCAAGCCTATGATCACCTGATTGTCTACCAAAATAGACTCAAGCAGAACTATAACAAGAAGTTCCACCCATGCTATTTCCTGGTGGGGGACCTTATGGTAAAGGAAAATCAAAAAGTGGGTACTAATCAGGAAAAGAAAGGTAAGTTTGAAGCCACCTAGCAAGGTCCCTATGTTGTCAATGCATGCTTTGATTCTGGGGCATATCAACTCTCCACTCCTGAAGGAGAACCATTTAATGATCATATCAACATCATTCATCTCAGGCACTTCTATGCCTGATGACTAGTTGTTCATTCCAGTTATCTGAGAAAATCCATAAAAAGTATAAAAATTCCTGAAAAAATACAAAAATAATGTAAAACAGTCCTGAAAAAATCTCAAAAAAGAAGAAAAATGAAGCTGAAAAAATGGTTGTCTTGATGAAAACCTGGCAAACAGGCACTTGGACAACATCAAAAACATCAAAAAAAAATTTAAAAAAAATCAAAAGAAAGAATAAAGAGAAAAATTTTGTCTAATGGTGAAAACTTGGCAATCAGGTGCCTTGGACAAGTATGGGTGATTAAAAATTGGAAATAGGAGTCACACATAGTGGACCATTCCATTATCTATCAAAATCTCATTTCCCTCCATCACCATCATCACACTTCCACAAACCTTAGCATTTCCCATATTCCCTTGGTGTTTGCATATCACACGCACTAGTCCAAAATGATCCTCCTATCTTGTGTCCTGAGCTTTTGTACATATCATCTTGTATATGGTTGTCCATACATTGTACTATCCCAATCCCTAAGCTTCAGTCTTGTATATATCTCATGTCCTTGGTTGTTCTCCTTGCAAAACATGATCGAGTTACGCGTTTAGAATCCTATGTTTCAGCTAGTGCCTTTTGACGACCTCTTGGTTCCGCAATTTGATCGCAATGCACTTTTGACCAATCAGATTTATGAATCCCATCTTTCTAGAAATGGGTCCCTTGAGGATGTATCCTTCCTCTTGATTGAATTAATTCTAGATCATCATCATCTCTGGGTTCTCGTAGGATGCATCCTTCCTCTTGAACTAATCGATCCGCATACCACACTATCGCACACATCAAAAAGAAAGATCCAATCAAATCTCAGCAGCAACATGTGTACATAATCACTTGTAATTAATCGCTTGTAATTAATCATTCAATTTGGTCCTTGTATATTCATGACATGTCCAATCTTCTTTCCATGGCACTAACATCCTGAGTCATCATCATGCTAACATTCCCTGTCTGGTCCTTTATAGTCCTCCTAGCTGGCTCATCTGTTGATTGTGACACACACCAAAAATATGGGTCCCATCTCATCCATCGCATCCATTACATTCATCATCATTCAATTGCATTAGGTTCATTATTAGATTGCATTAGGTTCATTATTAGATTGTGTTAGATTCATCATTAGATTGCGTTGAGTTCATCATTTAATTGCATAGTTAAAATCACTTTAGGGTCTTGCATAATTAATTCATCCTTTAGATTCATTTTATCTAGATTCAATTTACATCTTGCTTTGTTAAATCATTTAGATTCATTTTACATCTTGCATTGTTAAATCATTTAGATTCATTTTATCATCTTGCATTGTTAAATCATTTAGATTCATTTTATCATCTTGCATTGTTAAAACATCTAGAATCATTATAGTCTTGCATTGTTAAAGATTCATTTAGATTCATCCTGCATTCATATACATATTCATTAAACATCAACATATACATTTCATACATCATAGAATCACATCACATCCTACATCCACACACGTCAGTACATCATATAAGCATCATCCATCCTGCATCAATCATACATCATATATACATAAGCATAAAACCATCCTGCATATACAATTTATCATACATATGCATCACATCCTGCAAGCATCAATGCCAGTCCCCATATAAGCATATGCATCATAGCATCATATAAATCAAAGCATGAGAATCATACATCATAAGAATCATAGAGCTCTCATCGATCATATATATATAACAAAAATGTCAAATATCTGCCATCAATAAAATACATCACATGCACGTCAGTGCTGATATATGTATACATCTCATCTCAAAATGAAAAAAATGTGTGTCACATAGTCCTCTGATGAATCATGTTGGTGGCTATGATGGTCCACCTCCTTTCCCTAGTGGTGGATGTGGTGGCATCCCCATAGAACCCTGAGACTGCGCAGTCTGACCTATGGTCTGTGATCGAGACCTCTCTAAGTACTCTCACCTCTGTCCCTGAGGAAATAGATGATGATGCAACACCTGATAGTGGGCTGCCTCTCTACCTACCCTAGTCACATCTTGGTGAGCTATGAAAGCCTCTACCACAACCTGTCCAGCCCCACTTGCAATGGTTGCCAGCCTAGCGATATCTCACTTAGTCCTGTATGCCTCGACCTACCTCTGTGTTGCATCCCTCCCTGAGGTCAGTGCAAGAATCTACTCTGTGGCCTAATCCATCTACTTGATCAGGCTCCCCAACTGGTCTATTAATGTACCTATCTCAGTACGTAGCTCTATAGCATCCTACGTCAATTCAACCATGTAAAAATCTCCTGAGTCAACCCTTCCCTGTGGAGTGTCAAAAGCACCCTCAACCCTATCCACCCATGCTATCTCTGTAGCTAATAGCCCTTATATCTGGGTCATCTCTATTTGTAGGCTAGTCTCAGATACCTCTGCCATCCCCAATAAACCCCATAGTCATACACACTCGGTCTGTAAGTTGTCTTTCTCTGTGACGACAATATCATGAGTATCCTGTGTAACAAATCCTATTGGTGGGCCCTGTAGTACCTATAGCTGTGGTGGCACCTATGGTGCCTATACCTATCCCTGCACTAGCACCTAAGGTGCCTGGTCCTGTCCATCTTCTGGTGGCCCCTGTGGCCCCTGATCTGGTCCAACCCCTGCCTATGCCTCTATTTGAGGTCCAACCCATCTCTGCTGTGGCATCCTCCTTTGACCTGCTGCTGAAGTCTCAGGGGCATCTCATATGTCTTTCCCGTCATCAAAATTTGTGTCCCCTATTGGCTGCTCATGAGTAGCCACCTAAGATGGGTTTGTAAGCCACAATGATGTATGTGTGGCCCACCATGTTGTGTACTCAGTAGTCATCCCTGTGTCAATGACATCAGGCCTGGCCACGAAGTCTACCTATGCCATAGTCCTCTAGGATGCCCTCACTATGAGAGAATCAGTGTATCTCCCCCACATGCCCACCTCCCTAGTGACATGAGGATGTAAGGCATCCTCTGCCACCACTCCTTGCTGTAGTTCAAACTACCTCATAACCCTTAATGGCCTGTATCTCTCTATCTGGTGGATAGTCCTCCCTAGTAGAAAGAAACAAAAAGAAAGATATAGGAAATCCTTGAACCCATCCTCAGCTCCTACCGCCTAGTCCATCGCTCCCCATGGCTCACAAAGTGTGTAGGGGGTCCAGCAGAAAACCCAAACCTCATCTAGCAGCTGACACTAGCATCCATTTTGACAAATGGAAGTGTACCTCAAAGGTAGCCTATATCTGCAGACATATGGCTCTCCTGGCTACTAAGCCTCTCGCACTCTCATCGACTGGAACACTACAATGTGCACCCATGCCCACACTAACAATAGAGTCACACTTGTCCCCATGTTGCATACCACACTGTACGCAGCCATGTGTAGATCATGGTATAGCTATCCTAGGACAACGTACCCTAGCAATAGGATGTTCCCTCCTCTAGCATCTCTACTAGCACCTGAGACTATCTCATGCCAAGTCCATGACCAACCAAATCAACTAGCATCCATCCCTCGATGAGTCCCGCCAAAAATAAGGCTATCCATCGCAATCTCCTGTCCACCGCTAGATGCCAGCACATCCAAGTCCTATATGTAGGGATCCTCCTCATAGGTCTCCTGAAAGTGATCTCTATGTAATGGTCGTTGTCCTCTAGTCTGTACCGAGGAATCACCCCTCATATTGATATCCAAAGAATCTACCACACATCCTCAAGAGTGATCATGGCCTCTCCCTTAGGCTGATGGCATGTGGTCATATCGTTATGCCACCGCTTGATCAAAGTGGTCATCATACCATTGTGTGCCTGTAGCCTAGTCAAATGGGGCACATAGTCCAACCCAACAACTACTAGCAACCCCCTTTCCTCCTTTGTAAGCTGAGCCTCTAACTCCATGGTCGGTGGTTAGTGCTCCTGAGATCCCAATGGTGGGAACTACTCCTGCAGGATTCAAAATCCACCATGTCAGCCCGTATTTCTTCAATTCCTAGCCTAACCCCTCCCAAAATGGGGCATCTTGTCCCTAGGTCCTTTTTCAACCCATCCCCAGCCCCTGCTGGGTCCCTCTGTTTCCCTTCACCTCGGCATCTGCCCCTTTGGGCGTAGATGCTGGAAATGCTGGTTCCTGCACCAGCGTCTCCACATTCATTCCTCTGCAGACTGTCATCTCCAAAGATGTGGATCTGGGTCTGGCATCTTTGAAGATGTCAGTTTGGCACTGATGTCTTCAGAGACACAGGTTCAGGGATCAGCTTATGCAAAGATGTTGATCTAGGGATTGACATTTTCATAGAACCAACTTCTTCAGTCTGAAACCTAATTACCCTCATTAATAACCCACCTAGAAAGCATTAAAAACTTTGAAAAAAATAAATGCAAGGTAACATTGAGTCACTCACTAGTACCGATCGCTCTGCGGGTCTCCTGTGTGTGCGTACACACTCCCCCAACTGCCCCTTCATCCTCTCATCAGCCATAATTTTCACTCTAGAGCTCAATTTTTGCCAAATCACTATTCACAAATGACCTTCTTTAAGCCCTCCAGCCCCTCTTATAGC
>MU224607.1:1183573-1230903 GCA_018584345.1 Thuja plicata | reverse complement strand
CTCCCCCCCCCCCTGTTACTTTGTATTATTAGTCCCATTGTATAGCCTAAGCACTTTGAAAAATCCAAAAAAACATTTAAAAATCACAAAAAAACAAAAAAAATTGAAAAGTCCAAAAATTCAGAACACATCAAATATTCTCACAAATCTTGCAATAAACCATCGTTTATTTTTGCATCGCTCAAATTTGTGCTTTTCAGTGACATTTTGCCTCTTATGACTGCAACCATGTTTTTCAACTAATCAGATTTTCGACCGATTCTCCTTGCTCCTCATCCTGTTCACAACTTTTTCCAGTGAATATCATTTAATCAAATCCAATCCAATCTTTGCCCATCAGGATGGATCCTTCTAGCATCAGCTTATCAAATCCTTCATCACATCAATCCTATTCATGGCAAGAACTTTGGACTGAATGACTGCTTGGTCATGAGGCCTTCTATATTGATTTTATCTTTTTGTGTCAGTTTAAACCTACTCACCACTACATCGATCTTCTATATATTGGTGCGTTGTGACTGGTGGCCACTGATACATGTGTATTTTGCAGTGTGCTTTTGTTTGAGTGTCTAGTCCACACAAAGGAGTTTTGTCATATGTGTTTTCTAACACCTGATGCATACCTCCTCTTGCAATATCAAAATCGGATGTGCTCTCCATATTTTTCACACAAATGGCTCCCCAAGGCTCATTAGTTGCATTTAATTTCATTGCATTTGCATTATTTGTTGCATTCTTTGTTGCATTTAAGAAGGCTTCTATTTATTCCATCCTATTTCTTCCTCCTGTCCATTGTGTCCTTTTTCAAGAAAATCCCACAACGTCGTATTTGTTGTGTTCTTTTCTCAAGGGGGAACAACCCTATATCATCATTTCTTTGGCACGACTCCTAGAAACCCTCTTCCTCTGGGGTAACTTATTTTCTTGTCTTTGACGTAACATCACTTACGATGCCATGTCAAAGAGGGGCAAAATGTAGACGTCCAAAAATATTAATATTATTATTAATATTAAATTCCCTCTTATTCCTCTAACTATTTAATTTAATCAATTAAATAGTTTCATTGTTAGTATTTATCAAATGATCAAATACTATCATAATGTACTTTATTTAAATAAATTTGTCTCACAAAATCCCTTTTTGATAAATTTATATTTATTAAAATTCTTCCATATTCCTAATTCTTCTAAACTATGATTTATTCAAATCTAATTTGAATTATAATCTAAACCCTAGCTAGGAACCTATTAATCCAATCTAGAAGCCTACCCTATTGCTACTCTACTCCCATCACCTCACTTCCTAAGCATATTTCCCTACCTAATTGTCCTCTAATCATACTTAAAGAGTGATTCCTAACCTTTTTCAGGCTAATGGAATTCTCACCCACATGTGAGAATTCTCTCCAAAATGGGCACCCATTCCTCTTTAAGGCTATTTACTCCTTTGTCCCCCACTTGGAATTCTTGAGCCACTCAATATTTATTTCTATATTTGACTTCAAATTAGCCATCCCTTCAAGCCTATGTGTCCCTTATGTGGCTCTTATGTGGTTTCCACATAGATTCCACCTCATTCAACCTCTCCTCTTCTATCCCAAAAATCTATAAATAGAGGCCTTCTCCTCTTCGATTTTCATCTCTCATTGTGCATTGTTATTATGCTAGAATTGCTTTAGATTTTCATAGTTGTTTTCATGCTCATAGTTTCTTGTTTAATTCACTTAGAAATCACATTCTAGGATCAATTTGGTAAATGAATCATAGTTTTCTTGCATTGTCTTCATTTTAATCATAGTAGTTTAATCATTTGGAGAAGTTTGAGACTAGTTACTCCATACTAGTTCTTGAATCCTTCTCTAAAATTGCATCAATCTTACTCATTCCACTTGGGGATCCATTGCATTTTGTGTGTTTGAGAGAGCACACCCACATCCATCAAAATGAGAAAATCAAACAAGTTAAATAGGGTGCTTACTTGTTTTAGCTCAATCTGATGTTATTTGGTGTTATTTGTTGCTTGCTTGTTCTTCCATATGATTTTGAATTGATTATATGTGCTAACCCGCTAATCTTGTATGTTTGAGCTTGCACCCAACAGGTTTTAACCATTAAGAATTCCTCATACTACAATGGCTTTCCTCGATTTCCTTTTCCTTTTCCCATCAAATTATTTTATGTTCTAGAAACCTTGTAACAAAGTAGAGGCAGTAGTGTGCAAGTATTCCTAGAGAAATGATGAAGTGGAAGGAAGATTGGAGATGGAATCAATAATTGATGGCAACATAAAAAAAATTAAGTATTTCTTTTCTACTGATAATGCAAGAAGATTAGTTAGGGAAAACCTTCCCTCACTTTACAAGTCATACCACGGAATTTATTTAAAAAATAAAAAAAATTAGTAGTCTCTATTAGGTATTAGATATACAAGCCATGTTTCTATGGCTAGCTCAGAATAGGGTTCAATCTGCACATCGTATTGGCTAGGGTTTTATGTCTTCCTTAACTCTTTTTTTCTAAATATTTTCAAACACTATCATTTAATTGCATATGATTATTTTCATTTCCCTTTTCCTTTTTTGATCATTTTTAAGTCCACTTCCTTGTCGAAATCAGGATTTGGGTCTTTTGTAAATAACTCATGTTTTTATATCTGAAAGTTTTGTGGCACGTGATTAGACATTAATTTGAGTATGTAGTGGAGAAAAGTATACTTTTGATGCAATTTTTCAAACACCCTACTTGTAAAATTTATGTTTCCACATTTGGAATACATGTCAATGACTATATTGCTGACAATAGTAGTAGATTCAAATCTATTTCTAATGACTATTATGTATTTTTGTGATCACATTCTATGAGACCACATTTCTTATGTGGCATTTTGTCAAACTGTTTACATTCCTTGCCACTATAATGGACCAAATTGTGAATGAAGATATATTTTTTGGCCATTGCAATCATATGGTCAACAGTAGCTGGTAAACATCTAATGCTTATAATTTTGTGCTAAAATTTATCACTAAACTAACCTCCAAAATAGAAAAAAAATTAAATCAAAAAAGAAAAAAATTAAACCATAGAATCAATGGTTCCTTTCAGCATATAACAACATGTTGCCTTGAATTGAAATAAATAATAATAAAAACTGATATGGTTGTGTGTAGATTTCAAAAAAATTGTTGAAATCATGGCTACCTTGACTTACCCTTAGATTTTGTATAAGCTATCTCGTGTTGTCAATAATCCCAATATAAACATAAATTGGCAGAATTTGAGATAAACATCTAATTCAAATCTTTTCTTAATGATGTAAGTGTGAATTTCATTACCTTGTTGTAGAGCAACCAATCTTTGAAAATGAACTTTAGTAGTCACTATAACTCAAGAAGATTCACAAATTTCTTATACATCTTGTTAAAAAGAATCCTTAACCAATTACCCATTTTAAAAAAATCATATTTTATTGAAGATGGTTTATTAAATAGTAAATACTATTAGATAAAAGTTTTGGTTACCATATTATGCGACTCCATTGCTTGTCTATATATAGGATTTTCCCATTGTAGATCTTGAACACAGACTTGCATTTCTTTTGAACTTTTTTATTCTGATGATAAAACATGTTATGCAAGTAGAAACATTAATGCTAAATACATGGGATTTTTTCTTTTATGGTTTTGAAATTAAAGAAAAAATAGGTTTTACAAGGACCTGAAACCCAAAAGTATTAGAACATTAAAGATAAAGCCTTAAAGAAACTAAAGAAGAGACAAAAAAAAGAAAACAACTAGGGGGAGAAAGACACCCCAATGCAACAGCAACAAAAAATAGAACTAGCACCAGCAAAACAACTAGCAGATCAACCAGCTATATGTTCCACCCCTAGGGTCTTCATGGTAGTCTCTATCTAACCATCCAGCTTAGAAATCCTCTATAGAGAAGCCCTCAGATCATTGATTTCCTTTGAATAAGAGATCTGTTTACTTTAATCTCTGGTTCTAGAACCCAGTCCTTTACCTTTCCCCTTGGGAGTATCCACAACATCCCCCTCCACAATTATATTTCCCTTCTCCAGCAAGTCAACCAGGATCTTCATATTACTAATGGAAGTTTTCATACCTTCCTTGTGCAGAATATTGCAAAGGGAATTTTCCATGTTTTCCATCCTAGTAGTAGCACCATGATCATCCTACAAAACCTTTGACAAGGAAGGGATAGTGACCAAATTGTTGACTTTCTCTACTAGGATGTTGTGCTTAGCCTCCAATTCTCTCAATTTGAGATTAGGTGCTTAATTTAATGGAAGCACCATTTATCCAGCTGAAAAGTATACAAATCCTTAACCTTAGCATATTTAAGCACACCAATGGTGATTTCCTCATGATCAGTAAACTATTCCAAATTCAATTTAACCGATGAATCCCTGATTTTAAGATCATAGGGTTCAGCTCCTTCCACATCCACATAATCCTTAGTAGAAAAATAAACATCATGCTTCTCTTTGTCAAAAAAATCATCATAGATAGGGATCCTAGTCTTCCCCTCATCCATTTTTCTTCTATCCCCCATGACCTTATTATCTTCACCATTACCTTCATTACCCCCTTCTATATGACCACCTATAGCGTCACAACCCTGTTTCCTGTCTAAGTCACCACCAACCGTAGAAAACTCCTTCAAAATTGATGTGTAGGAAGATCCCTCAACCTTCTAGTCTTTAATCTCATAATTAGGGTTATAGTCCTCATCCTCATCCGACAAAACTAGAATCCCCCATGTCCCCTGAGCTTCTCAAGTAGCCAACTAGATTATTTGTAACCTCGGATGCCCCAATAGGCTCTTTGGTCGGGGTCTTCATACTCAGCCTTTTTCCTAGAAGTGATATCCCCTACATTCATTGAACCACAACTCTTCCTTTTTTCCTTAGGGTTCTTTTGAATGGGATCGGGGATATTATCTCTCATATACTCATAAATGAGGAGAATGAGTCCCTCATGAAGTACAATTTCCCCCCATTTTCTTTGTTCTCAACCAGACTATGATATAACGAGATATATAAATAAAAAGGAAAATAAATCCTATTTTCTTTTATTGTTGATGAATAGGAGGAAAAAATATTTAATTTTATGTATACATAAAATAAAATTGTGAATATATAATTGGAATGCCCTCAAATTTAATTCTTTTTATTTGTTCCTAGTTGATTGTAACTATATGGGTTGAGCATCAAGAATTGGATTTTTCTCTTTATCATTGATGAATATGAGGATAAATCTTTATTTTCATTAATATACGTTAAATTAAAATTGTGAAAATATAATTACAATATCATCAAATTTGAGTCTTTTTAACCAAGTTGGTTGTAAATATATTTTTGTTGTACCAGGTTGCATGTAACTTTATGAGTTAAGTGTCAATGTTTAGATTTGCACAAACTCATCAGAGGAGAAAGCCATAGCTTTGTAATAAAATTTAATGTACGAGGTTACTTTTAATTGTATGGTTTGAATGTCATTTTTAAGACCTTGCACATATTCATTAGAGGAGAAAGATTTAGTTTTGTGTATGTAATGAAAACAAAAACTCAATATTATTGTGGTGGAATTGTTGCTATTTGAGGTGTTGACATTAATGTTTTTTCATTGATGTCAACATATGTTTCAGTTGGATATAATAGAAGTCTCAGAAAGACTGGTCATCATAGGTACAGGCGAGATTGATAGGTGTGTATAGATATTGTATGATGTGTTAGCATATGAAAGCATAGATTTGTGTAGAGGGATGAGTGTATACCTTATGTCTAAGGTCATTGGATCTTATTTTGGTATTTTCATAAGCTATATATATTTTGTTAAAGACTAGTTATAACGTAGTGATAGAGGATTATGACAGAGATGGTCTCTGAGTGTTTGGGATAACTTGGATGCGAGCATGGGTCATGGTATGAAATCTTAAGGAATGATAAAAGATACATGGGAAATATTGTTTTTGATTCATAGGTTGCCAAATTCTTGATGTCAGCTGAGGCGTGTGGAATAGAAAAGACCTATTTGGGGCTGGCTATAGAAATGTAACATGCTTAATGATTTGCGAGTGTGAATTATGGACCTTGACACAGAACTGATGATTTATATTTGATAATTACTTGTGTAAGGTACTATTTGTACCTTAGCAAGGGTCTATGTAATTATTTATGAATTAGGAAAGTCTTAAGAGGCCGACCTAATTATTTAATGTAACTTGTATAAAGGAAAGAAGTGTCTTGATGTGTAAAGAGATGTATTTGATGGATTGGATGCTGTGAGCATGTAGATAAGAGTTATTCTAGATGCAGAGTAGTAATTATATTTGTATTACACTTCATTGGAACTGTATAGGCAAAGCAAGTTTCTATTAGTCACTTCACTATTTTAAGTATAATCTTTTATTTCACTTTGGATAGTGAGTCCATAAGGTGGGTTTAACCTTCATATGGTGGATTTAACCTTCTATTTGGGAAGTGTGCTGGGGAAGTGAGCTTATCATTTTATTGAACTCCTAATAGGGTTGAGAAGACTCCTAAGAGGGTCTTTCCTTTAACATGGACTCGTATTGGATGTAATAATCATCTCCTAATAGGGCTAGATCTCCTAACAGGGATACAATATTTCTAGTGCATTATTTTGTGGGTTCCATCCCCACCGGGTTTTTTTTTTTTCCCTTAATAGGGTTTCCTCGACAAAAAATACTTGTTTTATGGTGTTTTTCTTAAAGTGTTCATAATTTCATTAAGTAATTGGTTTAAATTTTAAAGTTTAATCAATTAGCATACACCTAATTCACCCCCCGCCCCCTCTAAGTTGTATTATTCCTAACAATTGGTATTAGAGCTTGTGGTCCTTTGAGAGAAATCTTAACTAATTGAGGTGATTTTGAGATGGCTTACTATAGGAAGGAGAGTCCAAAATTTGATGTTGAAAACTTTGACATTTGAAAGAACAAGATGAGAACTCATTTGATCTATTTGGAAATTTACTACTAGATGATTACAAAAGGGATGAACCTATTAAAGAAGAATATGAATTAGGAAATGTTGGTGATGAAGAAAAGAAATTGTTTTCTTCCAATATGGTTGCAAGAGAAGTAGTGATAAGTGCGCTCTCTAAGGCATAATTTACAGAGGTTAAAGATCTTGATTCAGATCACAAGATCTAGACAAGGCTAGAAACTCTATATGAAGGAGATTTATATACTAAGAAAGAAAAACTACATAATTGGAAGGCTAAAATGGATAATTCAAGGATGCGAGATGATGAGAATGTTAGAGCATATGTACATAGGCTTACATAGGTTTTTACTAGAATAAAAAATTCAAGAGGAACATATACTGAAGATGAAGTGATCACAAAGATTCTTATATCTTTGACACCTACCTATAAGACTAAAGTTCAAGCGATAGAGGAGATCATACCACTGATAGATAATTTCAACAGAGAAGTCTTGATTGATAAGTTGACCATCTTTGAGACTATAGAGTTATTGGATGCTTTACCTAGAGTAGAGTCTACATTCAAGGCTACTGTTCTTAATGACAAAAAGACCTTATCAAGCCTTGTGATATCTAGTAACAGAAATAGACATGAAGATCTTGGAGAATATGTTGATGAATGGACAAAGATTGTAGAAGAAGAAAGGAAAGTGGATGAACTTGTGGCTCTTATAGAAAAAAGAGAAAGGAAATTTAAGGATAATTTTGAAGGAAAATTACCCCTGAAATGTTTTTCTTGTAATCAAATTGGTCATTTTGCATCTACATGTCCTACAAGGGTTCCTAGGCATAAACCTAAGTTTTACATGTCTAATTACTCCAAAAAATGAGGAATGCTACTATGCTAGTGAAGGTTGTTTAATGATGATTTTGTGAATGATGGGAATGAAATTGGATTTATTAATATTAAAGATGATGAGCCTATATTTGAATAAAAATGTCTAGTCTCGCATGTTGAAAAGAAATCAGAATGGATCATTTATAATGGTTGTTCACATAACATGACTGGTGATAAAGATAAATTTGTTCAAATAAATAAATATGATGGTGGTGTAGTCAAATTTGGTGATAAGACTCCTAAGTTGATCATTGGGGTTGATTCAATCTCTCTTGATGGTAAAACTAACATTGATGATGTCTTACTTATTGATGGACTTAAGCACAACTTGTTGAGTGTTGGAAAACTAGTAGACAAGGGTTATCATTTACAGTTCATAAATGGAAAATGTACTATCAGAGGTCAATCTACAAACTTGATCGCATCAGGTACTAAGTCAAGAGGTAATGTGTTTGATTTGAATACTACAAAGGAAAATTGTTTTGTTACGAAGGTAGATGACAGTTGGTTATGGAATAGGAGGTTTTTTCACATAAAATTTGATAATATTGTAAGGGCCAGTAACACTAATGTAGGCAAATATTGCCAAAAATTATGAAGCCTACTAACACTATGTGCAGATAATGTGTGTAGGGAAAACAAACTAAGATAAAATTTTAGAGAAAATCATTTTTAGAAAAAGAGAAGTTGGATCTGGTACATACAGATTGTTGTGGTTCTACAAGGACTAGATATTACTATCATGAAAGGTACTTTATACCTTTTTTTGATGATTATTCTAGGACTATGTGGGTTGCATTTCTCAAATAAAAATCTAAAGCATTTGTTAAATTTAATATTTTCAAATAAAAAGTTGAGAATAAATGAAGTCTTAAAATAAAATGTTTGAGGTAAGACAGAGGTTGAGAGTTTACATCACATTTGTTTAATGCTTACTGCAAAAAGCATGGGATATATAGATAGACTGTTGGAATTTTTGGTGTTGAGATGTTGACATTCATGTTTTTTCATTGATGTCAACATATGTTTTAGTTGGATATAGTAGAAGTCTCTGAAAGACTGGTTATCACAAGTACAAGTGAGTTTGATAGGTGTGTATAGACATTACAGTGTATCAACATATGTGAGCACATATTTGTATAGAGGGTGAGTGTATACCTTATGTCTAAGGTCATTAGATCTAATATTGATATTTGCATGAGTTATAGTTATTTTGGTAAAGACTGGTTATAGTGCAATGACAAAGGATTATGACAGAGATGGTCTTTGAGTTTTTGGGATAACTTAGATGCAAGCATGAGTTTTGATATACAAGCTTAAGGAATGATAGAAGATACATGTGAGAACATTACTTGTGATTCTTGGGTCGTTGGATTCTTGGTGACATCAACTATGGTGTGTGATCTTGCGAAGACCTATTTGTGGTAGACTACAACAGTGTAACATGTTTAGAGGATGACGAAAAAATGGATTATGGATCTTGGAGTGTAATTTATGGTTTTTATTTTATGTTTACTTATTTAAGGTACCATGTGTATCTTAGAAAGGGTCTATGTAATTATTTGGGCATTAGGGAAGTCTTAACACACTAACCTAATTTTTTATTGTAACTTGTATAAAGGAGAGTTTTTTCTTCATGAGGTGGTGTGTGTGTGTGTGTATGATGAGGAAGCTATGAGATTTTAATTATGAAGTCTTATGGATGTAGAGAAGGGAAGGTGATTGTGATGAACCTCATTGGAACTTTTGATGTAAGGAGGGTTAGTAACTAGGGCCAAGAGCACTCATAGCTACCAAACCAGCTTGCAAAACAAAACATAGAAGCTTTAAACACAAATAAGGAGAGAAGGAATACATAATTTATATTATTTCATCAAAATTTATACATGTCAGGCTGTAAGGCCTTCCTGGTTATGACCACCTACATTCAAAGTGTTTTATAGAAATTTCTCATACATGTGTGGTCACAACCATCAATCAAAATCTACTATCTAGTTTCTATCTCCCTGCTTACCTCTTCTTTCTATCTAATCTAGGAATAAAACACTACTTTTATACAAAAGGCTACCTAAAAGGTTGGCCCCAAAAGATCCTAAATATCCAACATAGGAAACAACAACAACCCAGATTTAGGTCCACATGTATCCTAATGAGAGACCCCAACATTAATTATGCTACATAAATTAAATGCACATGCTGGCCAGAAGATCCAACATCCAAAAAAAATTCAGTGAGAAATACTACTGAGTAATCGAGACCAATCGGTGAAACCACTGAGACCTGTCAGTGAAACCAGCCAAAAAAATTAATCAAGATCGATCGATGGAACAAACCAACAAACCTTCAAATGACCAAACAAGAGCAGTTACCGAGTACTTTACTGAGTAGTCTCCAACAAGCTACCAAACTCAAACAAACTTATTTTTGGTTGATCAAGGATTTCCAAGATCCCAAGATGCTCCTGCATCAGATACCTGGGGTTAAAAGAAATGATTCTTTGAATCATGAGTGCGGTTAAACCTTAACTGAATCCAACTTAGATTGATAAATCCATATAGAGTCTTCAATCAGTCTATTCTTCCACTTTACCAAGTATTTCATGTAATTCTTTCCTCTGGTGCTTCTGTCAATTCTTTGTTCCAAAATCTATTCAACTTCTTGTATATGTTTCTTAGGATAATCCCCCATCACTATCACTTCTTCATTAAGTTCATGATACTCATAAAAATCTGAAATATTGAATATATGTGATATATCCATGTCATTAGGTAATTCTATTTCATAAGAATTTCCAATATCAAACTTCCTCAATATCTCGAAAGGACCCAATTTCTTCATCTTCAATTTACCATATGTTCCAATAGGAAATCTGCCTTTCTTTAAATGAACTGTTAATTCATCATCAATCTCAAAATTCTAATGTCTTTTTGATCTATCTACACTATCCTTGTATTTATGATTACTTTTCTCCAACTCATGTTTCACTTCCTCATGCAATGTTTTCATAAACTCAGAAAATTCTTCTCCTTCAACATGTCTCTTCTCTTTGCTAGCAATATCTCTCAAATCTAATATACCTCTTGTTTTCATGCCAGTAAAAATCTAAAAAGGTGTCTTTCCAGTACTCCTATTCACTAAATTATTATATGCAAACTCTACTTATGGGTATGTGCAGGATCATGGTATGCCAAAAAATGGTGATGTGAAAAAATCCATTTTTCACTCATCCAAAATCACACCCAAAAGTTTGTTGACTTTTGAGTAGGCCTAGGTGTCAGTACACCTGGCCGAGACAAAATCCAAATCTAAAGTATTATCAGATATTAGATAATATCATATATTTGATATTCATTAGTAACAATATATTGTTTCCCATGGCTGCGTTCAACATTTTCATTGTGAAAACATTGAAGTAGCCAAGCCTCTCATATTGTATACCTATTAGGGATCCCATATCAAATTTTCTACAATTAAGAGGTAAGTGAGATTTATTAGTTTCATTCTTGCTTTTTGTTTTTGGATTGAATTTTTTTTTTAAAACTACGGTTTAAATGATATTGTTTATTGTTTTTTAAAATTGATTATAAACTAGAGTTGAAATGATAAAAACTAGGGTTAAAATTGATATTCTTTATTATTTATTGTTTTTAAATCAGCCATGGATGCAAACCAATCTGAAAACCCTCCCAATGAGTCCACAAACAATCCAGAACCCCCTCAAAACAATCCCCCACCTTCAAAAGACCAACCAGTCTCAAACCCTCAACCATTACAGGATCTCATAGGAGACAATCTGAATCAGATTAGAGGATATCATAACACATATGCGAATATCCCCACCTTGCACCCCATGTTTTCCAAGTTGAAATCCATTATTGAAAGCATGTAGAAACTCATAGAACAACACAATGTTGCAGTTCTTTGGCGTGAATACATGCATGCCCAATTTGATGATGGGCTTGACTATGATCAAGTTATGGATCTAAATATAACAAAATATGACATATGTAACATTTTTTTTGATCCCAAAAATGGTTTAAAAGTGGACCCTAAAAAAACCAAGTTGTCAATGAAATGGTGCATAAATGATGCAATATGTGACAGCTTTTGGGATCGCCGGTAGATGGTTTTTGATAGACCACCCCACAAAAATTTTGATGTCCCATTCTATTTCATAATAAAATTGTATGTTGAATTTGTTCTCGATCACAAAGTAAATTATTGGAGCATGGGAAAGAACCAGGGCATAGGCTTAGGCACACCCCAGGACAGACCAAGGGCACAGTGGGTGAAATACCACACATATGTCCCCCTCCCAAGATTTCACCACCTCCTACACTGCAAAATCCTAAAATTATTGTTGAGGCTGACTCACAAACTATTCGAGCCATTCACACCTTGAGTGATCTACTGGTTAGGCAAAGTGTGACATTGTTTCCTCCTCATGCTGATGCTTCTGGCCCTTCTACATCCTCCATGACCTCACATGTTTGTGTGCCTTATACTTGAATTATGTGCAAGAATATGTGCTTGGGTCCCCTGAATGATAGTGATGGATATAAATATGTCTTCAAGGTGAGTGATACTACACAACACACTACAGGCACTGAAGTACCCCATGGAGATGTGCATTAAGGGCATACAAAGCCATGGACTCCTACTATTACGGTAAGAGTAAAGAGTTAACTTGTTACATTGTATTTAATTTTAAACGTTCGTATTTTTAATATAATTTTCTTATAATGATTGTCCACTTATGTTTTTTATGTGTTTCATTTATGTCCAGTTGATGACAAAGGAGGAGATGGCACAGGTGGAAGGGTCCACACTTTCAGCCATTTCATTTGGCCTTGACACTTCCATGATACATATGTTTTAATGTACTCATTGGTTTCCTTTTATTATAATAGTATATACATGTATTTTCTAGCTTTTATGGTCATCTTATTACATACTGATGCATGTTTCACTAGTTGCCACTGGGGGGCAATGTGAGGGGGTTCAGGCGTCTGGTGTTGACAAGGGGAAGGTAATTGAGTATTTTATATTTTTTAAGCATACATGTATACTTGTCACTTGTTTGTACTCATTTTTAATTACATGTTTTATTTGACAGAGGGTGGTTTTGATGATGTCATGAGACCGGTTCACCATGATAGAGTCACAAGCATCTCAATTCGCAGTGATAGCTCCATAGTATGTATATTTCTAAATTTATTTGTGTGTATTTTACTATCAAGTATATATTTAATATGATCAAGTCATGATTGTATGAAGTATTTCTTTGAATTTTTTAGGTCACCCCTAGTTTGAGGGAGGTACCATGCCAAGGGTTTGTATCGATGATGACCCAATTGACATTTCCTAAAGAAAGTTCAACACATGTAAGTTTTAATGTTAATTATACTTTCAACTGAGTAACAATGCAACTTTGTGCACCAACCAAGATTAGGTTTCCAAATGGAATCTGAGTGAAATATCCTAGAACTGAGATATGTGATTTTATTCCTTCCCAATATGGTCCTTGTGCACTTCACAGATCTTTGATATCCCTCACGAGGTTCGAGATATGGATGTCCAAAAATTGCTGCCCAATTCGGCTCAGTGCACCTTGGGAACACTTTGATCCGACATTCGCCAGGATATTTTTATGCTACACAATAAAATAAAGGTCTCCTCTAGTGTTTACTCTGCCAATTGGAGTCAATGGAGCTAACAATTTTGTCCCACGACAAACGGTTTGAAAGATGCACCATTGAGCAACTTTCAATTAAGCAACAATGCAAATTTTTGCAGCAATCAAGATTGGGTTACCAAATGGAATCTGAGTGGAATCTCCCAGAACTAAGCTACATGCTTGTAGGCCTTCCCAAGATGGTCCTTGTGCACTTAACTAATCTTTGATATTCCTCACGAGGTTTGAGATATGGATCTCCAAAAATAATTGCCAAATTTGGCTTTGTGCACCTTGGGAACACTTCAGTTTGACATGTGCTGGAATGTTTTTGATGTTGCATGAGTGAAGAATGGTCTCTCCTAGTATTTACCCATCCAACTAGAGTCGATGGAGTTGACGGTTTGGTCCCACAATGAATGGTTTGAAAGATGCACCATTGAGAAACTTTCAACTAGGCAACAATGAAACTTTTTGCACCAACCGAGATCGGGTCACCAAATGGAATCCGAATGGAATCTCCTAGAACCGAGATACATGATTGTAGGCCTTTCGAAGATGGTCCTTTTTCACTTCATATATATTTGATATCTCTCACCAGGTTTGAGATATGGATCTCCAAAAATCACTTCCCAATTTGGCTTAGTGCACATTGGGAACACTTCGGTCCGACATGCGCCGGAACATTTTTGATGTTGCATGAGAAAAGAAAGGTCTTCCTAGTGTTTACCCAGCCAAATAGAGTCAATGGATCTGAAATTTTTCTCCCATGATGAATGGTTTGAAAGATGCACCATTGAGGAACTTTCAACTGAGCAACAATGCAACTTTTTGCACCAACTGAGATTGGGTCGCCAAATGGAATCTGAGTGGAATCTCCCACAACCGAGATACATTCTTGTAGGCCTTCCCAAGATGGTTCTTGTGCACTTAATAGATCTTTTATATCTCTCACAGGGTTTGAGATATGGATCTCCAAAAATCGCTGCCCAATTTGGCTTAGTGCACCTTGGGAACACTTCGGTCTAACATGCGCTGGAATGTTTTTGCTACTACGCGAGTGAAGAAAGGTCTCCTTGGTGAAGGATAAATTATGAAGGAACCTAGGGTTAAAATGGATCCAATAAAAGGAAGAAGGTCAAAGTCATACCTAAGTGTAAATTGGGGTGTATTAGAACTAATAATGGCAATTTGTAATAAAGATTGTAATGAAATGTGTTTAAGTCCTGTTAGTCCAAGTAGAGGACTAGGACATCAAAAATATTGTAAGTTGGGTCAATAGTACCAAAAAGGGTCTAATTAGGATTTATAAGTGTCTAAGAGATTCTATTGGACTCTAGAAGTAGAGTCAAATAAGTTAGAATTCTTATATTTCAATAATTTATAAGTTAAGAATTCAAATATTTGAATCTTGACGGTTACTGGATTTAGGAGGGAAATGAGTTTTTAATGGCTAAATTTAATTGTAATCATACAAAACAGATTGGAGTTGGTTGATATGGTTACTAGGAATCATAGTTGATATTTCGATGAGAGTGGAAAGGGGCAGTACATCTTGGTACAGAGATTGTACAGACTCCACAAGATTGAAGTAATAAAAGTGGTAGTTTTTTGCAAATTTCTTGATTTTTGGAATGTTTCAGTGTATCTAATTCCTTTAATATACATTATGTGTCTTTTATAACCTCTTTAAATCCATTTTCAATTCATTTATATTGATTCTGCATTAAAATATTTGACTGTACCTTGACAGAGCATAGTTTTGCATTGGTTTAGAAGAATGGATTGAGATTCATCCCCTTTTTGTAATCATTGTGACTTAGGGATGAATCACACATGTGTATTATAATTGAATAAAATTAAATATGCAATAAAATCCATCAGATGTTGCAGTTGATCATCATTTGATGACTGTTGTAGGGTTAAGGAACAAGGAATGCTTGCATAGCTATTGCAGTAGCATATTGGGCCTCATGAGGAGAACTTTTTATGATTGGAAGCACTTAGTTATGATGAAAGGATGGTGAATCCACCTTTTTTTGGTTGGGATTTCTCTTGGAGAGTCCAGATTGGAGAAGCCCTAGTTTTGGAGGGTTTATGAGCCTAATTTGGGTATTTTGATGTTCCCAAGGTTTTGAGGCTAATTCCTTTCATATTTGGGTGTTTTAGGACATAATTAACCACTATCCAAGAGAGAGATTATTTGGGTTAATTTTATGACCTAGTTCCTTTGTAATTTTTCCCATTTTTATGCATTTTGAGGTCTCAAAGTTGTAACAACAGGGTATGGTCCAAAACAACCTACTTATTTCTTTGTATATGTTGTGTATATTGATAAAGGGTATCTGAAAACCCTATTTTTTTCCAAGTGTTTTAGAATTTTTTGGAGTTATGGGTTTTGGAAGGTCGATGTTGTCCTAAAATAGTGAATTAGGTCTCCTAGAAAATTCCAAGAACTTTGTGCATAATACATAGAATTTGACTTCATAACTAGTTGATTTCTTCTAAATTTGGTTGAATTAGGTCTCTTGTGGCATTAGAAACCTTGAGTCAAGTGGTTGGGTTGAAATCTCATTTTGAGTTATTTGGGAAGGGTGTCCTTTACCCTATATTTCCCTTATAAGTTCAATCCATCCACTTGTCAAGATCACACTACCATATCCTCTACACCACTCCCATAGCATTTACCCAACCAACTAGAGCCAATGGAGCTGACGGTTTGGTCCCACAATGAACGGTTTGAAAGATGCACCATTGAGCAACTTTCAACTAAGAAACAATGCAACTTTTTGCATCAACCAAGATCGGGTTGCCAAATGGAATCCAAGTTGAATCTCCCAGAGCTGAGCTACATGTTTTTAGGCCTTCCCAACATTTCCCTTATTCACTTCATAGATCTTTGATATCTCTGACGGGGTCCAAGAGATGGATGTCCAAAACTCACTGCCCAATTTAGCTTAGTTCACCTTGGGAACACTTCGGACAGACATGCGCTGGAACATTTTTGATGCTACACAAGAAAAAAAAGGTATCCCCTAGTTTTCCCCTAGACAAATAGATCTGGTGGAGCTGATGGTTTGGTCCCATGACAAATGGTTTGAAATATGCAACATTGAGCAACTTTCAACAGAGCAACAATGCAACTTTTTACATCAACAAAGATTGGGTCACCAAATTGAATTTGAGTGGAATCTCCCAGAACCAAAATATGTGCTTGTAGGAATTCCTAAGATGGTCCTTGTGCACTTCATGGATATTTAATATCTCTCACGAGGTCCGAGATAGGGATGTCCAAAAATTGCTGCCCAATTTGGCTTAGTGCACCTTGGGAACACTTGAGTCTGACATGGGCTGGAACATTTTTGATGCTACACAAGCAAAGAAAGGTCTCCCATTGAATTTACTTGACCAATTGGATATTATGGATCTGATGGTTTGGTCCCATGACTAACGGTTCTTGATTCTCTTGAATTGTTAGTGGTATGTGATTGGCAGAGAAGCATAGACTAGATGCTCGATTTCCCATAACTTTTGATGGGTATTGTTTCAAGAATAAAAAATGGATAAATTATGTTCTCTAATGTTCTCCAAGGTATCCCAAGTGTTTTATTGGTTGAGTTCAAGGTTTTAAGGGTACTTCCTTCATTAAGTGCACCAATTAGCCTTTCCAAGCCAAAGTGAGGGTTCCTAAGTTAGAGGAGTTGTCAAATGTTTCAAGACTTGTCCTTTTGGGAAAAGTGCTGCCCCAACTAGTAATATTTGATCATGAAATTAATTTCCAAGGACCTTTGGGATATTTGGAAGTCTAACTAGAAAAGGTGTTTTATACTGATGAATTTTTCATGTAATTCTATGACTTTTTGCAATTGTACGGATCTGTACGGATGAATGAGGGCTTGAGAACAATTGGAGAAGTTGAGGATTAGAAATAAATTTCATTTGCAACTGGTTTGGGCTCCTAAAGAATTAAGGATACACCAATGGAGATGACATTGATATCTTCATGATACTTTACTACGCTACCACAATTTATTTAAATCAAATACTTTACTACTTTGAACACATTCAACAAAGCCTTATATTTTATTGTACAAAAATTTATAAGACATCTTATCTAACACATTTGAAACAAAGCCTTAAGAAATTATTGTCAGATATTTGCATTCTTGCATGTATTTCATCATTATACAAGTTTGATTGTACACACCACCTTTTGTAAAAAATAATTGTATATCATTGATACAACATATTATGAATAAATATATCAATGTTATCAAAAGTCCAACATATAGAATTTCTCAAAATCTTAGATACACAACTATATATGAAAAATTGAAGGGTCATTTCTGCTCCTAAAGTGTATAAGTTTAACACATGGTACTCGGCGAATTCTACATTCCAATCCCTGCATTCGGAAGGCACAAGAAAAAAATAATTTTATAGGTTGCAAAAATATTATGAATGTATAAGTAACTAAACGAACCAAAGAACATGACTAGACAATGCATAGTGAAGTTTACCATCAAAATATATGGGCTAATCAAATGCACACCTCGATCTCCTATATCTATCATATATGTATCCAATTACACTTACAATCCACATACAAAACCAAGTTTATTGGATCAAACAAATAAAGAAGAAAACTACAATGAATGTATTGAACATAACTGTAATGAACATGGAAAACCTTGTAGTTAGTTGCACTTACCTACTAAAGTGTGCCTAATGGGTCATCTCTCTGCTTTAGGTTTTTCAATATTTCTTCATGAAAAGAAAGTACTAATAGTCCAAAGTTCCTTTGTCTTTGGTTTTCCTTGATATTTCAACAACTTAACATTGGCTGGTATAACAAGGTGTGAATACATGAGAATGGTTTTGTGCTTCTCGTAGTCTTCAAACATGGGAATACCATTATTTCTAATCATGTATGTGTGCAACCATGTTCCTTCAACAACATGTGATCCTGTTGGATATGTGAACATATCAGCATCTGTCTTCAGTTGTGCACAAAAATAGCAACCTGAATAGAATTGTAATATTGAGCTTGCAACTCATTTGGGGCTGCAATGTAAAGCTCTCTGTAAATTCAATGACCGATATAATAGTGCCAATTAGGAAAGTGTCCTTACAAATCCTGAATTTTTGATCCAACCACTGAGACTTGTTACTATGCCTTGCATACTTATAAAACATATTCTTCCTTAAATCTGAAATAAAATCAGCTACATTGCATTCTTTTGTAACCAAATCACCTCTAGAGCCTTCACCTCCAGTTTTCAATGTATATTTAACGGTTTCATATACCTTTTTTTGGACAATTGTCTTTCCAAAATCATGTCCATAGCCCTCATGAAAACATGAAACAAACTTCACTAGCCCATCACACTCTGAGCACTTGTCATTTAAGCAATCTTGTCTATAAAAGAAACATCCATTATCTCTAGGACATAAAAAATGATCTAGCAAGTCTCTTGATGATTTTGGAAGAGCACTTGCACCACACTCCTCTGACATTTCACTAGTATGCAAAGTAAAATGAATGGATCGTAACAATTCATGATGCATTGAAAAATCCACATGATATTTGCAACAACAAGTATTTCAAATCTTAAGAGGCACACAAAAAAGGCTTGAATGCTTCAAAATCTCTTTATGATATTTTCAATCTTGGATGTGTCTCACAAATTTTTTTGAACAATATTGTTTGACTCACCTCCAAATAATGTTTTGGATGTGGGGTGCAGTCTCGAATGTCAATTCTCAACTTCAAGACATCCTTCACATTTGGTGACACTCTTGAGTTATATTGCCAAAATAGTTGAATTTGATCCTTCACACCATCGGAAAGCTTCTTATCACAATATGGAAGTCTCCCACTATAAGCCCATGTATCATTTTGAAGAGGATCATCAAGTCTTTTTCTTCTTGCAAGTGCTCTATCAAAAGTTTTACGATTTAGGTTCAAGTCAACACAAGTTTGTCTCATCAAAGGAGACTTTCTAAAATTATGATATACTAAGGAGGTTGTAATAACCCTCCTATCATCTCTCTTATCTTTTTCCTTGGTATTCTTCCCAATGGAATTGAGAGCACTAAAAATATTTCTCACAATAATAGCATTCCTCTCCTTTTTCTTGTTTGCACTAATCTTCAATTTGAGTAGAATAGGTCTCATCTTATGCATCTTTAACAAATGCACAAACAATTGACATTGCTAAACCAATGTCTTGTGGCTAAAAAATTGATCAAAAAGTTTTGAAACCCACAACCAAACGGTTCTTTTTTATCACTTTCCATCGAAATTGCTCATTATGTTCTCATCAATTTCAAGTAACCATTTTGTTGTTCTTGAAGGATTCAAATTTTAATTTTGTCTTTCTTCCTCACAAGGGACTTCATTTCTTATATAATTTTGAGATGTGTAACCTTGATTTGGTTCTTGTGCACCATTATCATTTTTAATATTATTGTCCACATCTACATGTTTATTTTGAAAACCTACATTTTCATCTTCAATCCCTACATTCTCATTTTCAATATTATTTCATAAATAATTTCAAATTCATGTTCTTCTTCACTTGAAACCACATTTAAGGGTGGGCCTATTCCCACATCTTCATTAAAATTTAACATACCTTGTATTTTGTTCTGATGGGCAACCCTATCCATTTCTCTATACACTTCAATCTCTTCATTTGTGAGCTTCCTCTTTCATTTATGCTTTCGAAGACTACTACTTCCCATGGTGAGACCAAAAAGGTGATACAAAAAACCTTTGATAATATAGAGATTCCAACAAAAAGGGTGAAACAGTGTTTTTTTTTTTGTCTTTCACAACTTATTTCCTGTGATATTCTTCACAGAAAAACGTGCTTCTCAGATAGGGACCCAAAGAATCTATTTTTTCTTTTGGATACCAGTAAAGCATATCGGATATTAGATAATATTGGATATCCGATATCTCCTGCTTAACTTTGGCTTGAACCTTTTCATTTTCATCATATTTTGAATGTTTATTTTACTTTTCATTACTATTATATTTTAACAATAATAATAATATATATATATATTAACATTATATTAATATTATATTAATATTATGTTAATATTATTATTATATTAATATTAATTTATTATATACATATTAATAGCTCTCTCTCTCATATGTATTATTGTTATAATATAAATATTAATAAATAATTAATACTAATATTATACTATTATAGAATAGAGAAATAAATAATAATAATAATAATAATAATAATAATAATATAATACTAATTTATATAATACAATACTAATATTTAAATAATTATATAATGCTAATGCCATTACCATCTAATACTAATATTAAAAAAATGAAATTTATAATATATAAACTAAAAATATAAAATCTTAAATTTGATAAAGCCTAAAATCATAAAATTGGAAAGAGGTTTGAAATCAAAATGTTGAATTTTGGCGGGAGTTATTGGATATCTGATAATATCAGATATATGATTAGGCTTGGTATTTGCTTTAGGTTTTGGCTTTGCAATGTCAAACGTGGATGGTCAACCCAAACGACGTGTTCACCATATCTTCTCTCATTTCTAGACTTTGACCATGTAGCTGACGACCTTTTTTTCATCTAAAATTGATGAAACAAAAAGGGTTTCTTAAAGACATTGTCATCTTTCCATCAATATAATTGTTGTCATAATTTGAGTTCAGCAAGTAATTATAACTTATTTTCTAATTGAGTTATCTCTAAAGTCCTGATTGACAGAATGATTGAAAAACAACTATAACTTTCAAACGGTTTAACCTTTTTGAAATCTAAAACATGTGTCACATTCGATGCTTCGCCTACTATAAGAATTTTTTTTTTGCAATTTTGTAAATTTTTGAATTAGTTAAGGTGGTCAGACACGAGAGTTTTTTTATTTTGAATAAGTTGTAGCAGAAAATTCATAATTAATTATTTATTTGGTAAAAAATTATACAAAAATATGCATCACATTCGGGCATGAGTCTACTACTTATATCTAGAATATTGTGAAAATAAATCATCATTTGATTGTGATTAAGGTGGTCAGACATACACGTACTTTTTATCTTTTTCCTAAAATTTTTGTACTACTACATTGAAATCTAAAATATTGATCAATTACATTAAATTTTTTTTAGACAAGTGTTAGTAGTTTAGAAACTAAATTCAATTTCCTACATATTCTGTTCTTACAACCTTTTCACATAACGTTGATAAGATGTGCAAATTTTTACGTCAAGTTGATGAACCCAGATTTTTTTATTTTTCATTGTCATTTAAGGTCATAGCTTGGTATACCATGATCCTACACATACCCTTATGCTAACATAAAATCCCAATTACTTGTTTATCTCTAGCTAAACATCTCAACAAGTTACCCAAACTTATTTTTACAACCTATGCTTTTCCATCAGTTTATGGATGAAATGTAGAACCAAACTTCAACACGATGTCGAGCTTCTTCCAAAGTGTTTTCCTAAAATATCCAACAAACTTACTATCTCGGTTAGAGATGATTCTCCTTGGTAATGCATGAAATCTAGAAATCTCTTTGAGGAAAAGATCTTCTAGATGCACTGCATCTGATTTTTTTCTACATGGTATGAAATGTTTCATTTTAGAAAATCTATCCACAACAAAAAAATATAGAATCATTACCTCTTACTTTCCTCGGTAAGCCAAGAACAAAATCCATGCTAATATCACTCCAAGGTTTCTTAGGAATAGAAATTGGTGTATACAAACCAGTATTCTGACTTACTTCTTTTGCAACTTGACAAACTCCACAAATATTCATAAACTTATGAACATCCTTATACAACTAGGCCAAAAATACCTTTCCTTAAGAAAACTTAATGTCTTATCAATACCAAAATGTCTAGCCAAAACACTACTATGTTTTTCCTTTATTAAATTGGTTCTCATTGATCTGCCCAGTATACATAACTGAATACCTTTAAAAAACATATCCTCTTGAATGAAATAGTCTTCATACTTATTGGATTGATCTGGAATAGGTTCTCTACACATTCTCCATGGCTTAGAAAATCAGGGTCACTTTCATACAAATGCTTCATATCATCAAAATGAAGAACTTCAATTCTCATTTCAGTCAACAAAGATCTTCTCCTACTCAATGCATCAAAAAATCGGTTAGAAACTCCACCCTTACACTTTATCACAAATCTAAACCTCTACAAATACTCTACCCATTTCTTATGTCCCTTCTTGAGTCAACACAGCTCCTATTACACTACCACTTGCATCACACTCAACTTGAATTACCTTATTTAAATTAGGTAAGGCTAACATAGGCAATTCAACAACCTTCTACCTTAAAGTCTCAAAATTCTTATCAGCTCCATGTGTCCACTTGAATTCTCTCTTGTCTCCTCTCATTATCTTAGTCATAGCATTAAAAATTGAACTATAATTTCTAATAAAATTTTGGTAAAAACTTGCTAATCCATGAAATGATCTTAACTCACTGATATTATCAGGTGTAGGCCAATCAAGTGTAGCTTCAAATTTCTCAGGATCCATCTTCAAACCATCAGTTGAAATTGCAAAGCCTAAATACACAAGTTCATCTTTCATGAAGGACCACTTTTTCAGATTAATCTGCAACTTTTCCTCTTTCAATATCTACAACACTTGTCTTATATGAATCAAATTCTCTTCTCTGGTCTTACTGAATATCAAAATATCATCCAAGTACATGATCACAAATTTACCCAAAAAACATTTCAGGACCTCATTCATTAACCTCATAAAAGTACTTGGTGCATTAGTTAAACTAAAAGGCATAACCAACCACTCATACAAACCATCTTTTGTCTTGAAAGAAGTCTCCCATTCATCACCTTCTCTGATTATGATTTGATGATCTCCACTCAAAAAATCTATTATATCATCCATCCTCGGTATAGGGAACCGATACTTAACTGTGATCTTGTTAATAGCTCTTGAATTAGTACACATTTGACTTTCTCCATTCTTCTTAGGTACTAACATATTAGGTAATGCACATGGACTCAAAATTTCTTTGATCAAACCTTTCTTTAGCAAATCATTAACTTGTCGGTTGAGCTCCTCATTCACGGTTGGTGTCAATCAGTGTGGTACCTTGTTTGGAAAACTAGCTCCTAGAATCAGATCCATACAATGACTAATATCTCTTATAAATGGAAAACCATCAAGTACTTTATCTGAAATGATTTCCTTGTACTCGATAAGAAAATTTTCAACTTCCTTAGGAGTTTTATCTTCTATTTTCTCACTTAGTTTGTTAGGAATCAAAGCATAACATATATCATTTCTCTTCAGATCCTTAACAGATTATCTACCTTCCATCAAACAAACTTTCAAAGATGTGCATATTCCACAAATAGATTCTTCAACTAACTGTAATAAGATGTCTCTTACCATCAACCCAAATAGTATACTTATTCAATCTTCCATCATGTATAGCATTTCTATCATATTGCCAAGGTCTACCCAACAAAACATGACAACAATCCATAGGCATAATATCACACAACACCTTATCATAATACTTTCCAATTTTCAGATTCACAAAACATTGTTCACTCACCTTATGTGTATTCTCATCCTTGACCCATGAAATCTCATAGGTCTTTGGTTGCTTCACTCTTTCAGACTGCAACTTGGTGACAATTTCCTTAGATGTCAGATTCTCCGAGCTTCCACTATCAACAATTACTTTCCAAACTTTGTCTACAAATCTACATCTAGTCTTGAAAAATCTCTTTCTTACCAGATCTTGCTTATTATTCTCACTCCATAATATTCTTCTGACAATTAGGTTTCCTTCCTTCTCAGGTTCATTCGGTGACTCATCTTGCACCAACGCATTTATGGTACTACCGACTTTCTTCCTTGCATTTGTACACTCAAAAAATCTATGTCCCTCTTCTCCACAATTGTAACAAGTTCCTTAGAACCCTCTTCTATTGTATCCACCTTAGGAGTAGTTTCCTCTTCCTCAGAATGAACTTCCACCTTTCCACTTGGTCTTTCCTTTTTCTTTATCTATGTCATGATTTGTCTTGTCCAGATAAGATCTACTATTTTCACTATAAGATTTACCTCCTCCTCTAGGGAATCTAGCACCTCTTCCTCTTTGTCTTTGTTCATGTCTCTTGTTCAATTTATCCTCAACTTTTAGGGAAAACCGATAAGCCTCCTCAATACTCTCCATCCTTACCAAAATAATCTCATCTTGTATAGAACTTCTTAATCTAGTCAGATATCTTTCTATTCTTTCCACCTCATCCTCATCTTGTCCAAATCTGATATCTAATCTATAAAATTCCTTCATTTAATCTTTCAAGGAGCTATCTTTTTGCTTCAAACTTTTCATTCTTCTAACTAGGTTAATCTAGTAATCACAAGGTAGAAACTTTCATTTTATTTTGTTTATCATCTTATCCCATACCTTGATCTTGTATTTACCCTTCTTCTTTTCATCCAATTGTAGATGCTCCCACCATAAGGATGTATGACCTTTTAGCTTTTTACTTGCAATATTCACCTTTTTCTCCTCTGTTACAATCTCGTACTCAAAGTATTTCTCCATTTTGGTTATCCAGTCCATCAATTCATCTTAATCCAACTTTCCACTATACTCAAGGGGATTAAATTGAGGTGTGGACTTCAAAATCATTAAAGCTCACAAGACTCTTTCTTCTTCCTAATCCATCATAGGTGTAGGTATGGATTTTCCCTCCACTTACTTTAATTCATCATCAATAACATCCTCGAGATGTCTTCCTCGATGCTGGGCTATCCCAACAACTTCTAATCTCACAGCAATATCTCTTAGCATATCAGCTAAGCCTGGATCTACATTTCCTCTCCCATGAACCATCTTGAAACCCTCTATAATTGTAGGTCAGATTGAAGTCTTCTACCCCACAACAAATCAACCAACTAGGATTTACAAGTAGGAACCTCAGATTTAACCTTTTCTCTGATACCACCTGATGCAAGGAGGGTAAGTAACTAGGGCCAAGGGAACTTCCAACTACCAAACCAGCTTGCAAAACACAAAATATAATCTTTAAACACAAAGAAGTAGAGAAGGAATATAGACTTTATATTATTTCATCAAACTTCATACATGTTGGGCTATAAGACCTGCCCGGTTATAGCCAAATACAATCAAAGTCTTTTACAGAAAGTTCTCATACATGCAAGGTCACAAACCATCAATCCAAATCTACTATCTAACAAATACCTCCCTGCTTACTTCTTCTTGTTATCTAATCTAATAATAGAACACTACTTTTATACAAATGGCCCCCGAAAAGGTTGCCCCCAAAAGATCCTAAAGATCCAACATGGGAAACAACAATGACCCAGATTTAGGTCCACACGTATCCCAATAAGAGACCCCAACATTAATTACACTACGGGAATTAAATGCACATGTTGGCCACAAGATCTAACATCCAAAAACCAACTCGGTGAGAAATACTACTGAGCAACAAAGACTAATTGGTGAAACCACTGAACATTCAAGAACAACCACTAATACCTATCGGTGAAGCTGGCCAAAACAAGTAACCGATCTCAATCAGTAGAATGAACCAACAAAGCTTCAACTGACCAAACAAGAGTAGTTACCAAGAAATTTAGTAGGAAGCCTCGAACAAGCTACCAAATTCAAACAAACATATTTTTGGTTGATCCAGGATTTCCAAGAACCCAAGATGCGCATGCATCAACTGTTTAGGCAAAGCAAGTTTCTATCATTCAGTTCATTGGTTATTGTATACTTTTATATATGTACTTTGGAAAGTGAGTCTAGAAGGTGGATTTAACCTTCTCATTTGGGTAGTGAGCCTAGGAAGTGAGCTTCCTATTTCTCTTAACTCCTAAAAGGGTCTTGCCTTTAACAAGGACTATGTACTATATGTAATAATTATCTCCTAACAGAGATACAATATTTTTTAGTGCATTATTTGTGCTTGCTAATTCCCACCAGGGTTTTTCCCTTAACAAGGTTTTCCTCAACAATAATTTATTGTGTTATGTTTTTGCTTTTGATGTGTTTAGATTTGTATTGAGTAATTGGTTTATAATTTTAAAGTTTAATAATTTTTCTCACAACTGATTCACCCCCCTCTTATTTATGTTGGTGGACTATTATTTCTAACTATTGGTATCAGAGCTTAAGGTCCTCTGAGAGAAAGCTTAACAAATTGAGGTGATCCAGAAAATGGCATTCTATAGGAAGGAGAGTCCAACATTTGATGCTGAAATTTTTTTCAGTTGGAAGAACAAAATGAGAACTCATCTGCTCTTCTATGGAATTGATTACTAGATGATTACAAACAAGGATGACTATATCAAGCCTAAAGATGACTTAGAAAATACTACTGAAGACGAGAATAATTTATTCTCTTATAATATGGTTGCTAGAGAAGCATTGATGAATGCACTCTCTGGGGTTGAATTTATAGAGGTTAAAGGGTTGGATTCTACACATAAAATGTGGAAAATAATAGAGGCACTATATGAAGGAGATAAGTATACTAAGAATGAAAAGTTACAGAATTGGAAGACTAAAATTGAGTGTTTGAGAATGAGAGATGATGAAAATTAGAGTATATGTACAAAGGGTTACAGAGGTTGTTACATGCATTATAAACTCAGGAGGCACATATATTGAGGAAGAAGTGATTGCAAATATTCTCATATCTTTGACATATGCATATAAAACTAAAGTGCAAGCGATAGAAGAGATCATGCCTTTGACAACAAACTTCAACAGAGAAATGTTGATTGTTAAGCTTACCATCTTTGAGGCTGCAGAGCAGGAGGATACATTACCTAAAGTGGAATCTTCATTCAAGGTGAATGTGCACAATGAAAAAAATACTTTATCAAATCTTGAAGCACCAGTAGAGGTAACATGTATGAAGAGCTTGATGAATATAATAATTATTGGGAAAAGAAGAGGAAGAGAAAAGGAAAATAAATGAACATGTGTCCTTGATTGCAAGTAGAGAAAAGAGAGGTAAGGGTAAATTTGAAGGAAAGTTACCCCTGAAGTGTTTTTCATGTAATAAGATTGGTCATTTTTCATCTAGATTTCCTACAAGGGTTCCTAAGAATAAACTTAAGTTTCATAGACCTAATTATTCTAAGGATAAGGAATGTTACTATGTTAGTGAAGGTGTGTTTGATGAGGATGTTGTGGATTATGATGAATTTGGATTTATTGCTATTAAAGATGATGAGCCTATTCATGAAGAAAGAACCTTAGTTTTCATGTTGAAAAGAAATCTTAATGGATCATAGACAGTGGTTGTTCACATCATATGACTGGTGATAAAAATAAGTTTGTTCACCTAGGTAAATATGATGGTGGTGTAGTTAGAATTGGTGATAACACTCCTAAATTGATCATTGGAGTAGGTTTCATTTCTCTTTGATGGTAAAACTAATACTGATGATGTCTTTCTTATTGATGGAATTAAGCACAACTTGTTGAGTGATTGACAACATGTAGACAAGGGCTATCATATGAATTTCAATAATGGGAAATCTACTATCAAAATTTAGATAGGATATTTGATTGCATCAGGTACAAAGACAAGATGTAATGTGTTTGAGTTGAATACTACAAAGGCTACTTGTTTTTTTACAAAGGTTGATGACAGTTGGTTATGGCATAGAAGGTTTTGTCATATAAATTTTTGATGAAATTTTGAAAGAAAGTATAAAAATGTAGTCGGGGATTTACCAAAACTTGTGAAGCCTTATAACAACATGTGTGGAGATTGTGTGATGGGAAAATAAACTAGAAGCAATTTTTAGAGAAAATCTTACTCAGCAAAGGAGAAGTTGGATCTGGTACATACAAATCTTTATGGTCCCACAAGAACAAGATCTTACTATGGTGAAATGTACTTTATACTTTCTTTTGATGACTATTGTAGGATGATGTGGGTTGCATTGCTTAAAGAGAAGTCTAAATGTTTTGATAAGTTTAAGATTTTTAAAGAAAAATTTGAGAATGAATCACGTCTAAAGATAAAATATTTAAGGTTGGGTAAAGGTGGAGAGTTCACATCAGATATATTTAATACTTGCTACAAAGATAATGTAAATATAAAGACAAACATAAGCTCCTAGGACACCACGGTAGAATTGGATTGCATAGAGAAGAAACAAAACTATAATAGACACTTTCAAGACTATGTTTCTTGAAGGGAATGTGTCACATATGTATTGGAGAGGAGTTGTTAATAATGAAGTCTACACTTTAAACAGAATTATATTTAGAGAAGCTACAAATAAGACACCCTATGAACTTTGGTTTAATCATTATCCTACTGTAAAATACTTCAAAATATTTGGTAGAAAATGTTATATCAAAATGGATGATGAGATAGGAAAATTTGATGCTATAAGTTATGAAGGAATTTTCCTTAGTTATTCTACTAAAAGTAGGGCTTATAAGTGTTTTAATCTAATATTGAGGAAGATGATTGAAAGTGATAATGTAAAAGTTGATGAAAGGTTTCATATTTAAAAAATAATTTATGATTGTAATCATATTCCAGAGAACAAGGAGACTATTGAAAGTCAATAGTAAACTCTTGAGATTGACAATGAAATTGAGGTATGCTTGAATGGTCCCGTTGAAACTCCAAAGACACCAATGTATGTTTAGAAAAAAACATCTTGAGAATCAAATTTTTCACGATGCAAATAAAGGTATGATAAAAAGATCTAGAATAAGAAATGAGATTTTTTTGATTTCACAAGTAGAACCAAAAAATACTGATGAGGCATGTAGAGGTGAACCTTGGACTAAAGAAATGTAGGAAGAATTGATCATTGAGAGAAAAATAACACTTTGGAATTGGTTCCTAGACCTAAGGACAATAATGTTATAGGAACTAAATGGGTTTTCAGAAAAAAATTAAATGAAAAAGGTATGGTTGTCAGGAATAAGGCTAGATTGGGTTTTAAAGGCTACTCACAACAAGAGGGCATTAAATTTGAAGAAACATTTTCTCATGTTGATAGATTAGAGGCAATAAGATTTTTCCTTTCTTATGTCGCACACGAGGACTTTAAGGTATATTAGATGGATGTGAAACCTGTATTTTTTTATGGAGATCTAGATGAAGAAGTCTACATTGAGAAAAATGATGGGTTTTCCTTGAAAAATGATAAAGACTATTGGGATTAAATGGAATTTTGTACTGAGAGGGGAGGGGTGAATTAGTACCTCTAAAAATTTTGTACCCCTTTTATCACTTAACCTTTGTAATCAATTGTATATCCATTCAATCTGATTTAAACTATCTTGATGTGAGTTATATCAAATCATAACATTAACATACATTTGAACATTCATAGAAACATTCATGAAAGTAAATTTGACACATAACACAAGATATGATATTAAAAAAAAATCTTGTGAGGAAGTAAAAATTGCAGTGGGGATGGCACCCATAAAATATTCACTATCTGTAGATTGGAAGGGGCCAGTTAAGGCTTACAATTTGATCACTTATGATGATCTACCCTATTAGGAGTATTGGTGGAGACCCGTTAAAGTCTACTCTGTTAAGAGCTTTAGCAACACTATTGAGTGTGCACTCGGTTAAGAGATTTGTTGCTGGATGGTTAAATCCACCTTCCTTGAGAGGATTTTTACACTTTTCTCCACTTGTTAGAATGATAGAAAATTACAAATTGACCTGGTAAATGCAATCTCCTATTGCTGATACAGATCCAATTTAGTTTACATAAAATGATTATCACCTTAATTGTGATTGAATAATACCTCTGATTCTTGGTATGCTCTATTCTTGGTTCTTGCTAACCAAATTCACCTTTTGATGTCCCTGTTCTTGAAAATCTCAATCTGATCCATAGATGTGCTCATCTGAATCATTCATGTTCTCCTCTCTCTTCACATCATCTATTCATCTCATCATAATGAATGATTCCATCATCTATTTATAGCTGGATTGACTTCATCAAGTTTTGATAAAAACAATGTTAACTATAAGATCAGGTTTACAACTTATACCTAGATCTCCTAGTCTATTTTTTTTAAATTAGTTAGACTGATTAAAGAACTTACATTCATGTATCTTGTCCCTAAAGAAATGGATTTAAAAAAATCAAATATCCTATAAGTAGAATACACTTGCTTTATCTGACATGGAGGTCAGATCCAATTTTTGTGGGTTGCAACTAACTTTCAGTTCTGTTTGTCAGTCATGCTTGACTGTCCTTCAATTTTGTTTTATCAGTTGCACTGTAACTATCTTGTCGTTCTACACTGTAACTTTCATATCCGGTTCCTCTATCAGGTTCCACTTTATCTTTCTTCTTTGGATTTTGGTTTACACACTAACCTGTGTCATCGGTTCTCTTTGCACTTATTCATCTTCGGTGATCTCTTAGTATCTGATCTTTGGTTTTCTCATGTCATGTCTTTCAGTGTATGCTTACCAAAAGTGTAGCTTGCATACTAATGGAAAATTAATGTCATCAATCTCCTCCTTTGACATTAGTATCAAAAAATGATATGTGCAAAATACTAACAAAATGTTTCAGTATATACAACATATATAATCCTTAGTCATTTAATGACTCCCCCTATGTATATGCTGGTATATCTGTTCATATGATAACTTTCCTTATACATATCATTTTAATCATTTTCTCTTTTGTACTCATATTATCATTTTCATCATATAACTATACCATATACATATCATATTTACCATTTGCCCATCTGAAATAATGAATGTACATATCATCATTTTCCCCTTTTTTTTATATTAAGGGCAAAGGTCTTTACCTTTAGAGATCATAAAAAATATGGGAATGTAAAGACTTAATTTCTTCCATCTTTTTCTCCCATTGCTCTTTGAGGTTCTCTAGAGCCATGTGCTCGAGTGCGATCTTTGAATGCATGTCATAGATGCTATCTACTACAGACATCTCAGGAGTTACAATCAGTTGCTTTGCTGAACTGATATGTTGTTGGAGAAGTGTAAGATTTGGCAGAAGTTGAGCTTAGAGCTTAGATAATTATTCCCTAAAATGTGTTTCTGCCTCCCATATCTCTTGCCTTAACCATTTTATCTCAATGATTTTCTCATAATGCAGCTTGACTACATTGTCTCCATCGGTGGTTAAGCTCTGTGCACTATTTCCTAGATTGGTATCTAGCTTTGCAATGTTGTCACTATTCTCCTTAGTGAAATTTTCTATTGTGCTCAACCTTTTAATTAAGGCTATAGCTTTAGATATGATTGGATCCAATTCAGATATGAATTTTGATAGCTCTACCTAATTTACCACCACTTCTTGGCTAATGTTCTCTATGAGCTTCTATTGGTACTTCATCTCAGCTCTCTCCTCTATTTCCTTCTCAGCATAAATGTTCTATGATGTGATTGTGTCGGTGAGGGTAGCTAATTAATCAAGTATTGGCTTGCTTTGATTAATATCAATATTGGGCACAATTTGATGTAGAATGTCTCATGTTGTCTCCAATACCATGGAGTCCCTATGTTGTTTCTTCAGCTTCTCTTGCAATGCCTTACTTTGGAATATCTCTCCATAATCTTGTAATGCTTCAAATTCAAGTGTAGAGGGGTCACACTTAGGTATTTCAATGATTTCATCCAATGTAACCTCTAACTTTTTCTTCTTTGATTTCTTCTTCTTCTTCTGTGACTCAGTAGAATGTAAAACCATTGCCAATTTCTCTGCCTTCTCTGTTGTGCTTGATGAAGTGCCCTATTGTGCTTCTTTCTGCTACTTAGCATTGGTTTCAGCTCATCGGGTGTCTGCAGACGTCTCCACATTCACCTTAACATCATTGGTAGTATTATTTTCAGTTTCCTCAGGAGTACCATATTTTGATTTGTATCCTTCATTGGTGTCCTTTGCTTCATCAATTTTGGTTTCTACATTCTTGTCTTGAGTATTTGCATCCTTTTCCTTATCTCCTCCAGTAACCTTATTAGTGTTAGTTACATCTTGAGTATCTCCAATGTCTTTCTAACCATCGGTGTTATCCTTGTTTGCATCTTCCCTTGCATCCTTTGGAGTATCCTTCTCAGGTGACTTGCTTGATTCTTGCATGATATTGATAGCTTGTATCAATATTGGTAGTTTTCCTGGAATGTTCACCTATGCAGTATCAACTGTTGTGTCCTTCTCATCGGTTTTGTCCTTTTCAGTAGTGACATCTTCATCCTTATTCACCTCCTCTGTTGGGTCATTGGTAATGTCTATGACATTAGTATCCATAATGTTTTCATTTGTGGTGTCTTCCCATGTTTCATCTACAACATCTGTAGTCTTTTTGCCTATTGTATCATCTTCTTCTTTATCTAACTCAATGGATGTGTCATCTTGAGTTGCCTTGTCAATATCTTGGTGTTGAAGGTCTTTTTCAGGGGTATCCTCCTCAATAGGTCTATTCATGATCTTGCACCATTTCTTATGGCCATCTTGGTCAAGCTCTATAAGCTTTCCTTCAAGGAGTTTGTATGCTCTCAGATTCGGTGAGAACTCCTTTTTGTACTTCTCCATCATCTCATCAATTTCAACCTTCTTTGATTTAGGTGGCATGAGAGAAACAAGTACTCTCTCTCTTATCTCTTTTTTCATTTTTCAATGCAAATGTCCAATGGGAGTATAATCTATCCAAGAGTTCCCTTGGTACATAACTGTCTTCAAATTGTACTGGTACATATTTGAATTTGTACATTTTTTCTATCATGGCATCCTCAATTTTATTTTGATCTTCTAGATTTAGTTTCAGCCATCTTCTAATGTTTGGATCTGTAATGGATCCAAAATTTGCAATATATACACAAATTTCATCAATAGAGTCAGGTTCTTTTACCTTGACACTTTATGCTTCAATGGCTTCATCCTGCTCAGTGTCCTCTATATCCTCTTAGGTTCTGGTGAATTTTCTTCCTTTCCTATTTTTTCCTCTCTTCGGTGTAGGAGATTTCCTCTTGTAAGTCTTGACCTTTCCTTTCTTTAGAGGTGAAGGAGTAGATTCTTTTGATGTTTGGCTTCTATTCCTAGAAGCAGTTTTTGTGCTTGGCCTTTTAGTTGGTGGAGGAAGTGGTGAATCTAACTATGTTTCCTCGGAGTCATCCCTTTCTTCATCTTTACTAACAGATAACTGTTCTTTGATTTCTTCCTTCTGTCCAACTTCTTCATCTTGCTCAATGTATTCCTAGGTTGTTGATAGAATCTTCTTGAGATTCTTCACCATTTTGTCTTTCTTTTCGACAATTTTCTTCACAACCAAGCCAGATTTGATTGTTGTCTTGGCCTCTTCATAAGTTCCAAACTTTGGTTTCTTCTTGTCCAATGGTTCATTGATCAAGGCATCAATTGCCTTAGTAGCAAGATCAATGTTGATCTCATACTCTAATGGTTCTAACCATGTTGTCCTTGGTATAGTAGGCTTAATGTATGTATTTTCAGTGTCAACCATGAGGCATATCTCATCCTTATATTGTTCAATGATTTGCTCAGGGATTCTTACCCTATTTTGCAATCGGTCTTTGAATACATTGAAGTATTCATCCATGACTGTCTCAAATTTATCACCTAGTGTAGCTATGTATTCACTGATTTGCATGGTGACCGGTTTGGTGTTGTCCCATTTAACATCTCCAACCGATGGGAATGTTTCTTGAAAATAAAAGAAGATACACATTATTAGTGAGCCAAACTTACAAGTGTTTGACTTTGCATTCCTGATAGTCTTTAAGTTCTCCTTCAATTGATTCAGGAGTAGTTTAGATAGGTCTAGTTATGTCCCCTTCTTTACAATTTTGAATTTTGTGTCCACTACACCTGATGCTATGCTATTTATTTTTCTTGCTTGGAAGAATTTACAACCCAAAACACATGCACCAAACTTGATTTCATGATCGGTTATTGTTGTAACTTTTAGTCCTCCACCATCCCATTTGGCTCCTGTTATTTTCTTGGTCTTGGCCTTTGGTGGATGCTTGAGTGCCTTAAATTTATTGGTTATGGGGTAACCAATGACCGCATGAATGATGTCTTAGGTGATTACCTTTAATTCATCAAGCCATAGCTTGTTGTTATGCATTCGGCTTAGCACTAACCAAATCCATTCAGTTTTGAAGACCTTCAGAAACATTAGGGCATTGGTGAGCCTTTTCACTTCAATATGTTTTTGCTCATCCTTAAGTGTTCCATCATCATTACACAACTTCTTGTAATCTTCTTCTGCCTCTAATGTTCCTATCTCTGCAATCTTGTAGTGTATGAACGATCAAACATCTTCAACCAGTAAAACCCTAGCTCGAATGCATGAAAATGCACCAGAGTCATCAGGTTGTGAGGCAACCTCTAGATGGATCTTATAGTTAGGTTCCTCACATGTCATGTTCTTAATGAGTTTGAACTCATCTTTCTTTGCATTCTTGGATTTCATAGTTCGTGAAGTCAAAGCCATTTTCAAATTTAGGGCTTTCTTCGTAATGCATAAAATAAGATTTGTCAATTCTTTGGAACTTACTATTTACTATAGCAGAGATTCCTGATCTACTTGGGAGTGCTGGAGGTCAATTCATGGTCACTCTGTGATCCCTTCGCTCTATGCTCAAAAATTACCTTTGTCGCTCTGCTGTGGGTGTCGTGAGCAAATGAATTGTTCTGATGCCCTATTTTTAGTCATTTCCCTAAAATGCATGTCATAAATTCTAGCCAACTCCTTGGTGTATGAAGACTCAGTTTGTTGGTGAAGACTTTACTTCCTTCTCTAACACTTAAAACATTTCAGAGTAGTCGCTAACTCACTTTTCTTTTACCAAGAGGTTTCAGTATCACTGACAACTTGTTCATTTGCTTGTTTACCGACGAGGCTCAATTTTTACTTAGCAAATTTGCTTTTAACCGATGCTTCTCGATAAGTGTAGGCATTCTTTGAATTGAGAGTATACCGATGGGTTTCGGTATATATGCCCAAAAGCATAGTTATCACATATTTTAACAAGTAATACCATGATGCATCTTTCTTATGCTAATTTTGCATTATAACAACATATTATGGAAGTGATGTAAATTAATAGCTTGGGGTAATTTAGTTCCATACTTACTTGTTCTGTGTAGGTGGGGATGATGATGTCACTGGATCCATTAGATGGTGTATCACCATTTGCATTGCTCTCTTCAGCTTCATCATTGCTTGAAGCTTTTCTCCACATTTTATCTCTTGCCCTCCAGATATCTTCAATGGTGTTTCCATTGGGATATGTGCTTGTCTCTGTCATTTGGTCTCTGTAGTTTTTCTTGAGATGACCAAATTTATGAATGTAGGCATGCCATTCCAGGGTTAGTCCACCCTCTAGACTTTCTAGTCCACTATCTCATATAGTTTTCAGCAATGTGACCATATCTTCCACATGTTGTACAACTTGTCCAAGTATTGTAGTCCCATACATACTGATTACCGACTCTCTTCGGTTGATAGGGAGTTTCTTGACCTGTAGGATTCCATGCTTTCCTTTTATTTTTCCATCATTCAAGAGTTGTGTGCCCATTCATTTTTCATGTAGGATAGTATTTTTCCATGTAGGTTTCCTTCTTTGGTTGTTTCAACTCATACTTACATTCATATGCTTTATGTCATTTCTTGTTACATTTATAACAGAATCCTATGAATGAAGATGTAGATTTAGGAATACCTTTCATTTTGCCTCTGCATACATTTGATGTATGGCCTTTCTTTCCACAGTGATTGCATGTAAGCTTTCTTGGTCTTTAATTTGTGTAGACATTCTTTGGATCAGCTTGATTTGATGATTCTTCATTCTCGGGAAAACCTAGACTGGTATTGTTGTTGACTCTTCATTTTCCTTCAAGAAAATCATCCATTCTTTTATTGCTTTCTTAAGCCTTTTTGATAATTTGATTATGTTGTTTCTGAATTCTTATTTCATGTTTCAAATTTTCATTCTCATCCCTTAGTTCACCGATAGCTTCTATTCTTTCAATGAATTCAACATTGTATCTGTTTGGCTCTTGACTCATAAGAATAATCTGATTTGCAATCTCATGGTGATGCTCTGTAAGTCTTTGTATTTTTTGACTCCTTTCCTTGTAGATTTTCTGTGATCTTTCTTCTATCATCAATAGCTAGTATTCTTTCTTTCTCAGCTTTTCTAGCATTGTTCATGACATCAATCATCCTTACCATTGGTGTCTCTTGACTAATTTGCAGAGATTTAACTTGTCCAGTCAGTTGTAGATTGATTTTAGTTAGGCTTGTGATGCTCTCTTCTGATGTATCTAATGCTTTGCATGTAGTTGATCCTGAAGACTCAAAAAAATTTGGTATCTCTTCCTCATGATAATCTATCTAATTACAGCGAGATGCCATATTCTTTCTTTCATCTAACAGTTGTCTCTTGCTAATTCTAGCTTCTTTATACTCTTCAAAGAACATCTAAATTTCAAGCTTTTTATTCTCAATATTTTTATTAAGTCTATACTTCTCCATTGTATGATCTTTTCTCTTAAGCCTTTAAGATTTTCAAGAAGAGACTTAGCTCTGATACCAATTGTTGGCATTAATGGGAAGTATGTACTAAGAGGGGAGGGGTGAATCAGTACCTCTAAAACTTGTGTATCCCTTTTATCACTTAACCTTTGTAATCAATTGTATATCCCTTCAATCTGATTTAAACTATCTTGATGTGAGTTATATCAAATTATAAAATTAACATACATTCTAACATTCATAGAAACATTCATGAAAGTAAATTTGACAAATAACACAAGATATGATATTGCAGAAAAATCCTATGAGGAAGTAAAAACTATGGTGGGGATGGCACCCACAAAATCTTCACTATCTGCAGATTGGAAGGGGCCAATTAAGGCTTACAATTTGATCACCTCTGATGATCTACCCTATTAGGAGTATTGGTGGAGACCTGTTAAATTCTACTCTGTTAAGAGCTTTAGCAACACTATTGAGTGCGCACTCGGTTAAGAGATTTGTTGTTGGATGGTTAAATCCACCTTCCTTGAAAGGATTTTACACTTTTCTCCACTTTTTAGAATGATAGAAAATTACAAATTGACCTGGTAAATGCAATCTCCTATTGCTGATACAGATCCAATTTAGTTTACATAAAAATATTATTACCTTAATTTTGATTGAATAATACCTTTGATTCTTGGTATGCTCTATTCTTAGTTCTTGCTAACCAAATTCACCTTTTGTTGTCCCTATTCTTGAAACTCTCAATCTGATCCATAGATGTGCTCATCTGATTAATTCATGTTCTCCTCTCTCTTCACATCATCTATTCATCTCATCACAATGAATTATTGCATCATCTATTTATAGATGGATTGACTTCATCATGTTTTGGTAAAAACAATGTTAACTCTAAGATCAAGCTTACAACTTACACTTAGATCTCCTAGTCTATGGTTTTTAAATCAGTTAGACTAATTAAAGCACTTACATTCATGTATATTTTCCCTAAATAAATGTATTTAAAAACATTAAATATCCTATAAATAGAATACACTTGCTTTATCTGACGTGGAGGTTAGATCCACTTTTTGCGAGCTACAACTGAATTTTTGTTCTGTCTGTCGGTCATGCTTGACTGTCCTTCGGTTTTGTTTTGTCGGTTGCACTGTAACTATCTTGTTGGTCTGCACTATAACTTGCATATTAGGTTCCTCTTTCGGGTTCCACTTTATCTACCTGCTTTGGATTTTGGTTTACACACTAACTTGTGTCATCAGTTCTCTTTGCACTTAGTCATCTTTGGTGATCTCTTAGTATCTAATCTTTGTTTTGCTCATGTCATGTCTTTCGTTGTATGCTTACCGAAAGTGTAGTTTTCATACTAATGGAAAATTAATGTCATCAAAAGACATGGTTTGCAAGTTGAAAAAAGGCATTGTTGAAACAAGCACCTAGAGCATAGTATGCTCAGTTAGACAAGTATTTACTACATCTTGGTTTCAAAAAAGGTAGTTTAGATAGTAATCTGTATTTGAAAACTAGAAAAGATGGAATCTTAATTGTTGGAGCCTTTATAGGTGACATTATTTTTGGAGGTAATGGTGAAATTAGTAAGAAGTTATCTAAGGAAATGAAAACTAAATTTGAAATGTCTATGATTGGTGAAATGACGTCTTTCCTTGGTTTTCAAATTACTCAAAACAAACATGGTATTTTTATCTCTCAAACCAATTATCCTAAGGAGTTTTAAAAAAAAATTGGAATGGAATATTGTAAACCTATTGGAACAGCTGTGATTACTAATTGCAAGCTTACTACTACTGATGAATCTCAAAGTGTTTTTCAGACAAACTACAGATCCATGATTGGAGGTTTGCAATATGTAATTCACACTAGACCAGACATTGCTAATGCAATTGGAATTTTCACAAGGTTACAAGAAAATAATGAAGAGAATCATCTTTTTGTAGTTAAGAGGATATTCAGATATCTGAAAGGAACACTTGAATATGGTTTATGGTATGAAAAGTCTGATAATTTTACTTCGCATGCTTATACTGATGTTGATTGGGCTGGAAGTGTTGATGATAGAAAGAGAAAAAGAGGTGGTGTATTTATCATTGGAAAGGGGTTGATTTCGTGATTAAGTAAGAAGAAGGATTGTATAGCTCAATCTATCATGAATCAAAGTATGTCTCTACTACTATAAATTATACACAGATTGTCTGGATGAAGCAAATGCTAAAGGAAATTGGGATAACCTTTGAAGAGCCATTGGTTATACATTTTTGATAACACAAGCACATTGATTATTTTAAATAATTAAGTTATGCATTTAAATACCAAACGTATTTCAATCATATACCACTTCTTGAGAGACAAGGTTGCAGAATAGGAAGTCAGATGAGAGTACATCAGTACAAAGGAGAAAATAGAAGATATATTCACAAAACCTTTGTCAAAAGATGTCTTTGAGTATCTGATAGGTATGCTTGGGGTGAGAACCCCTTTTTGGAAAGTTGAATCCGAGGGAGTATATGATTTATTTTGTGTTGTGATTATGGCAACAAAGTCATATGAAGTTTTGACAGTAAACTATAAAGTGAAAATTGACTAAGTGTAGAAGACAGAATAGAACAGTGACTTACAATCGATCAAAGCATCAATGCACATGCGTATGACCATATTAGGATATGCACATTTAGGCTTAATCTCTATGGTATTTTATTATGCTTACCATATACACACATGGTATGGAATTGCAGTACAGACAAGTTACAGAAAGAACAAGTACACCAGTAGTCCAGAATACAGAGTATGAAACTGACTTCATCATTTTGATTAGCATGTAATATTTTGTTATGTAAAGGCTAAAAACCTATTGTATTAAGTTTTTAATCATATATTAAACATTTTTGTAAACACGCTTAAGCCAATTTGTTTGGATGTGTTGTGTATTATAGTTTTTGGCCGACTAAGGTCTTGTTTGTAGTCGCATCTATTCAGGCGTAAAGATATATATATGTAATCCAAAGATACATTTGAAGTGTCATAAAAATAGTCAGAGAAGATGTATAGAAGAGTACTATGAAGGTATCAGTATGAGAGAGATCCCTTAAATAAGTTAAGAGCATAAGTGTGTAACTGGAACTGATCAGACATCTGTGTCACATACAACAGTTCATTTTTGGATATAGTGCATATCTAATCTCAGGAGGTTGTAGCTTTCTTTCTCTTTGAGCAGTGAGCTCTTGGATAGTGAGTCCTCACCCCTAATAGGGTTAATTGTAAAAGACTCCTAATAGGGTCAAACCGTTATCTAAGTCATTGTACTCATATTGTAAAGATTGCTTCTAACAGGGCAAAGGAACTTTAATAGGTTCATTATACTAGTACAATTTTTGTGGGTACTAATTCCCACAAGGGTTTTCCTCTAATCAAGGTTTCCCCATAATCGTGTCAAGCATTATGTGTTCTTGTGTTAAGCTTAATTGGATGTATATTTTATTTATGTTTAAGTTGCTGAATTTGAATAATAAGCTAAACACTGATTCACCCCCCCCCCCCCCTCNCTGATTCCCCCCCCCCCCCCCCTCTCAGTGTTTCCAACAATTGGTATCAAAGCCTGGTCCTCAGAGAGAAAAGTTTAACCACTTGAGGAGATCATGGATTAAGCAGAAGTCAAACATCTAAAAAAGAATCTTGAAGTGGCCCTGAAGATCTAGATAGATTTGAGAAATAAAATGAAGAACTCAAACTAAAATTTGATGGCTCACAAATGCTTATGATAAAACTAAGGAAAGAACTAAAAGATTTCTCCACCAATGATTTGAAATTGAATGAAGAGAACAAGTCTTTGAAAGATAAGATAGAAGAATTGAATGATCAGTTAACTGATAGCTTAATATCTATTGAAGAGAAGAACAAAGAAAACAAATAGTTGGATGAAGAACTCATGCAAGCCAATATGAAAATCTTGGAATTGGAAAATATCAAGAACAAAATTGAATATGAATTATCAGGAGCAAAAGACAAGATTGATAAACTACACACAAGCTCTGATCTGATTCAATCATAGCTCTATGCACAAAAGATAAAAGGTGACACCATTGATATGGGATACAATTTAGCTCAAATTGAGATCAACTCATCACAAGAGAGAAAGAACGCTATAACAGAATCTTCAGAAGAAAACAAAATTGAAAATCGTGAAGAGACTAAAGCAGAAGATAAGCACAAGGCAATCAACCGTACTTTCTATGCCTGTAACAAGAATGGACACTTGGCAAGAGATTGTAAGAATGTAAGACCCTTCAATGGTTACTGTTACTCCTGTAATAAGTTTGGTCATAGGACTATTCATTGCAGAAAAAATCAAAGAAATCAGCCACAACTGAACCAAAGGAATCAAACTCAATTCAATTAGAGAAATCAACCTCAAAGAAACTTGCAAAACATTACATGTCAGATATGTAACTACAATGGACACATAGCTAAGAAATGCATCATGATGAATATTAACACCAGACCTCCTATCATCTTTCACTCATGTGGAAAAGCTGGACATATTTCAAGGTTTTTCTGATCAAGAACAAAAGGACAAGAGATTCCCAAGAAGTCTTTGTTTGAAGAATCAGGAGAAGTCAAGTTTGTGGAAGCCAAAGCTAACTCAGATAAAATATGGGTTGAAGTAAAGGACATTGAAGAGAACAAGGTAGCATATGCATCCTCAGTGGACACACCATCTACTTCTGAATAGTTGATCCTCATGGTCTTAGGGGGAGCTATTCTAGCTCTGAACCCCTGCATGGCTAGTATACTCACCTCTGAGTATGCACCTATGGATTCATGCATGTAATCAAAAATTAAGGTGGTATGCATTCATGCATTACCTTTACTTTATTCAGAACAAAGTTTTGAAATTCTCTCTGTAAACCACTTTATAGAAACGAGCATTAAATACAATTGATCTTTATATAAGTTGGAAAAAGATCTTAAAGACCTCACTTTGCATTTGAGATTGGAGCATTCAAAAAGAAGATAGGAATCAAGCATCAAAGAACTATAGCTTGAAGGATTAGTTGGTTTGTGAACATATTATGTTTGGAATGGAACCCTAGTAGTTGCGTCATTTCAGAATTGTCGTGAAACCCTACTTAACCTACTTGCAAGTAAGTATGGAAACCCCTGTTATATTCGACATTGCTAAGAGGAAGAGATTTGTTTTTAAGAAGCATCCATTCAAGTCCATACTAGATGATGTCAAAGGAGCATTCTCTAGGACTCTGCTTGGAGTCATACATGTAGAAGACATCTGCGCATATGTTTATTGCAAGAAGGAAATAGTTGGAGACAACAACATTGCATCTCTCATGGGTTCTATAATGAAACCAGATTATACATTCAAGGATGAATATGTGCATCTCATTGATAACCCTATCTTTGAGTATTCAAATGCACACAAGTTCTATGAGCCAGAATGGGTGAAGATATTACTAAGCAGGATTCATGATGATCTATACTAGATAGGTGAGGTTCCTGTCCACATCATTGCTGATCTAATTCATGAGATGACTGAACTACCCAAGACTAGAGCAGTTCTTCCATCTGGTAAAGATGTTAAGAAACAAGTTGAGAAAGCCTGCTTATCCAGGAGTGATAGGAAAGGTATGACAATTGATCCCATCAAGGAAGATGACATCAAGCTAGTTACCATGATACTAGTTTATAAATTTCAGCATGGAAGCAGACTAAACAGTGTATCTGCAGCCACTATCTTAGCAGTAATAAAAATGGTGAAAGACAATACAAAGTACAACCTATGTGAGATATTGCATGCTCAATTGATTGACAACATCCAAGCTATCAAGCATGAAAAGAGAAAGATATTCAGGTTTGCTTCACTGATCATATATCTTTACTTCCACATAGTAGGAAAGGTTGTAAATCTCTACCTAGATAGAAGCAAACCCACTATGTCACAGATTTCACTAAAAGCCACATCAGAGAGTAGTGTGAAGGATTCTATGGACATGGACATCAAGAAATTCATGATCAAGATGCAGAAAAGGTTTAGGATACCTGAGAAAATAGTTGAGAAGTACAAAGACAACATATGCTTCATGGTGGAGACTAACTATACTTGCATGGAGGAATTTGAACCCAGGACAAAATGGATTCACCCTCTTGGTTATGAAGTCAAAGAACATGTTTTGGAAGGTTATGCACAAGTTCTCCTATCTGTGCCCAAAGATCCAAATGAACCTAGATGGGGCACTTATAGAGAAAAGACAAATTAAGTTGATTCTATCTTATATAGTGCTGAGAAAAAAAGGAAGGCATCTATGATTACCTCAAATATCCTAAAAGTTCATGGTGTTACACAAGAAGATCTTGACAAAGCTAGAGAAGTTAAGATAGCCAAAGAACTTGAGAAGATTCCCACAGAAGTAAAAATAGAAAAGACTGATGATATGCCTAAGAAGAAGAAGAAGAAATCAAATGAAGATACATCTGCGCCATTAACCACCATTGATCTGGATGCATCTCCACCATCAGTACCTAGCAAGAAGTCTAGAGGAAGGAAGCAAGCACCCACTAGTCATCCATCCTCAAGAACTACAAGGAGAAAGGTAAAGAACACACAAGCTCCTCTTGAGGTAGGTTTCAGACCTAGTCTTAATGTCTTAAGGAACATAATTATCAATGAAGACTAGAGTCTCTAAAGAATGTATATGACAAGTATCAAGAGATAGAAAAATCAAAGATTCATTCTATGATCATCTCTTATATGATCAAGTTTAAAAGGACTGTGTTGGAACTCAAGACTGTCATACTAGACAAGGTATGGAACATACTTGATATGTTAAAGAGGCAAGAAATTGAAGAGGATATGAGGATAAGAGAAGAAACATTGGATATTATTCTCCCGGTGTGCTCGCATGATGAGAAAGTCATTTTGTTGGATTTAGTCAAGCCACACCTAAGAACCAAAAAAAGGGTTCTCCATATCATGAATAAGGAGTATGATCTAGTTGGTGAAGAGACTCAGAAAGCATTTGAGTGGGTATTTTTAAATAGAAATATGTATCCGTCAATGACGCCTATAACTAAGGCAACTCCAGTTCCTCCTAAATAGGTTGCAGAACTAGTAATTCAAAATGCACCTAAGACAAGTCCACAGGTTTCAGTGCCCTCAGTCTCAATAGCCTCTGATACAAAAAAAGATTTAGGGGATACTATAGTGATTGATGATATCAAGATATCTATGATCTCTTCTGATAATGATATGGATAAGGTTGAAAAAGCATTTGTAAACTCAGAAGAGATAGAGAAGGCATGCACTGATCATACATCTTTGCAACAAGATAAAGTTCCCTCTATAGATTCAATAGATTTGAACAAAGAGGAAGATAATCAAAAAAATGAGATACCAGTCATGGAGATCCCAGTTAAAAGTGAGTGCATGGAAACTAGTTAGAATACCATATTCACACCATGCATTCAACCATCTACCTCATTGTTGTCAAGTTTAACTCCTGACTCAGCAAGTTTGGATGCTTGGGGAGAAGAAGACCTAATCAAGATCAGTTTCCTAGCCATGAAAAAGGCCAAAGAGAAATAGGTTATGAGGAATCCTCTTTTCTTAGAATCAGTAAACATTCTGAATGACCTAGTACCTTCAGACAAGAAATTAGCAAAAATTTAGTCTATGGATGATGTAGACAGTATACTAACAAGCTTTAAAACACATTTTACAAGATTAGTAGACTCAGCCACTAGAATTGCAGAAGATGAGTACAAAAAGGAAAGGTTGAATGAAATAGTAAAGAATTTTTCCTTAGACTTAAAATCATTGAAGATTGGTCAGTCTATGTTGAAAGAGTTGGCAGCTAAAGACAGAAATGTAATAGCCAACTGCATGGACATGGTGAAATTCACCTCTGAACACATCAAGAAGATAGAGGAGGCAGATATCTTGGTTGACAGTGTTAGGAAATCAGTCAAGACATCCACGAAAGACATGAACATCTACAACAATATCTATCAAGGTCATCTTGACAAGATAGAAAAAGCTAAAATGGAGATCAATAAGATAAGGACCCGACAGACTCAGTTGAGAAATGCACTTGCGCCCTCCTTAGCAGTTCTAGATGGGAACATCAAACAGATTGATGCCACTATTGTCACATATGATCAAGGTCCCTGCATGGTGTTGACAGGGTTTTGCTGACCGGGTCCGCCAATAGTCATAATTTGTCACCAGGTTCTGGGGATACCGGCCAACTCCGCCTGCAAAGGTTTTTTGGGTAAAATAAATTCCCCGGGCCTTCAAGCACCTGGGTGTCGGGTCACGACAGTGCAGGGATCGGTTGGGAGAAGTGACTATTTTTGAGGGGGATAGCTAGTTTCTTCAACTCATTACCTCTAGAGATTCAATACAGTAAGGTTTCCCCTAGCATTCTACACTTAGCAAATAAAATGAAAAAAGATCCTGCAGGGTTAGAAACACTTCATCTAACTATAGTCATGCTTAAACGTCCAGAACATCAATAATACTCTGATAGACTACACTAAATACCGAAGAAATACACAACCATTGGCTAGCACTTAATCAATAGCAGAAGTAAAGAGGTCGTTAATCTATTTTAACATATCAGAGTAGAAGACATGAAGAACGTTGAAACATGAAATACCATTAACTCAGAAGTAGGAATGCAACCAACATCATTGCCAATAATTATTCCTTCTTTATTAATGTCCCTTCCAGCAAGCACTGGTGCGTGATACAATGGTGGATCCAGGGGAGCATCTAACTATTGAGAATAGAACAATGGAGCATTGAGCTCTACAACTAAAATGAGAAATTCCTTTGCTATTATCATGGACAAAAAAATCATCAATTTTTCCGACCCTTGGAAATGGACCGGTTTGGCTATTTATACAACTCTTCTAACCCTAACCCTATTTTACATCATGTTTCAATAAAATACAATATCTGGGGGCTGGTACTACCTACGCCACTCTACAAAAGACTTGGAGACGGAATAGGTCTGCCATGTCAGAAGAATAAGACAAGGATATTCAGTGGAAGAATTGGCCTCGAGAAGAGAGCCAAAAAGGAGAAAGAAGAAAGTAGGTCCCTCGGGGACCAAGGCTACATGCCTCATAAATGGGAAATGCGGCACCCTATCTCCAATGTGCTAGGTGTACCCCTGAGCAACGCCTCAAGAATACCACTCTATCAGAAACCAACCTCTGAGTCGACGCCTCCTTGATGTGGCCAACCACCTTCTGACAGTCTTTATTAACCGCTTTTGAAAGTGACCGGTCGGCCTCAGGGACGGAGACACGGATCACTTTAAAGAATACAAAATTTTTGGATCTGGGACTCCAGGATCCGGGAACTTATGTCCCCAAAGAATAAAGAATGCCGAACACTTGAGTTCTCCCCAACCTCTAGAGAAAGCTCAAGGTTGCTTATTGTCGTTGAAATCCTGGAGGAGGCGGGATATGCCATCTTCATCTATATCCTTCAGGCTGGCCCTTCTGTGCTTGGCCACTTCAACTTGTTCCCCTAGGTCCAGAACATTTTCTTTGAATTCATCTGCCATTCTTGCCGCATCATGACCACTAAGTATCATGTAGGTTAACCTTTCCATTTGGGCCCCATCCGTCCCCTCCGGGGATTGATACCGGGACTTCATTATTTCATCAAAACTCCCTTAAACTAAATCTTCAGGGGTACATATATCTGTGCTAAGGGGATCAGCCCCGGAAGTCTTTATCACAAAAGACTTGTATAAATTGGAAGAATATTTTACAGTATTTACCTTATCTTGCAAGGACCCTACCAGTTGCTTGGTCACCTCCAATGTGAGGTCAAGTCTGGAGTGCTGGGTTCTTACAAAATCAAATGATGCATCACCCAGAATTCCAAATTTCAAAATCATATCTTCTCCCAAGGTAAGGAGCTCTTCAAGCTCTACTTTCCATGCTTGGTAATTCTCAGCGTCACCCTCCCACAACTCAATAAGAGTTTCCGCCTGATGAATGACTTGTCGGGCCATGTATAGATCTGGGAGGGTGGACGCCAGGAAATGCCGGGTGTTTCCTATCTGCAGGGCGACCCACTCGTCCACTGCTTGGGCTTTCTTTTTCATTACTCACAGGGAGTCTATGTCACTCTGC
>MU224607.1:1153967-1164634 GCA_018584345.1 Thuja plicata | reverse complement strand
TCAGAGAAGAGTTAAATAGAAGTTGTTAATGATATGATTCTTTTTCTTAATCTGAATTGCAGTAGGAAGGAAAAGATGTTTCATTCCTTTGTTTTGAGGATGTGAATGAACCTCAGTAAGATGTGCTATGGGATATTCGGAGAAGGATTCATTAGAAGTTTTCATCTTTTCATTTATCTCTCTGTTAGTAGTTGTTGTAGATTAGTTAGTGCTAAGTGTATGAATTCATAATATGTGTGAGTTCTACAGCTTGGTTTATAGATTAAAAAGCTCTCCTTGCCTGGATTAAGTTCTGTTTAGGCTTTATTCGGTTTGCCTCTTCTGCTCTCAGGTTAAGAGCATACACTGTGTTAGTTTTAGGATCAAAACATAATTCTTTGAAAATCATTCACATAGGGAGCTGTACCTATAAATTCAGAGAAAGGCCAGTCATCAGAAGATGGCTTTTCAACTGTTGTAAGCGGGTTTTGTTCATCATTCGGGCATCAAGAGTCATATTGTCACAAGGAATAAAATCTGTTTACTAACAAAGGTGTATCAAATGGATATGAAATATGCATTTTTTGAATGGTGATCTAGAGGAAGAGGTCTACATTGCACAACCTGATGGTTTTTATTTGATAGAGGATCAAGACATGGTTTCCAAATTAAAGAAGGCATTGTAGTATTTGAAACAAGATCCTAGAGCTTGGTATGCTCGTTTAGACAAGTATTTATTACATCTTGGTTTTAGAAAGGGTAGTGCAAATAGTAATCTATATTTTAGAACTTGTGAAGATGAAATAATTATTGTTGAAGTCTTTGTGGATGATACAATCTTTGGAGGTAATGATGAAACGATAAATTATGTGAGGAAATGAAAAGTGAATTTGAAATGTCTATGATTGGTGAAATTAAGTTCTTCTTTGGTTTGCAAATTACTCAAAGTAAACATGCAATTTTTATCTCTCAAACAAAGTATCTTAAGGAGTTCCTAAGGAAGTTTGGAATGGAAGAATGTAAACCTAGTGGAACACCCATGGTGTCTATATGCAATATTACTACTATTGATGAATCTCGAAGTGTTTTTTAGACTATATATAGATCCATGATTGGAGGTTTGCAATATTTAACTCACATTAGACCAGACATAGCTATTGTAGTTAGAATTGTTGTGAGCATTCGAGATGATCCCAAGGAGACTCACCTTGTTGCAATTAAAATGATATTCAAATACTTGAAAGGGACACTGGAATATGGTTTATGGTATGAAAAGTCTGATGATTTCATATTACATGCTTATACTAATGTTGATTGGACAGAAAGTGTCGAATAGAAAAAGCACCAGTAATTTTTCCTTGGAAAAAGGTTGGTTTCATGGTTAAGTAAAAAAGAAGGATTGTATAGCTCAATCTACTGGTGAATCAGAATATGTAGTTGCTTTTGTAAATTGTACATAGATTGTTTGGATTAAACAAATGCTAAAGGACATTGGGACAACCTTTGAAGAACCATTGGTTATACATTGTGATAATACAAGCATAGTGAACATGTCAAAGAATCATGTTATGTATTCATAGACTAAACATATTTCAATCAAGTATCAATTTTTGAGAGACAAGTTTGCAAAAAAGGAAGTCATATTGAAGTACATCAATATAGAAGAGAAAATAGCATATATATATTCACTAAACCTTTTTTAAAAGATGCCTTTGAGTATCTCAAAGGTATGCTTGGGGTGAGAAACTCTCCTTGTGATAAATAAATCATGCAGGAATTTGTTAGTCTAGAAATTATAAGAGTTATATCATTCTATAGACTTTATGCTTGGATGCACTCCTCGGGGGGAGTGATCGTAGAACACAACAGAGCATATTTGGTTGATCATGCACCTGGTTTTTGGTAGGCATGAAGATTTTAAAAAGATACACCTTGCAAAGGTGGGAAGGGAAAAGAATTAAAAGAGCTATGGCACCCTTTTCCATTGATGTCAAAGGGGGAGAGATATAACTAAAAAATCCCTACTGTCTTAGGGGGAGATGTGAAGAGGATATTGAGAAAGTTGTATTAAGAAGGATACTTTTGGGTTGACAATTTTTTACATATTTTTCTATAGCTGGCAAAGGGGGAGATTTTTGGAATTTTTTATATTTGAGGTGTTGACATTCAAGTTTTTTTATTGATGTCAACATATGTTTCAGTTGGATGTAGTAGAAATCTCGGAAAGACTAGTTATCACAGGTACAAGCAAGATTGATAGGTGTGTCAAAACAATGTGTTAGCTGATGTGAGTAGAGATTTGTGTAGAGGGATGAGTGTATACCTTATGTATAAGGTTTCTAGATCTAATCTTGGTATTTTCATGAGTTATAGTTGTTTTGGTAAAGACTAGTTATAGTGCAATGACAAAGGATTATGACAGAGATGGTCTCTGAATTTTTGGGATAACTTGGATGTGAGCATGGGTCATGGTACGCAAACTTAAGGAATGATAAAAGATACATGGGAGAACATTATTTGTGACTCTTAGGTCACCAAATTCCTAATGACACCAGCTGAGGTGTGTGGACTAGATAAGACCTATTTGGGGCTGACTAGAGATGTAACGTGCTTAATGATTGACAAGCATGAATTATGGACCTTGGTGTGTATTTATAATACATATTTCACAATTACTTGTATAAGGTACCATGTGTATATTAGCAAGGGTATATGTATTTTTTTTATGTACTAGGAAATTCTTAACATGTCAACCTAATTATTTTCTATAACTTGTATAAAGGAAAGAAGTGTCTTGATGTGTAAAGAGATGGATTGGATGCTATGAGCATGTGGATGAAAGTTCTGCAAGATGTGAAGAAATAATTATATTTGTATTTCACTTTGTTGGAACTATATAGGAAAAGCAAGTTTCTATTAGTTAGTTCACTATTATAAGTATACTCTTATACTTTGTTTTGGATAGTGAGTCCAGAAGGTGGGTTTAACTTTCAAAAGGTGGATTTAACCTTCATTTTGGGTAGTGTGCTCGGGAAGTGAGCTCATCATTTAATTCAACTCCTAACAGGGTTGAGAAGACTCCTAATAGGGTATGTCCTTTAACAGGGACTTGTACTGGATGTAATAATAAGCTCCTTACAATGCTAGATCTCCTAACAGGGATACAATATTTTTAGTACATTATTTTGTGGGTTCCATCCCCACTGGGTTTTCTTTTCTGTTAACAGGGTTCCCTCGACAACAAAATACTTGAGCTATGGTGTTGTTCTTGAAGTTTTCAGATTTGCATTAAGTAATTGGTTTAAAGTTTAATTATTTAGCATACAAATGATTCACCCCCCCCCTCTCAATTATATTATTCCTAACAAATTGACATCAAATTTAAATCTTTTTTACTATACCAGGTCACCTATAACTGTACAGATTGAGTTCGAATTCTTTATTGACATCAAATTTAAGTAATTAAATCGATCAGATTTCCACAATCCATAAGAATTTTCAATTTGATTTCTGGATTTGATTGTGTGTAGTTTTTAGCATCAACATTTCTGATCACACTCCGTGATTCATCATCAGGATGAGAGTAAAGAGATGATGATCCTTCATGCTCTTTTCTCTCATCCTGATGATGGATCACGGAGTGTGATCCAAAACGTTGATGCTAAAAACTACACACAATCAAATCCAGAAATCAAATTGAAAAAAATCAAATTTAAGTCTTTTTTACTGTACCAAGTTACCTATAACTGTATGGTCCGAGTTTAAATTCTTAGATCTTTCACATATTCATCATTTTTGAGTAGGAGGAATCTTTTGTTTTGCGTATATACATGTAAATATTAGTTTTGCATATATACTATAAAAAAAATCAATCTAATGCATAATATTACTAAGTAGTTTTCATTTTACTAGGATGCTACTAACTATGTAGGTTGAGGTTCAATACTTGGATTTTTCCCATCTTCATCAAAATTTATTTTTTTCTACATCATTCTTGAATAAGAGGAGAAATCTTGAGTTTCATGTATATACATGAAAAGAAAACTAGGAAATTTGTTTTTGGTATGTGTAGGACATTAATCACATTTTGATTTTCTATGGAAAATATATTCTTACTTCTCCATTAAGTATTAGTTTGTTTGATCTTAGATAAGAAGATAAATATTTAATTGTGTGTATAAAAAATCATTAAATTTGTTTTGGTTAAAAGTCACAAAGATTAAAGAACTCCCTATAAATATATACATAGATCAAAACGTAGAACATTTGAACTGATCTTACTAACTAATATTTGGTAAATTGTCAATCATATTATAATCTATATAAACAAAGGAATATGAACAAAAATTACATTTGCGATCATCCGGAGAATATCAAATCAACAAAGGTTGTTTGTACTAAAAACTTAATTGGATTTATCTTTATGAAGCTCATGTAAGTAGAAATTATAGTTAGCTTAATTCATTCATGGTATTTGTTGACCTTGTCATCATCTCTATGTATATTAACATTGAGGCCTTTTATCCATTTTCTTCATTGGGTCAACACAAATTTATTATCTTGGACTACATTATAATTCATCACACACCTTATATATAAAGATTCTTGACCAGAAATATCAAGTTGTAATTTAATGTGATGTGTAATGATGAATGTTTGAATGAAGACTTGTAGTTGTATATGTTACTAAAAATTAAAGTATCTCAATAGAAATCAAGATATCTCTTTACATACTATTAGAAACCAATTGCATAAATTGACCTTGTAATAAATTTTCTCTTAATCGGTTCCATTGCTTGAAATAAATGTTACGTAGATATGAGAATTAAAGATGTGGCAATTGTTGATCATTTGAACCAATAAAAGTTATAAAAAAATTTCTTGTCAATTATTTGTTCTTTGGTTTTTCCTTTTTTCAATGAGAACATTATTGTAGATTTTTCATTAAAATTGTATTGTACACTTTAATACAAGTTCGAGTTTGTATGAAATTGAATTTTTTCCCATATTTCAGGCTCAGGAACCCACTTTCATGAAGGATTCAAGTTTGGTTGTATTGTCTGCGGATGAACCATCAAAAGCTTCTTGGCCTATAGAATTAGTCTTTCCCAATAGTCATCAGGTGAACTCATTAAGCTTGGGACAATTTCACAAAACATTCTTCTCTTATTTATATATGATTGTTAAGGATAGTTTATTCTTATACACTGTATTAATTAATTTTGTTGACAAATTTTCCATAAGTGAGAAAATATTTTGGAATTTTTTTATTGGCATCAATGTTTCTCATCACATTGTAATCCATCATCACAATGAGGAAGTAAATACAAAATAGATTATGTTTCTTTGCTTTTGTGCTTCTAAAGTTTCCCCTTGGCTTACCATTCTCTTTTTTGTTCTAATTCCACAATCCTATTATCTTTACTTACACATTGTGATGATGGATTATGTGTGATCTGAAATATTGATGCACAAAAAAATGTTGTTGTTACAATAATCACTTCTCATTCATTTACATGGACTACGAAAATCTCATGTTCTAAAAATATTGTGAGGTAGGGTAGAAATAAATGTGTGACAAGCGGTAAAGAGAAACAAACATGGAAAAGGTGTGCAAGCTAGAAAGATGAGATTTTTTTCAAAAGATGGTGAAAAATAGGTTCATATTATGAAATTGAAAAAATATGTGGTCAAAATAGAAACAAAAGGCATAAAAAGAGAATTGAGGTAGAAAATATAAGAAGAGTATAAAGTGATTGATGTTTGGAAAGAGCCACATTCATTCAAAGAAAAAAATGCATAGGAGACATGGAAACTGAGGAGAGGGAGTAGAGTCAGAAGAGGATCAAAATATAACACATTGTAAAAATGATTTAGAATAAGTAAGAGGGGAGGGGGTGAATCAATTATCCTTAGGTCCATATTTACCAATTGAACTTTCAAACACTTTAACCAACTCAGATCCACTCACTAATCCACTTAGTCTCTATAGCATATAATCAATAACATAAACTTGCAGTTCACTATCCTAAACTAATCAACTTGCAAAATATAAAACTCTTTACAATACAAAACATCAAATAAAATTCACACAAGTATGACACAAGGATTTAACATGGAAAACCAATATGGGAAAACCACCAATAACATGCTACCAATTTTTCACTCTTCTGAAGTGAGCTCTGTGAGGAGCCAACCCTGTTAAAGGTTACAATATACACTGTTAAATGTGACCCGGTTAATGGATTTCATCAACCTTTAAAAAGAAAGCCTTGTTAGAGGGCTTAGACCATCCATTAGAATGTCACCTTGATTAAAGGATTTACAATATGACTATTAGGTCAACCTTGTTTAAAAGGATTTTACAACCGATACAATGGTTAGAAAGTAACAAAAAATAGTGATCTGAAACATAGAACTCGCTTTCCAAATAGAGATCCAATTATAGCTCAAATGCCAATTCACTGACTAGCCTCCATGTCATCTCTATCACTCGGATCTTCTCAAAAATACTTCAAGAAATCACAACCATGCAGTCCTATACTTCTCTCTTCATCCTTCTCTTCCTTCTGCTTAGATTATCTAATCAACTGAATTAAACTCTACCACACACACATAACCTGCAATCAGGTTAATCTTATACCTCTCTAATCATGTAGCTCGATCTAAGGGTTTGGTAAGATCCAACATTACATTTCCATCTACATTATAGATTACATCTCAAAACTCCTTCTTGAATCCATACATAAAAATGGTTAAACATGTATTAAATGCTCGTTAAATTCTTCACAACGATCATCCTTATCTTAAATACAATTCAAATATCCCAAGAAATCAACTATGTCGGTTGGGATCTCAAATCTCTCTCAAACTATCAAAATAATGACACTCGATCATTCCTATGTTCTTCTACTCGGTCATCACTAGATAACTCAGTAGTTTATTAACACTCGGTAAATACTAATGCTTGTTCAACACTATATTTTCTCGACACATACTAGCACTCAGTTGACACTCGCATCACTTGGCACAAACTTAAGTTCCTTAATCTTCTACTCTATTACTGGGTCAAGAATAATCTTGTAGTCATCCAAACTTCACTTATACTTAATGTAGACGTCCAAAAATATTAATATTATTATTAATATTATTTTCCCTCTTATTCCTCTAACTATTTAATTTAATCAATTAAATAGCTTTCATTTGCTAATATTTATCAATAGTGTAAATACTATTCTAATGTATTTTATTTAAATACATTTGTCTCATGAAATTTTCTTTTTAATAAATTTACATTTATTAAATCCTCCATTTTCCTAATTCTTCTAAACCATAATTTATTCAAATTTGATTTGAATAATACCCTAAAAATCTAGCTATAAACCTATTAATCCTACCCTTAAACCTACCCTATTCCTACCCTACTCCCATCATCTCATTTCCTAAGTATGCTTCCACACCTAACTATCTTCTAACCATGTTTAATGGGTGATTCCTAACCTTTTTAAGGCTAATGGAGTGCTCACCCACATGGGGAATTTCTCTCCAAAATGGGCACCCATTCCTCTTTAATTCCCTCTTACAACTTTGTCTCATCTTTTGAAATATTGAGCTACTCAATATTAATGCCAATTTTGACTCAAAATCAGCCATCTTTTCAAATCCATGTGTCTCCTATGTGTCTCTTATGTGGATGCCACATATGTGCCACTTCATCCAAGCCTCTTCCTCTCTCCAAAAACTCTATAAATAGAGGCCTTCTCCTCTCACATTTTCATCTCTCAATTTGCATTGTTATCATGCTAGTATTGCTTTAGAATTTCATAGTCATTTTCTTGCTTATGTTCTTAGTTTCTAGTTTTCATACTTTCCATGCTTAATTCACTTAGAAATTACATGCTAGGTTCTAAATTGGTGAATGAATCTTAGTTTCTACATAGCATATGCATATCATCTTTATCATTAGCTTAGAATATCATCTTCTTGAAGAAGATTTTGAGACTAGTTCCTCATACTAGCTCTTGAATCTTTCTTCTTGTTTTGATAAGCTTGTGTTGCATTGGGATCTATAGCATCTTGTGTGTTTGAGAGAGCACACCTACATATAATCTAAAGAGAAAATTAAAATGAGTAGAATAGGGTGCATTGTTTACTTATTGTTTAGTTCTATCTGATGTTATTTGGTTTTCTTCATTGTTTGCTTGATCTCTTACATGCTTTTTTTTATATGATTTATGTGCTAACCCACTAATTTTTGCATGTTTGAGATTTCTCCCAACAGGTTGAAGGATTCCTCATACACATTCTGGCATGCCTGGTGGGACCCACGTCCCTAAAACTCTAACTTCTTGTCTTAAATTCTGTTCAAATTTTGCCCAGAATGTGAATCAACGTTCGCGTTTCACACAGAGGCATCTGTGCAAATGCTGGTTCTACCTGAACTGTCATTCGGCGTTTACGCTGAACCAGCGTCTCTGCTCTATACTGGCGTTTCTGCCTAACAGAGCTAGTTTGACAGTTTACAAAACATAACTTTTTGACTTATCAAGATTTATGTCTTTCCCGCTGGTTTTTGGCATTTTATCATTCTGTTTTTTAGCAGAGATTCATTTTACAAGTAGAAATAATGCCAATTTTTTTTTAAGGAAAAAAAATCTTGATAATAGCTTAAAGAACACTAGCTTTAAGTTTTGGTAATACTCTCTAAATGGCTAAATTTGATATAATTAAGGACTAAAAAAGAAGAAAATTGACTTTGTTTGTTGTTTGTTTGTGTTTGCAGGTACATCGGCGTCTGCGTAAATGCCAGTTCATGAACCAACGTCTGTGATTCAAAGACCAGCATCTGTGCCCTGCATCAGCATCTCCAATCTGTAAACCAACGTCTGTGACTGGTATAAATATCTTTCTGGTTTTTCTATATTTTTAGCCTATTTTTTACTCTCTGTTATTTTTAGGCAAAAAATAGAATCGGCGTCTGCACCCTGAATCGGCATATGTGCTCTATTTAAATAATATTTTTCATATACTAACAAGTGTTAAGTATTTTTTGTGTTTCTAATGCTTGCCAAAGGCTAAACTTGAAACTACTAACTGATTGTTTTGCAGCACCGCTTGTCAAAGACGCAAATTCAAAGACTACTCACATTTGTCTTGCAGGTTGCCTTGGATCTACATCAACCAAATGATCATTTTTGCATTAGTCTTTTTCTTAGGCACCTAGACTAATTAGATAGATTTTGTTGTCTAATCCTAAGTGAGTGTTAGGGGATTATGCTCTCTTCCCTTTTGGGAAGATCAAAAACCTAGACACACTTACTTAGTGTTAAACAATCGAATCTTTTGGAAAGAACAAAGTGTGTCTTGCATGTTTGTGGAGAAAATGATATTGGATGGGAGATTATGCTCTTTTCCCCTTGTGAGAAAATCAAAATTCCAGACTCCTTTTTGTTGCCAATCCAGGTTACTATGGATCCTTTAGATGGGCCTGCCGGTTGAGGAAAAAATCTCTTGGAAATGACCCACATGAGAACGAGGTGTAAGCCACACCACTCCAACTCATGTTAATCAAATTTACTCTTTGGGGTTAAAGCATAGGGAGTCGGTTGGCATTTGAGCTTATACTCGGCTCTCGTCTAACTTAAGTGCGGCCTTGCGGTCTTAATCATGTTTACGTGACCACTTTTGTCAAGACGCTCTATGGGGCTATACACCTGAATTGTGCTTGCATGAACATAGAGGATACAATCAAACGGAGAACCATACTAAACACTCTAGGCTTAGAAGCTACCTAGAAAACCCCTGAAAGGTGATAATGCTTGTGCAAGGAAGATAGTAACTTCCCCAAGATCACTCATACATTTGTGCCACCCTGAGCGTTCGGAACTGGATAATACGGCGTCATGACTAGAGCCATTGTGTGCTTGGTGATGGCCATATTCTAATTAGCTCTTGTGTGTTTTCCTAAGCTTATGAGCAAGTATTTTCATTCTATGCCAATTCCTTAGGTAGATTTTGTGCTTGAAGTGTTTGAAGAAATTGACAAATCCAAAACACAAACAGAGTACCCAACATTCAAATTTGTCACGTGCTTGTATCCTTCAAGGTTGTTGTGTTTCTTGTCAGATTGTTTTCAGACACATGTTTGTTATTTTCCAGTTTTGATCATGTTGAAATTGGTTCTTGCCATAGAACAAACCTATTGAAAAATTAGAACACGATCAAGCTTTTTGCCAGATTATCAAAACAAACATCCATTTGCAAAAAAATTTGGTCATTTATGAGATATGTCCTAAAAACCTCAAATTATTCATCCAAGATCAAATCTACTTATAGGACATGACCAATTCCAAGAAACATAAGAAGGTGAAAACTCCATTACCACCCGTGCAAAGAGAACAGAAAAACACAACCCGAGAGGCTACCAAGTACCAACACATTGTCGATTCTATCAAGAAAGAAATCCATAAACAAGAACTATTTGAAAAAGTGATTTACAACAACAAGGTTGCTCATTTTATGGGCAAATATCATCTAAACTCTACTTTTGTTAGAATTGAAAAATATGACTAGTCAGTTTACCACAACAAACACAAGTTCCTCCTCTTCTTAAGCTCACTTAGCTTGCATTTTAGGACCTCACTTAGGTTGTCATCTTTAGGAACACATCACACACTCATCCTAGCATG